>CM021103.1:312472602-312659966 GCA_007115665.2 Sequoiadendron giganteum
TTGTGCACCAATATTCTCAAGAGGAGCAGTCTCCTCATTCTACATATATTTTTTATCCTTTTCCTCTTCTTCTTCTCTTTCCATCTACATACTGGAGAAACCTTGAAGTTCAGATCGTCCTTGACCAAGTATAATTTCCTCATTTAGATTTTCTGGTGTAGGCATGGTTTCAATTTTTTGTTCATCTGAAGGCACTTGTGCACTTATTTCAACATCAGTATAATGTATTTCTAGAGGTGCTTGTGAATCAATATCACCTTAGCCTTCTTCATTTCTTCAAGAATTTTGGTTGTCTTTTCTTTTGTTTCTTTCTCCATCCTTTCTATCTCTTCTTTATCGTTCACGATTAGAGTGTTTATCTTTTGTTTGATTCTAAATTCTTGTACTTGATACTAAGATAATTTGACACTTTCTTCATGATAAATACATATACCAACCTTCTTTGATGCTTTTTGCCTCATCTTGGCTTTTTCTACAACAACTTCATTACTTTTGTTCCTTAGTACATCTGCCAAACTTGCAGGAAGTTGATCAATAATTTCATTTAGATCCATATTAAAGTTGTTCATATACATAAATATTGACTTTTCAATTGTGGTTCTATCAATAGGGGACATCTCATCATAAAGGGAAACAAATTATTTCAATGCATAATTTGCTATATAATTGCTTTGATAGTAGCCTCAAGCTATAGAGGCACATGTTCAAGTGTTTTTGGAGGAGCCTTCTTTGTTTTCTTTACTTCTTCCTTTACTTATTCTTTATATGTTTCTTCTTATCCTTGACTTGTTCTCTTCTTCCTTCTCCTCAATACATAATATTTCATTTCTTCATCATCATCTTCCTCATCATCATCTACATTCACCAGATTAATCCTCCCCCTTTTTTCCATCAATTTAGTTCTTAGCTTCTTCCTTTTTTCTATCTTTTTTTTTGTTGGTATTTTAGTTGCAATGCTTCTTCTGTTGGGAGCTGTTTGAGAAAGTCTAGAAGTTGTGACAGTGGAAAAGGTAGATCTACTTGTCCTTCTAGCAGTAGAGGCTTGATATACTTTTGCAGGACCCTCAGGAGATCCAAACATATTTTTCAACTCAAACATCATCTTTCCCACACTCTTCTCCACCTTTTATTCTACCTTTTTCTTGATTTTCTTGTTGGTTATTTCATAATATGTCCCAAACCTCTCAACAATGGGATCCTTAAGTTTGTTGAAAAATATGTTAGTATGTGCAGCCTAGAGATGTTCAGAGACCTAATAGGACAACTTTTTTATCCATGAGATTCTTAGCTCAACCACTTCCATTTAGAAATTGTCTTTATCTACCATAAAAGTAATTTCATTCTTATATCTTTCCACAAATTGTGAGGGTATCCTATCCCTCTTCTTCATTTCATTTTGAAATGTTTTGAAGAAATCCCAAAATATTGTGTCAAATTTTTTAGTATCTAGAAAGCTACACATGTGATCCCTAATCTAATGTGCAACATGATTTTTCTTTCCTCGGACCACATGCTTCAATCCAATAATTTACCTTAAGAAATATAACATAAGACAAATAATCAAAGTGTCATACCATAAATTATAGTGTGAACCCTTGGTTTTCTGCAAATTTTCTAGCAATTGTTATTGCAAAAGCTCACAAAGTTCATAATATTTTCCTTCCTTCACCATTCGATAATGAAATGGTGGTGGTGGTAGAAGACCCTTATTTGTTTGCATAGTAAAGCTTATATTTAATGTCCATCATGGCATACCAAACCCCTAGGTCAGAAATTTCATCCAAAGTTCACATTCTTTTGTCGAATTTAGCTTTGGTAAGCTTCATAATTTCTTCATTCTCCACGAGCTTCCATGCTAGAATAGGTCTAGAGGAGCACGATCCACTCACAACCCTAATGGATACCTTTGTGATTAGGTGGGGCTGATCAAGCCAAAATATGTCTTCATGAATCTAACTCAAGGTAATTTTGATCCTTTCATCTTTGAAGCAAAAATTAGGGAAACCCTTCCACACATCTAAACCCTTTGCTTTCATATTTTCATATTCCATTTTGAGCTGAAAATCATCATGCAAGAGACGATTGTACCTAAACTCTTCCATCTTCATATGATTGAACTCACTCAACTAGGAGTGAATATAGATTTGGATGTCTTCAAAGTGAATCACATTGATTGAAACATGAGAGAATGCTCCATCTTTGATGGTCACATTAGATATGTATGAATATTTATTAAATTTTGGCCTTGTCTTCTCAACAACATCAATGAAAATTGGCATAGCTATCATAGCGCTTCCAAAATACTAAGAAAACCAAATAAATACCTTTGAATTACTGTCCTTAGGTTTTGCACACATATTGTTGAAAACCTTCTTCACTTCCTTAGCTCTTACATATACTTGATATCTTTCAAATGAAATAAATTTTGATAAAATAGGAACTAAATATGCTTCACACCAACCCTAGATTCTCTGCATTAAATATAATTCTTTGTACATGACACTAGCATCTTTTCATCATTCGATAAGATCCATAATCTTTTAGCACACTTCTGTAGAGAGCGTATTTTCCATAGAACCTTGAGAAAACATATCCATGTCACCAATAACCATTATGTTGAAGTCTTTAGCATCTAATACTTTACAAAGGTTTAAAATAATTGCAATTGTAACTCCCTCTACACCAATAATTTATTTTAAATTATTAGAGGATCCATTTGCACCAGAATGAGGCATAGATTCATTTTTTGTTTCACTTTCTTCCTTCTCCTGTCATACTTTGTTTGTTTCCTTCTTTTGTTGACCAGTATCAAATTTCTTTTGAGGAGCAAAAGATCTTGCATTCTTTCCATTGCAGAACTTTGCAATATGTCTTGGTTTATTGAAATTGTAGTAGGTGATACTAGCTTGCAAAGAATAATTACTTCTCATATTGGATTTTCAATCAACAACCCTATGGTCAAACTTGTTACATGTGTAGCAATAACCATAGAAGTATTGAGAAGTCATAGAATTAATATTCATTATTTTAATTTTGCATTCATTAGACTTATGACCAAGTTTATTGCAAGCGTGGAAGTGACCATAAAATGATTGAGAGTTCATAGTATTGTACCTTGGAGGCCTAAATGAATTTTGACTCATATTGCTTCTACACTCAACTACCTTATGACCAAACTTATTACAAGCATAAAAATTACCATTGAACCTGATAGGAGCATTTTGTTTATAGGTAGGATTTTTTATGTTCCTTTTCTTATTCTAGAAAGGAATGAATCCTCCTTTCTTGTTGTCTTGATTTGTCTTTGCATCTCTGGAGGATGTCTCCTTAGGTTTTTCAATGTCTACTTTCTCCTCCCTTGCTTCAGGCATTCCTTCTGCTTTGAAATTATCATGCAGGTTTGTAGATGCATTGCTCATAGGACTTTTCCCTTTTTCAAAACCAGGTCCAAATTTCTCTTTAAATAGTTTTTGAGAGTTAATTAACTCATCAAGAATTTCAGAACCTCTAATTTAGACCCTTGTCTATTTTCTCTTTTCTTTTTCAAGTTCTTTTCTCAGAGACAATCTCTTCCTCAAGTTTTGAGAATTTGATAGTTTTATCATTGAGCTTAGTATTCGAAAAATCTTCAATCCTCTTGCCTTCTTCAAATTTAACTTTCAAATCAGATATCACAACTTCTTCTTTGATTTTAATCTCACATTCATTTCCTCCTTCTATTTGAGCTTTTAGTTTGCCAATTTCTCCTTTTGATTCTTTAGCTTTTTCCCTCAATTTGTCAATTGTCTCCTTTGGTTTTTCAAGTATGCACTCATATTTGATATTTTATAATCTTGCTTCATCCAGATCTTCAAGATCAATCTGAAATTCTCCTTCAAATATTTTTCACAATCATTTGGATTGATGTCCCAACCTTTAGGTTCCATTAACTCCAGATTTGGTTCTAGAATAAACATACCATTGATCTTCTCTATTGACCCCATGTGTTTAAGAGTAGGATCAACCTCAACTATTAATATTATCAAAGGCACTTGGATTTTATACCAATTTTTGAACACACAATAGAGCTAAGAGGGGGGTGAATCAACATATATTAATACTTAACCATTTCCATTTTCAAATTAAATATCACATCACATTGACTAAAATAACTACAAAAATGAAAAACATGCACCACACAAGGACATGAAGATATTTACATGGAAAACCCAATGAGGGAAAAACCATGGTGAGAGTTAGCTCACAATATATGAAGCTCATTTCTTACAAGAATAACAATGATGTTTAAGGCTCACTACCTTAGGACCTATAAAATAAGGCATACAACCTTAGGGAAAGATACCAAGACCTAATGAGACTCGCTATCTCAAAGAAGGATACATAATAGTTATAATGGAAAATATGAACATGAAATGTTGGGAAGAAGCATCCAATATATGTTGATGTTGTAGTCCCTTTTTCACACAATCTAAACCATCATATGGATTTCACACATTTCATCTTCAACATATTGCTCAAATCACAATTTGGACCTTACTTCAAAAATTATTTTTTTCTTCTATAAATATCCTCTGTAACAATACACAACTCTCATTATGTCAACTCCAAGATGAATTTTAAATGAAACAAATGATACAACATAGGTTAGCTTCAATCCCATGTATCATGAGGAGGAAAAGAGTTACAAACCAAAACATGGCATAATATGGCTCAAACTCATCATAACAAAATTTCCAAGGAAAAATTAATTAATCGGGATCAACCACAAATGAAGGAAACAAGCACGTCGACCCAAATCACATCAACACCACTAAAACTGCCAACTATTCAACTTTGCACCACTAGGGATAAAACAAAACCTTCATGTAGACCAAGATGCAAGCATTGTAGTCCATGCACAATATCTCTTCAACCTTTCTTGGAACGTCTGATCATCATATGATATCCCAATTGAAGAAAACCACTAAATACATAGGAATAGAGCATTTCCAGCCAAACTATAGCAAACTATCATTTGAAAATTGATCTTGCAGACCACCAAAACATCAGATGTTGTAAAGTAGTGTGCATTTAAAATTATTGATTATGTTTTCAAAATCGAAATTCCATCACTTCACTTCCAAAAAAATGTGGGGCATTCCAGCACACCTTTATTAACACATTATTCTACAAGATTACCTACTAGAACTCTGTCGCTTATAACTTTCATTATAGAAGGTGTAATGAATTGAATTCTTGTATATTACACCTTCACATCTTGACCATCTTATATTCTAAACCGCAAGACAAAATCTTGCACTATGGAGGGATGTTGACCAAAATACCATGGCTTTGTCATAGAGTATGCACTGTGACTGCCTTAATAAAACTTTTGCAACATATCTCCATGTGCAGTACACAAAACAGGGATGATATAAAGGTAGGAATATAGAATAGGTATACCAACTTGTGCATCACACATAGACAACAAACCAATCACCATTATTTTATCTAACTTCATTGCTAACTATATCAACAGATGTCTTAGAACTTGCACTATATCCATAGTATATACAAACTTCATGACAAACACTTGACATCAATGACAACACATTTTTCCAATAGTTTAAAGGCATAATAGGATTGTCTTATTATGTTATTATCTTTGATATTTAGAATATCATTGAATTTTGAGAGCATAAATATTTTTCATATCTATAGAGAAGGTAATAGGGTGGTGGGTACCATGGTAAACTTAGGGATATCCTTGGATCCAACTATATATTGGAGAGACTACACAGGTCTTCCAATGAAAGTTAAATATTTAATCCTACATGATCAAAATACCAACATCCAACATGGTGAGTGCTTGAATATAATTCTTAAGTGTAATATTTTTACTTCTATCGAATTCCCTAATCTAATAGGTAAGTTAATGTGGAATGGGGTTTTAAAAAAAAAGAATGAACATGTGCAACTTGAGGCCGACTATCTTAATTCTTGGCTTGCATGGGGATCCTTTTACTAATCTTAATTTGATCATCATTCGCTTTAGTGGGAAGGAGAAAAATTAGGAAACCCATGTTTCGAGGTTGATGATGATTATTCACAATTCAAATTTTGCATGTTAGGTTATGATTGTCAACCCTCCTCATACAATGTCCTTGGATAATTTTAAGATATGCTACTACAAAGACAGGTATATAGAAAGGACTATTGGCACACAGGGAATTGTAACCACATTTAATCATTGACAAAAAAAGTCTTGATGAGTCATGATAATGTCCTATTTCCTTGCTTAAGTCACATACTTTTATCTTTATTTTTTTCTAAACTCGGACATTACTAGGCCTTTTATATAACCTTAAGAAATTTAAGCATTTGAAGTTGAAACATGTTATATTAATATGTATGTGTATGATTTATGAATATTCACGAGTTTAGTAGGATTTTATGTTTAATTAGTTAAACAATGAAAATACCTTGAAGAATAAAGACTAAAATTTGGAGCAAGAAACTTGTTAACCCGCAACAATGGGCTTATCAACCCATAGCATAAGGATTACAATTTGATACAAAGGAGTCAATCTATTGTAGCGTGATCTTTTTTAGAAAAAGAAGGAGGTCATTTAAGGGTCAGATCATGGATGGTTGAGCATCACTCTTATTTTTTAATAAGACAAGCAAGAGAAGAAGTTTGTTCCCAATAGGAATATGAATTATAACAAAAATTGCTCTGCCTAGGCATATTTTCTATTATAATGGTTAATATTGTTTGAGTACAAAGTCCTTGTTTGATTTATACTCTCTTATTCTGATAGATATTATTTTTGTTTTAAAAACTTAGTCCTCTTCTTGTTCTTGAGAAAGAGTTGACATCTATTTTAATTTTATTTTTCAGTTGACAAATAATTGGACTCCCTCACTAACCCTATATAGCAGGGTACCATATCGAGGAGAAGATCTAGATAATATAGGTGTTATATTGAATAATATTTCTTGTTAGATTGTGTGTGTAGTGAAAATATTAACTCTAAAAATGCAAAAAAACTAAGTAAATGCAATGAGAAAAGAGACACAACAACAACTCAAGATTAGGCTACATTGAACACAAACAAAAGGAAGATAAAAAAAAGTGATTATACCTTCTATTCGTGTTGATCCTTGGTTGGCCCTTGATAATATTGTTGATGTGTGCTCTTTGGATGGTAAGCTTGTAATGATGGTGGTTGAAGGATTAATGGTGGGGGGTGAGTGCAATGATGGCTACTAGAATGCAAATGCAAGTGCTAAATTCTACAATAAATGGCTTCAAGTGCTTAAATGTCTTGAGAACATAAGTGTGATAATGAATGCATAAAATTCATAAGGTCCCTTTAATGAATGAAAAAGGGAGCTATTTATAGAAGAAATTGAATCCTCTAGAGGATTCAACGGTCAAGATTGAGCCATCATGGCCAAGATGGAGGGCTATGGTGAGTTGAGGACTCACAAGCCCTCGCATCTTGCCATGTGGCAAATGAAGTGTCCAAAGGAAATGCTGAGATGGAAAGGGTACAAGTGATGTGGAACAACCCATTTGGTCCCAAGGTACTTGCAAGTACCTTGGGATTGAAGATGATTTCCCACAAAAAGGGATTCTTTGTCCCTAAGTGGGGCTAAAAGTGACAAGTGAGGACTTTTAGATAGTCCACTCTTGTCACCATGGGGACTGGAGAAGGCATTGGAGGAATAAAAGTGAATTTAAAATTCACAATCTTGGGAGAGACCCATGGATAATACAAAGTCTTCCAAAAGGAGGTCTTTGTCCATGTGCATGAGGTGACCTTTAAGAGGTCATGGGGAAGACAAATGCATGGGGGGAATATGTGTGAATTTTTAATTCACATGGGGAAGTGATCAACCCAAAAAAGGTAAGTACCAAGAAAGGTTGACTTAAGGACATGCTAGAAGAGGTAAGTGATTAGGATTAGGATTGTGCAAATAGGCGATTAGGAAAATTAATGATTATTAGAGGCAAGTGGCTAAATATGGAGGACATGACATTAATCCTAATTAAGGATATGCACATCTTAATGAAAGATTAATTAGATTAACCTAGATTAGTGGAAAGGTTATGGAGGATGGGACAAGGAGAGAGAAATAATGATATAAAAATTGAAAAGGATAATTGACTAAATTAAATAAATTGATTTATTTATTTAATTTAGAGGGGAAATGGTAAAGGATAAAGTATTTAATTAAATACTTTTGACAACCTTAGGGAAAGGAATAATATTAATTAAATGTGTCATTTGATTAATATGGACATATTAGATGAATAAATGATGGGATTATGACCATATGGAAGTGGTCAAATTTAAGTGTCAACATTTTTCCCCTCTTCAAAATATTGTTAGAATAACAATGTTTTGAAGAAAAAGATGCCCCATCATGGGAGAGGTTATGTGAATTGTTCAAATTGAGGGGAGTGAAGGGATATGCCCCAATTATGTAGGGGAAATGATGAAGGAGGAGGTATGGATGGATTTGTTAGGGTATGCCCCCTCAAGAGGGCAATAGGGGAAGAAAAAGGAGCCCTGAATGACTTCTTGATATGAAGAAACAAAAGGTATCATTGGATAGAGCTCAAAAAACCATGAAGAATGACTTTTGAACGGAGTCAAACAGACACATAGGGCACAAATGGCAGCCCCAAGAAATTGGAGGATTAATCGACGGAGAAAAAGGTTAAATAGAGGGAAAAAAATACCCTTTATTATAAAAAGGAGGGAAGGTTTAAATAGTAATTTTAGAGTTATTATTCCTCATTTGGACAATTGGAAGTTGAGAGAGAGAGGAGAGAAGATTCCAAAAGATTACGATGATGACATCATCCACCGAGGGGACGAGGTGCGAAGTTGCTATGTCGAGCGTACTGTCCTACGCCAGGTTAGGCTCAAAACCCTTTTTGTGATTTCTAGTAGTTTTTGATGTATTTTTAAGTGTTTATGCTAGTTATACATATGGGTTTGGGGATAGGAGTAGGGAGGAAAAATGGGTAGAAGACAAAAATTAATTTCATCTAGCAGGTTGGGAGAAACGTCAAATAATGACGGGGATGAAAAATAAGGGTTTAGGAAGAAAACTCGGGTAGAATATAGAAAAAAAAGTGGGGTTTGGTGCCACATAGGGGTGCTTATTCCTAGGTTAGGGGAGACCTAGCCCTATGCAGGGGTACCCAAGCCCAACGAATGAGTGGTCGCACCTAGGAGGGGCAGCCCCGCCCTGCGCATGGGCGGCCACGCCTCGAGCCTGGGCGGAGGCGCCCGGGAGGGGCGACCTCACCCGACACCTGGGTAATGGCCATGCCCTGCATTTGGGCGACCCCACCCTATGCAGGCCCACCTTGAGATGGGCATCACACCTAGAAGGGGCATACGCACCCATAAGGGGCAGTCACCCTCGAGAAAAGTGGTGTTGCCCCAATAGGATAGTTGTGCCTGAAAGGGCGGCTCCGCCGAGGGCACAAAGGGGAATTAGAAGAAGGAAAAAAAAGTTGAAGTGTTAGAAAAAGAGAGAAGGGGGAGAACTTGGGAAGATTTTCTTGGGAAGGAGGGTTAGGAGAAGTTAGTGAGAAAGATGCCCGTGGCAAGGTTTTGAGGACTGAAAGGTTGCATGGTTGGATGCAATGGTTTGAGAGCTTGCAGATGTGAGATAGGAGGTCTGTGGTGATGGAGGCGACATTATAGGTGATGATGGGAGAAGATCATTAAGATTTGGCCCAGGCAGGGCTTCTACACTTGTTGGGCTATCCATCTATCAAGGCGCATCGGGAAATTTTGACAACCTTGATCGAGTGCTAAGACTCAGCAACATAGGCGTTCCATCTCCCAACAAGGGAGATGAAAGTGACACTAGAGGATGTGTGGCAGCTATTGAGACTACCTATAGCAGGGAATATGGTGAGTGTGAAGAGTTCAAAGGGAGAGGCGTTAGACCATACCATGTGGGTGTTGTTTGGGCAAGAGGATCTGTCACTGGAGAAGAGTTCCTTTGACGTGGATAGATGCTTGGGATTGAGAGTACCACCACTGTCATTATACATATACGAGTTGATCAGCGGGTTAATCATACCAGATAGGAGTGGGATATTTGGTAGCCTTAGCTACATGGAGGTTATCCGACACATTATCGAGGGTAGGGATGGGGAGTTCACATCAGGGCCATGTGTCCTAGCGCAGTTGTATAGAGATAAGCACATGATCTACTATCAAGGAGGGCTCAACGTGTGTCAAGTGACATTTCTTTAGGTATGGGCCTAGGATCACATTAGTGTTTCCAAGCTAGATGTCATGAGAGTGGTTCAGTAGAATATGACATTGTTGATGGCTTACTGGTACAGTGCAAAGTATGGTTGGGTTCAACGGTATCAGGGCTCAAGAGATTTATATGGGTGGAGGAGATTGTTTGATGATTTGGAGGATGAGGATATAGTTTGGAGGCCGTAGATGACATGATGCTTCACAAAGTGGAGGAAGGATGAGGAGAGACATGTAGAGGATACTTCATGACTCGATGTTACATAGTCAGGAAGGAGCCACAGATAGTAGAGTCACATAGGCTAGACTGAGTGATGAGGCAATACAGGCTGATACAAGATATCCCAAAGGCACCTAATAGGTTTAGATGAATTTTGTGGGAGCGACCATGGGGCAAGGTGATCTCGAAAGATTTTGCACAATAGCACTAGGCAACGCTAGGGCGAGAGCTAGTGGAATACCCAGGGAGGTCCCTAGGGTTGATAGATGCAGGGATTATGGTGAGATATGTAACATGGTTTATGTGACACCAGCTTGTACGGATCACACTGGAGGTGCCAATTGTAGGGGCATTAGGATTTGGACTGAAGGATGAGGTCAAATTGGTCAGAGAGAGGGGAGGTAGGAGGAGGCCGAAGAGAGAGCCAAAGGTGGGCAGTGGAGGAGAGGGGTTGGGGTAGTCAGAGTAGTAGGAGAGCAACCAGGGGCAACCATAGTAGGAGAAGATCAACAGAGAGAGCCAGAGGTAGCCAGAGCAAGAGGACGGCTATAGAGAGCACCAGAGGTGGCTAGAGGTATCCAGAGAAGTAGATCCGCAAAAGAGAGGGTAGGGGGAGATGAGGTTGGAGATCAGTGGAGGGTAGCAAAGCCGCAAGATAGAGGGTAGGAGGACTTGAGGCTAGAGGTCAATGAAGGGTAGGCAAGAGTAGGAGGAGACAGAGGGCAGCAGTTGAGCTGAAGGAAGAGAGAGAGGATGCAAAGGTGATGGGGGAGAGAGATGAGGCTAACGTGATGGACATAGGGGATGAGGGAGGAGTAGAGGTACATGATATTCTTCCTTTGGCTATGATGCCACCGACAATAGAGGATCTAGCCACATGATTGAGAGGAGCTAAGGCAAGATTACATATCACCGAGTAGAGGTTAAGAGAGTCAGAGGCTGTGAGGAGTAGACTGGAGGTAGAGGTGCTTGTGTTACAAGCCCAACTAGTAGAGAGAGAGGGAGTTTTTGGTGGTGGCCAATGTGATGTCGTGACATGAGACAGAGATGCAGAGGGAGGGGGAGAGGTTTCAAGTAGATATATAGGAGCTACGAGCAGGGGTGAGGGAGTTACAGGAAGAGGTGACTCATTTGGAGGGAGAGGTAGCAAGGGAGCATGATGCAAGAGAGTCAATGAGATGGGAGAGGGAAAGATTAGAGGCTACCATGACGATACTATAGGAAGGGGGTTAGCGAGAGTCTATGGGAGGGATAGAGAAGAGATCAATAGAGGTGTTGGCAGATGTAGAGAGGGATAGGTGAGAGAGAGGAGGGAGTTGAGGCAGGAGTGAGATGAGATCCGTGATAGGGTGGAGGTGGTAGAGGAGACAGTGGAAGATAAGGGGTTGATGGAGGAGAGGGAGGATACTATGAGGGCTCAGGTACAGGTGATGGAGATCGAGATGGATTCCTTACATTCATAGGTGCAGGTCTTGCAAGGGGAGTGGGATGCAACAATGGCACACGTGCAAGCTATGGAGAGATATGTAGCATAGGGGTAGGTATCAGTAGCATAGGGTAGTGAGCCAAGGGAGGGGGGTCAAATATTGAAGGAAAAGGTACATGTGATGCAGGAGGAGAGGGACAGAGCCCTGGAGCAAGTGTCATGGATGGGATCAGAGATTGAGCAACTATGATTAGCATGGGGTGCATGAGCATAGGAGAGGAGATCCATTTGTGGATACTAAGATAGGTATAGGATGGAGTGAGACTCAACCAGAAAATAGATTGGTGAGTGGGAGGAGTATATGAGAGAGGCGACCTACTATATGTGCACCTATTATTTGGTAGTTCCAGATCTAGCATAGTGGGTACATGCTTATGTCCGAGCGCCACCAAAGATGCTAGCGCCATCCTAGTTAGTAGGGACACATACTCAGGGATATAGTAGCATGAGGGAGACATCTCCAAATGGAGTGTTGGTGCCAGATTCTCCATAGAGATCAGATGCAGGTAGTTCATGTTTTAGAGGATCAGAGGGATACGATCTTGGCTATTGACAGGTGCAGGATGGGATACAATACATAGTAGAAGAGATTAGAGTAGAGCTAGAGCCCTGTACTTGTACTTGATTTTTTATGGTAGATGATGGATATTTGAGGTATATGATGGAAATTATTACGGATGTTATGATGGATATTTTATTTTTATGATTTTTGATATGATATGTGAGAGCCCTTATTGACACTATGTGATGGATGATTTATGTATGCACATGTATGGTTATGGTTTTTATGATGGGTGACATGATGTATGGATTTATTTTTATGCGTATATGGATTTGTGTATGCTTAGATGGATTTATGTGTATGATTATGTTGATGCCTAACATTTATGATGCAGGATGTGATGGACGATTTAATGATTATTTCTATTGTGGATTATTTATTATGATATGCATGATGTCTAACACTTATGATGCATGATGTGATATGATATGATATCTATGATTTTTATGATGTTATGGATGTGGAAATGAACCTAATGATATGAACTAAAGTGAATATTTTAATAAATCAATTTTAAGATGGATAGAATAATTAGTTAAAATTAACCTACACAACTTAAGAGGATTATACACATGTAATGCAATTTAATGAACCTAAAATGAGAATGAAATGCAATGTGATCCTAAATGCAAATAAGGGCCTACATTAGATGGAAGTGAAGAAGTTAATGGGTGTGTAACCACACCTTTCAAGAACCATAGAACTCCTGAGAAGAAAGGGGGAGATGGAAGGAATCACCATTTGCACATCCAAAATCCTAAGTCATGGGAAAAGAAGGATGAAGAATACATGAATGCAATGGAGGAGAAAATTATATGCAATCCTAATGCAAGCTGCCATCTTCGGAGCACTAATTTTTTCTATAGCATAATACACTAGGTACCAAGGTATATGGACCAAGGTGGATTAGTGTCTAATGCATAAAAAAACACAACAGACAAGAAGGCTATCCCAATACCCCAAAGTTGTGATGACTTCGGTCGAGCTAGGTATTGGAAAAACCACAAGCATAGAAGGATATCCCAATGTAACGCAAGACCTCAAGGGTCTTGGTGGGTACTACGTGGGACAACCAGGAACACAACAAACAAAATAAAAATCAAGATAAGCCCCTATGTAAACTAGTCAAAACACACCATAATATGAAAGATCATGGCGACCTTGATGAGTGATGATAGGGAGATCAAATGATAAACAAAAACCAAAAGCATCAAAATATTGCAATCAATTTCAAAATATCCTTTGCCATAGGATTAAGATGATGGATGAGATTGATGTGGTCCATTAGGAAGGATACATCTTGTTGAGACCAAAGATGGATGCTAAACTAAAAGATTGATAATGACATAGGATATTTGAAAACCGACTAGATCTCATGACACAAATGGATTCCATTTGTGATGTACCAATGGGATAAAGACATACCTTGAAAAAAAGACACAAGAATGACTCACCCTAAAGACCTAGGGGCTCGGGGATTGATCAAAGACCAGCCTTGCCTATGTGAAAGTGCAGATCCCTCGTAGTTCAGGAAAAAACCGTGATAAAAGCGGAAAGGGGATGATGAAGACAAATTATGAAGGAAAATGATCAGTCAGACTGACCACAAAAGAAAAGCAAAGGAAAGCCCCAGGGGTGGATCAAATGATCAGCCTTGCCTACGTGCAAGCACAGGGGTAGCATAGTTTGAAAAAGATGAAAGACCAATGATGAATAAGATCTAAAAGAGGACAATGGCGATAGATATTGAAGGAAAAAATACCCCAGGGGCAGATCAAACGATCGGCCTTGCCTACATGAAAGTGTAGGAGCAACGTAATTTGCCAAGGACAAAGACAAATGACAAGAGATGACAAACAAGAAAAAAAACCTTAGGGGCGGATCAAGTGATCGGCCTTGCCTACGTGAAAGTGCAGGGGCAACATAGTTTGTCAAGGATGAGATGGGATCTAGATGGAGACAAACACGATCAATGATGCCAGATGGAGACAACCAGAGTGTCAAGGTGAAAAAAGCTCAGATTGGGATAAAAGGTCAAGATGGTAGATAGCAAGTGATGTTAATCCAATGCTCAACCAAAATATACCAAGTGACCAGATGATAGCATATGGATAAAAGGATCAAATTGATAGGATGGTAAGGATATTGAGATTTGGATGCATAAGTCATAAAGCAACTAGGACGTGAGGTAGATAATGATTAAGCCCTATACAAAACATGTCTATTGCAAGGTTTTCACTGATCCTATGTATCCAAGGTGTTGTGCAAGGGTGGTTTTCACCATAGGATAAATTATTTATCTTTACTATTTTTTGATTTTTTTGGATTTTGATAATTTTTCACCTTTTTTTTTTTTTTTTGAGATTTTACTAGGAAGGATACCCCAGCTAACCTAAGTATAAAAATTCTTCAGATGCATGATATTGATGGGTTCTTCCAAGGGCTCTCCTTCAGGTGTAGACAACCTATATGCTCCTGAACCATATTTGGTGGTGATGATGTAAGGGCCTAACCAATTAGCTTCAAACTTGCCCTTATTATCTTGATCTTGCTGATTCCACTGATTTTCTTTGAGTACTAAGTCGCCAACATTGAATTGAGGAGGGTGGACCTTTTTATTGTAGCTTCTCTTGAGCATATGTTGATAATATTGTATATGGTTGTAGGCTTTGACCCATTTTTCATGTAGGAGTTCCAACTAAGCAAGTCGTGCAACCCGGGTGTCTTCGTCAGTGATCAGGTTCTTCAAAGATATGCAGAGAAATTGGATTTTGACTTTGATTGGAAAGATGGATTCAATACCATAAACAAGTGAGTATGGAGTGGCATCGGTGGGGGTGCGGATGGAAGTGTGGTAGGCCCAAAGGGTAGGGTGGAGGTGGAGATGCCAATCTCAACCAGTGTTGTTGACCATCATTTTAATTATTTTGATCAAAGTTTTGTTGGTTGCCTCTACTTGACCATTACCTTAGGGGTAATAGGGGGTAGACCAACGATGTTGGATATGACAAGTATCATAGAAGAATTTCATGCACTTATTTTTGAATGGATTTCCATTTTTATTAATGATGGTGGAGGGGATCTCATACCCGCAGAGGATATGGTAGAGGATGAATTTAGATATTTGAACACATGTAATTTGAGTGAGTGGTATGGTTTCCACCCACTTGGTAAAGTATTAAGTAGCTATGGTGATGAAAGTGTGACCATCTAAGGATGGAGGGTAGATCTTGCCGACCAAATTGAAACCCCACTGTGAAAATGGCCATGGTGTCGTCATAGGCTGTAACTCTTGTGTCGGGGTGTGAATCAAATCTACATGTTGTTGATAGGGAAGACACCTTTTGAAAAACTCACAGGAATCATGTTCCATAGTAGGCCATTAATATCATGCTCTTAGAATCCTTTTGGCTAAGGCCATACCATTAGAATGGGCCCCACAGATGCCACTATGCACTTCTTCTAATGTGGTGTGGGATTTGATCTCATTTAAACACCAGAGGAGGGTTCCATCATACCCACATCGATAAAGCGTATCACCTATGATGGTGTAATGGGCTGTGTGTTGGATAAAATAATTTGGTTGGTTTCATGTGAGGTCAAATGCAAGGGTTTTGTCATGAAGATAAGTGTGGAGGTCTTGGTACCAAGGGGATTCAAGACCTACAATGTCACATACCATTTCACTCTTAGGGATTTCATATGTAGGGGTTAATAGTTTCTCTACGAGGAACTTGCATTCAGTATGATCTCTAGGCATGTCCAGGAGGGAACCAATGGTAGCCATGGCATTAGCTTCTTTATTTTGTACCTTGGGTATCTAGTCAAATTGGATGGAGGAATAATATTTCTTGAAGTCATCTACCATTTGTTTGTAAGGCAAAATCTTGTCATCTTTTTTTAGGAACTCATCATTGACCTGCTTGATCACCAGTTGGGAGTCACCAAAGATATGCAAGTGTGAGATACACCATTGAATGACAATCTTAAGGCCTATGAGAAGAGATTCATACTCAGAAATGTTGTTGGTACAAGCAAAGGCCAATCTAAATTATTTTGGTATGTAGTCACCTTGAGGGGTGACGAGAAAGACTCCTGCTCCTAATCCATTGTTAGTGTGTGACCCATCAAAGTATAATAACCATCTGGTGGCTTTTGAAACTGAAAAGACCCCTTCATTTGGAAATTTGGTTTCTAAAGGATAAGCATCCATGAGTGGAGCATAAGCTAGTTGATCCATAATTACTTGTACTTTGATTTCTTTGTGGTCCACATACTTTATGTCAAATTCACTTAGCAACATGACCCATTTAGCCATGCGGCCAAGGAGTGTTATTATTGATAACAGATATTTAAGCGGATCAACTTTGGAGATTAACTTAACTAGATGACTAAGCATGTAGTGTCTGAGTTTTTGTGAGCTGAAAACTACGGCAAGATAAGCCTTCTCCATAGGGGAATAATTGAGCTCATAACTGACCAAAGTCTAGCTGATGTAGTAAACTACTCGTTCTTTGGAGGACTCATCATGTTGTGCCAATAATGCTCCCAATGCCACAAAAGTAGCTGAAATATAAACGAGGAGTGGTTTTCTTGGGATAGGTGGGTTGGCCAAGTATTCCTTGATCTGGTCAAAGCCAAGCTGGCATTATTGATTCCACTTAAATGCAATATCTTTCTTTAGGAGGTTGTGTGAACGATTGACATTTGTCGACTAGTTGAGCAATGAATCTTTAGATGGACTAGAGCTTACCTTGTAGACTTCTTAGTTGTTTTAGGGCGCAGGGTGGAGGAATTTCCATGATTTCACCTTAGTAGGATCAAACTCGATTCCTCTACAGGAGACAATGAACCCCAAGATTTTGCCAGTTGTGACTCCAAAAACACATTTCTCTGGATTGAGTTATAGCTTGTACTATTCTAGATGTTCAAAGATCTTTTTGAGGATGGTGGGGTTCTCTTCCCTTGTTCTTGATTTTCCTAAAAAATCATAAACATAGTCTTCCATTATTATTTGGATGAGGTCATGGAAGATAATTGTCATGGCATGTTGATAGGTTGCCCCCACATTCTTGAGGCTAAAAGGCATGACATTATAGCAAAATTTACCCCAACGTTTTGTAAAGGTTGTCTTATGTTGATCTTCGAGGGCAATTTTTATCTAGTTGTAGTTAGAGAAACCATCCATGAGGGACATCATCTCATGTCCTGTGGTGAGATCGACCAGCATATAGATATTTGGTAGAGGGAAGTCATCCTTGAGACAAGCTTTATTAAGGTCTTGGAAGTCTATACAAATTCTGATGTCTCCGCTAGGTTTAGCAACTGGGACAATATTGGAGATCCAGACAGAGTAGTCAATCAGTTAGATGAACCCTGATTCCAACAACTTTTCTAATTCTTTATTAACCAGTTGAGCCACCTGAGGGTGCATTTTTCTAAGCTTATGTTAACAGGTTTCACATCGAGACAGACATCTAGGTGATGTACCACCAAAGTTGGATCAAGACCAGGCATGTCTGAGTATGTCTAGGAAAACTTGATGATTCCTTCTTTCAGGAGCTTGGTGATGATAGAGTTTTCTTCTTCTGATAGTGCCTTAGCCACATAGGTGATCTTGGGGTTTTCCTCGATTCCCAAGTTTATTGCTTGTATTTCTTCAATCAAGATGGATGATCGATCGAATAGTTGAGTTCCTACAAGGGGAAGATTAACGTCCCCATCTTCTAGCACCTCGTCGAGGTTTTCACTAGTAGATACGCCCCATTTTTTACTATTCCATAGTCACAAAGTGCCTCAAGGAGGTTTTCACTAGGTGACCCATTTTGATTTTGTTTCCTTTTATTTTTGTGGTTGGGGCATTCATCTTCCCCCAATCCCATGAGATGCACATATTGGTCCATTGAGGGAAAGCTGTTAGGGGGTATGGTACCTTGTAGGTCATAATCTATGAGCTCAATATTGTTTGATGGATAAAGTGATGGTACAAATGGATAAACATTCAAACAAGGAAGGGCAGTCAATGTGATCAATGTCATCATATGCATGTATAATGGACTCATCCTCTGGTATATCTTCGAGAGAACCGTCATCAACACTAACATTGTTAGAAGTGGTAGAGGATGCCACAAGACCCTTTTGTTTAGTATTGTAGCCTAGGACCATCTTCTTTAGATGAACAAAAGCTTCTATTGGTTGACATCTACCTTGTTCCACCACACCAAGGCCTCCCCACTCATAGTTGTTTTTTTTAGCAAACTTGGAAGGATAGGGATAGGCCTCTTGGAAGTACTATTTTAAGGGTGGAGATGGCTCAGGTTCCTCATGGTACACCCACTGGCTGATATCATCTTCGTGTGTGTCTTGTCATAATCTAGGAGAGCGGAAAGTGCTAGACCCACAGTTGGAGCTTTGAGGGTGATTGTATTTTCTTCATTCTTTGGAACTGACTAAGATGATTTCCCATATGTACATGGTGAGGGTGGAATGGTTGCCACATTCAATGTTGTACGCATTTTATACTCACCACATCCCTTGTCGATGATCTAGACCTTGGTGATGGTGGAACCTGGTGTGGATGAAGGGGTGGATGATGTGGTGTTTAATGTGTTGGTGGAGGGATGAGAATAAGATGTCTAAGATGCCCCGATTTCTACCCCAGGGCAGTAATGAGAATGCAGAAAGGAAGCCTCTAGGGCGTGATAATATTCAAATAGCCGAGGGTCGGCCTGTATGGTTACTTCCATTCCTTTAAATGGGAACTTCAAACATTGGTGGTAAGTTGATGGGACGGCTTACATAGAGTGAATCCATGGTCGGCCAAGAAGGATGTTATATGGAAGTTCCAGATCCATAACATGACATGTAGTATACTGTACAATGGGACCCACCTAAATAGAAAGAAAAATAGTGCCCTCAACATCTTGCTCTATATTATCATATGCTTTAATGGTGATAACCTGATTATTTAGGTCAACCTACGTGTATCCCACCTGTTGTATAAACTTTAATGTATAGAGATTTAGGGCTGAACCATTATCTACCAGTGCCTTTTTCACTTTATGATAATTCACCCCACCCTCAAGGTGAAGGGGACGATTATGACTTTAATCAAGGTGCGACATATCCTTCTGACTGGAACCTAATTGGTAGGTTGTGGATAGGTTTCCTACCAATGCTTGGAATTGTGTAGGGTCGATATCATTAGAGATTTGGGTGCTTTATAAGGCTTTATTCAGGATGTCTTGATGCACGGGGGAAGACCTAAACAAATCTAGGATAGAAATCTGAGTTGAAGTCTTGCCTAAATGATTACGGATGTATTGTGAAATAATGGATGGCATCTGGGTAGATGCAGGAGTAGTTGGGACAGTGATGTGGGTCTGACGGGTGGTAACAACACATTGGGGATCTTTTCCTTTGACGTATATCATGGATACACATCGCTCCACTTGTTGTATGTATGTGACCACACCTTGATAATTGTATGACACATTTTTTTAACTAATATTATTTGTGTTGTTATTTTGATTATTGTTATTTCTAGGGCCAATATTGGAGTTGGATGTATTGGGACCTTGATTATGCTTGGAAAAAGAATTTTGATATATTTGGAGTTGAGCATTGGATGAAGATGTCGTGTTAGCATCCACATGGATTTCATCCTGATCGATGAGATTTTGGATGTATGTTTTCAAATTTTGGCACTTATCCAATGTGTGCCCCTTAATCTTGTGAAATTCGCAATACTCATTCTCTTTAAACCAAGTCAGCTTGGGTTTGGACTCATCGAGGGGATTGGTTAAAGGATAAGTGATGGGATAGTTGGCTTGGAGGATTTTTTAAAACATGACGCTAAAGGGTTCTCCCATCTGAGTGAATTGACGCTTATTTCCCCCTTTGTTGTTTTGATTTGAATTTTTCCGGGGTGCTCCTTGAGGCACGGATATGGCATTTAGGATTGACTGCTATTGTTGAGGAGGATATTTTTGTGAGGTGGTAGCCACATGTACATGTTTCGTGTCAATGATACCATCATTAAAAAAAAATTTATTCTTATTATAATATCAAGGTTTATCCCCAGAGGATCTCTCTTTATTAGAATTAAAAAAATTGACTTTCCCTTTAACAACAAGGGCTCATTCCAAGATAGGTCCCTTCTCCACTAGTGCCATGAAGGTGGTGATGCAGTGGAGTCAGAAGTTATGAGCCATGTCGAAATGGGAATTTTTGATAAATAATGTAACCATGTCTTTTTCTTGTAGTGGAGATTTCATCTGGTTAGCTAAGGCTCACCATCTTTGTAGATAGCTTGCAAAGGTCTCTCCATCATGTTGTTTTTATTTCAGGAGATAAAGCATGTCAATATCCTTTTTCAGGTTAAAGGAGAAGTGGGAGATGAATTGTTCTGATAGTTGCACAAAGGATTTGATGGATCCTTTTTCAAGGCCCATGAACCAGTTAAGGGCGACTCTCTGTGGGCTCTTGGGGAATAGTTGGATGAGATAGTTGTCATTGTGCATGACCTCTTGGAAATGGGCATAAAAATCTTGCAGATGAGCTTTGGGGTCTTTGGTTCCCTTGTACTTATCGAATTTTGGTATTTCAAAGTGTTTGGGGAAGGGAACCAAGGAAATGGAGGGATCAAATGGATAGGGACAAATGTCCTCAAACATGAATGACTGCTTGCTCATCCCATCTTGTAAATCCTTCAATGTAGCTTTGACTTTTTCCAAGTCTTTGTTGATGGGTGTTGCAGAAGTCGAAGTAGGCTGATTGTATGGATAATATTGTTGGTATGATGAGGATTGTGTTGTCGCAGTTGGATCATAGACGGGTTGGGATGCATACAAATGTGTTTGTTGGTTCTAATTGGTATAAGAGGATTGTGGATTGATGTAAGGTGGATAGGAAGATGATGGATTGAGATGAGCGGAAGCTTCTTATTGGTAGGGTGGTTGTTTTTGGTAGTAAGAAGTGAGTGGAGCACCCTACTGTTGTGTAGGATTTTGATAATACAAAGAGGTAGGACCCCCTTGTTGATATTATGATGGTTGTTGGTAGTAAGAGATGGAAGGTGCACCTTACTAGTAGGATTGATGTTATTGGAGATAGGGTGGATAAGATTGGTATTGTCATGCAACGGTGGGCTATTGCATGATGTATGAGGGTGGATTTGATGGTTGTTGGTAGGGATGATTCTATGACTACGGAGGATTGGTGTAAGGTGGTGGTTGGGTCTGCATTTGGTTTTTACCAGTCTGATGAGGATTTGAATTGAGATGGGATGGAGCAGTGTATGTGCTGGATGGATGGTAAAGTTATTTTGTAAGAGGATTATTTTTCATTTGTGTAGGAATATGTTTATGTTGTTGTGGGGGTCGCTATTGTGGTTGTTGTTGGTAAGGTGGGTGAGATGGAATATGTTTTTGTTGTGGGATTGCTACTGAAGTTCCATGCGGGAGTTGGAGCTACTAGGATGTTGTTTGTGTTACCTAATGTGGTGGTTGTGTAGGAATTGAGACATTTTGTTTTGGGATGGGAATTTTATTCTGCGGTGGTTGTTGATGAGGTGGTAGAGATGAAGCCACAATAGTAATATTATGTTGAGGCGGTGTGTGCAATGGAGTGGATTTATGGGGATTAGTAGGAGGTTACTATAATGCAAGTGGTGGTAAGTTATTAACGGATGTAGACCCTGGAGGTAGCATTAACACAAGGATAGGTGTGCCCCCAGTATTGATAGGTGGTTGAATAGGATGTGGAGATGAAATCATGGAGTGGATGAGATGTATGAAGGCATTTCATAGGCATACAGATCGTGATGCTTGGGTTTTGCTACAAAAGATGTAGTTGGTAGGTGAGGATAACTAGCAACTTGGTGTATTACAACATTGCCAAACTCAGGATGATACCAGTTTTCTATGGGTACACCTTCAGTGACATATGAATTTCTAGAGATATTTTGAGAAGTTTGTGGATCGGTGTGTGAGGGAAGAATGTGGGTGTCAACATATTGTGATGCATCGAATTCTTATGGTGGTTTCACTCCTCTCATGAGCAAGGTGGAAATAATCTTATCCCCATGTTCATTAAGGAGATGATTCATCATCTGAACATTAATAGGATCATTAAGGTACTCATCAATGGTGACTTTGGGTTGATTAACCATGTTCTCATCACTGAGTGGTGTGGTGTTCTGGATATCAGTGTTGGATTGGGATGACACACCATTATGGGGATCTTGTGGGATGTTGGGAATGTTGTTAGGATCTTGTGGGATATTCGGTTGGGAACCTTGGGCTTGTTGGTTTGCCATTCACTTTTTTTCTTGTGAACAGGTCTAAACGGGAGGTGAACTACAATGTAACTAAGCTTCTAATTGATGATCTAAATGATTATATGGATTGGATAAATATTGTTGAATCGGATATGATAGTTGGATGATAAATTGGATTGGATGATAGATTGATTGATCAATTGATGATGTATCAATTGATTGGATGATTGGATAAAGATTGGATTTGATCAATAAAACAATTGATAGGATTGGATGGAATCGGATTAAAGATCAAATGATTGGATGATTGGAAGGGTTTCTAAACTAGGTTCAGAGATCACCCTAGGTGACGTAAGGTGTTGATTGATCAAATAAAAGAATGAAATAATGATTATAATACTGAATCCGCCTTGATATGGAAGGGGATTGATAGGGCCAAGGATGATGATCGACTTAGGACATAGCGATCATAAGCAAATGTTAAAGGATAATGATCAGGTTCAGGAATCTAGGTCAATTCAGATAATGACTTAAAACAAATTTTAGAGGATTCAGAGTGATAAAGTGATAATGGATATTGAACCTAAGGATGATTAAGGATGCACCTATATGATTTGGATGATGGTTTGGATGCAAATGGATTGTAATGCAGGTGAACAGGATGTGCAAATAGTTGGTCAGTCAACAAGCCTTTCAGAAAACATGAGAAACTGGCTTTGCGGATCAAATTTGGGAAACATATGCAATTTCAAGGTAGGGCCGCCCAAGCTTGGGCAAGGTCACCGAAAATAGGGCAAGGTCATCCAAACAGGGAAGGGTCACCCAAACATATCCTGGTTTTAAGTTGGAGCAAAAAACAGTTAAACGGTATCAATAAACGAACTTGTAGAATGGGCATACGGGTTTGTGGAACAAACAAACGATCACTCAAAATGGGTGAGTGGATGTATGAGGCTAGGGAACGACACTTGAAATGGGAAAACAGGTTCTCAGAATGGGTGAACGAATTCCCAGAATGGGTGAATGGATTCTTGAAATGGGTGAACAACTGGTCAAAAAGGGGGAATGATGCTCGAAACAAGAAAAAAATTATTTGGAATGGACGGACAGATGGTTGGAATGGGTAAATGGCTACTCTAGATGAGGGAACAACACTCATAACTAGAAAATGGGCCGAAATAGGGTAGCAGCTAGCGAACGGAGGCAAAAAAAGGTTGTTCGAAGGGTAGGGTCGCCCCTTTTAGGGAAAGTTCACCCAAACTAGGGCATGGTCACCCAAACAGTGGGCAGGGTCACCCAAACAGGGGGCAAGGTCACCCAAACAGGAAAACCTACCAAAAATTTATCTTAAATAGGATAAACAATAGTTGAGACATGGGGGAAGGGTCACCCCTTTTAGGGAAAGGTCACTTGTTTGAGGGCAAGGCCACCCCTTTCAGGGCGAGGTCGCTTGTTTCAGAAAAGTTGATGATTTTTGACTTGGTCTCGGTTAAAAATGACTTAAATAGGAAGGGCGGGGTCGCCCCTTTGAGGGAAAGGTTGCCCCTTTGAGGGTAAGGTCGCCTATTTTAGGGTAGGATCGCCTTTGTGTTTTGCTTTGAACCTAACTTAGTCAAAAATAGTGATGGAAAAGGATAAAAATGACAAGTAAAAGGCCAAAACTGACTAACAAGTACTGGTTTTTCACAAGAAAACACTTCAAACAACACAAGCCTAGTTTTAGTGTTAAGGGTATGGTCAACATAGTCCTCTATCTAGGCTTAAGAAGGTTGCTAAGGGATTCCCCAATATATGCACGATACGTGGGGCCCAAACTGTGAACACCAGTCCATCACAAGAGTGAGTCGGGAGCAGCCAGTGAGAGACTAGGAGCTCATACCAACTCTTCACGTCTTTTCTAGGTATCACCCTAACTTTGACGCTCTGCCAGACATGATGTGACTAGATTGAGGTATAAATTTTGCCTCCCCCCTTTATATACCCCGTCCATATGCATGGTTGGAATCATCTCTTAGGGTGATGAAATCCCCAAGCAGGTCCTACTAATAAAGTGAAAAAGGGTAAAAGGACTAAGTGGACTACGATTTCTCTTCACTCAGGATTGCCAAATGGCACAAGCAGATTGGATACGTCAATAGCCCACTTTCAAACACAAGAAAATTTATTGACCCTTTAATTAATCCTATGTTCCTAACTTAGAAATGAAAGAAAAATATGCTCCCCCTACAACACACATGTTAGTAGCTTCATTTTCTATCTTTGACGAGCGAATTTTGTTTTTGGGCATGGCCGCCTCTTTGTTTTGGGTAGGGCTGCCTGTTTGTCAAAAACTTGAAAAAGGTTAGAGAAACAAAAAAAGCAGAAAATTGAAAAATTGAAAAATCATATTTTGGGGCAGGGTCACCCCTTTTAGGGTGAGGTCCCCTGTTCTAGACAAGGTCGCTCATTTGTGAAACAGAACAAACAAACAGTCAGGAAAACACAAAAAACAAAAAGACTAAAAGTCAGGCTTTGGGCATGGTCACCCCTTTTAGGGCATGGTTTTTTGTTCTAGGAAAGTTCGTTCATTTTTGAAGCAGAACCTACAAACAATTAGGCAAAAGAAGAAAACATAAAAGTCAGACTTTGGGCAGGGTCACCCCTTTTAGGGCGTGGTTGCCTATTCGTGGGTGGAGTCGCCCCTTGAGGATGGAGTCACCTCTGTGTTTTTGAACCTGCAAGATTTCAAACAACAAAACACATGAAAGTAATGGACCCATGACGTGGGTCCCACCGAGCGTGCTAGAAATGCGTGCAATGAAAATATTCTCTAAAAATGCAAAAAACTAAGTAAATGTAATGAGAAAAGAGACACAACACCTCAAGATTAGGCTACGTTGAACACAAACAAAAGGAAGATAAAAAAAAGTGATTATACCTTCTATTCATGTTGATTCTTGGTTGGACCTTGATAGTATTATTGATGTGTGCTCCTTGGATGGTAAGCTTGTAATGATGGCGGTTGAAGGATTAATGGTGGTGGGTGAGTGCAATGATGGCTACTAGAATGCAAGTGCTAAATGTTGCAATAAATGGCTTAGAGTGCTTGAATGGCTTGAGATCATAAGTGTAATAATGAATTCATAAAATTCATTAGGTCCCTTTAATGAATGAAAAAGGGGGCTATTTATAGAAGAAATTGAATTCTCTAAAGGATTCAACTGTCAAGATTGAGCCATCATGTCCAAGATGGAGAACTATGGGGAGTTGAGGGCTCACAAGCCTTCACATCTCGCCATGTGGTGGATGAAGTGTCCAAAGGACATGGTGAGATGGAAAGGGTACAAGTGATGTGGAAAAGGCCATGTGGCCCCAAGGTACTTGCAAGTACCTTGGGATTTAAGAGGATTTCCCAAAAAAGGGATTCCTTGTCCCTAAGTGAAGCTGAAAGTGACAAGTGAGGAATTTTAGATAGTCCACTCTTGTCACCATGGGGATTGGAGAAGGCATTGGAGGAATAAAAGTGAAATTAAAATTCACAATCTTGGGAGAGACCCATGGATAGGACAAGGTCTTCCAAAATGAGGTATTTGTCCATGTGCATGATGTGACCTTTAAGAGGTCATGGGGAAGGAAAATGCATGGAGGGAATAAGTGTGAATTTTTAATTCATATGGGGAAGAGGTCAACCCAAAAAAGGTAAGTACCAAGAAATGTTGACTTAAGGACATTCTAGAAGAGGTGAGTGATTAGGATTAGAATTTTGCAAACAAGTGATTAGGAAAATTAATGATGATTAGAGGCAAGTGGCTAAATATGGAGGATGTGACATTAATCCTAATTAAGGATATGCACACCTTAATGGAGGATTACTTAGATTAACCCAAATTAGTGGAAAATTTATGGAGGATGGGACAAGGAGAGAGAAATAATGAATTAAAAATTGAAAAGGATAATTGACTAAATTAAATAAATTGATTGATTTATTTAATTTAGAGGGGAAATGGTAAAGGATAAAGTATTTAATTAAATACTTTTGAGAGCCTTAGGGAAAGGGGATAATATTAATTAAATGTTTCATTTGATTAGTATGGATGGATTAGATGAATAAATGATGGGATTATGACCATATGGAAGTGGTCAAATTTCAGTGTCTACAGATCGTGTTCAAATTTTTTGTGTATGATTAGAATGCAATCAAGAAGAAATGCCTTGATAAAATGTTTTTTGAGTGAGTGATTAGAGATATCATATGGATTCAACAGCTCAAGCAAGGGCCCCTTGAGGTATTATTCAACCACCTTAATTTAGATTGATAGATTAGATTATACATTGTAAGTTTAATTGATAGTTTTTAGTTCATGTGATTATGAATGATGCATTATAAATTTTGAATTCAAATTTGTAGTTGATACTTTGTTTAGTACTCCAGAGGTTAATCTGGTTAGGAAATACTATAGTATAACAGTTAATTGGTTATAGTCATAAGCATTAAGAACCCGTAGCAAAATGTAGTTGTTTGTATTCATTTACTCTGTTTTGAGAAATAGAAGTTTATTCTGGTTAAAATATTTTACTACATTTATTTATGTTTCATCCACCTATACTGAGCCAATGTAGGATGTTTAGAATTCATGAATGCATATATGTTTCCAAAACCATTTGAATTTTATGGCTCCTTGGTTGTTGATTTAATGGGGCCCTCTCTTGAGTGATGAAGTGGTTAGTCTAGGGATATTAACAAAGAACTATCCCTCACACTAGTAAGATTGAAACAAAGAGCTATATTATTGTATATGGAGGCTAAGAGATGCTCTAGGAATATTTCTCCCCTCAACTCATGAAGCATTTGAAGGCACTGGTGTAAATAGTGGACATATTCAGGGAATTAACAAAGAACTATCCCTCACACTAGTAGCTACCCCAAACACAAAGGAGACTTCCAAAAGAAATTTTAACATCATGGTTGACTAAGTCGTGGACAACCTAGTAGAGCATGTGATGTTTTAGTTTCTTATAACTAACCAAGAAATGGTTTATTCTCTTAATAACATACCTCCTTCAAAATTACCCATTTTCTATGGATTATTTATCGGATCCAGAAACATCTCTTTTTGAGTTTGATGTGTTATGTCAAAATTATGAATATAATACTGATGACCATTGGATAAAATCATTACCAACGCATTAAAGGATGTTTCTTTGCACTATTTTATGAGATTGGGGAGAAATTTCATCCCCAACTGGGAAACAATGAAGACAAAATTCTTGGATAAATATCAATATTATTGTAGAGAGACAAAGAAAAAGAGGGATGACATATTTAGGATGGCATAGAGAGAAGATGAGCCACTAGAGGATTATGTGGAGAGATTCCAATTATGTCTAAAGAAATCACCTTAAAATAGACTTTCTCTTGAATCCTTAAAATTGGTATTTTATAGGGGATTCCATGAAGATTGTATGGATTCTCTAAATCTAATAGGAGGAGGATATATCTCTTAACTACATTTTGATGGTATTTTTAAGGTTTTCATGAACTACTCTAGATCATTCATAAAGAATACCAGAGGAGGAAAAACCTCTTCTCTCAACAAGACATCCATTGGAGTTTCTAGATCAGAACTCAAAATTCTATGGAGTACATCATTGGCCACTTTGCTACCCAATTAGACACCTTGCATATCAAAAAGTAGGAAGAAGCTGAGGCAACCCTAACAAAATTATGTCAATATTATCGCCAGATGAGGATCAACTACAAGTGCAAGAAGTTGTTTAGCATCTCTGAAGAAAAGAAAGGCACTACAACAAATCCCTATGATTAGCTCCCTTTTTTGCTTCCACCCACTATTTCAATGTATTTTTCTCCAATTTTTTGAAAAAGTCGACGCTATTTTTGCGTTTATTGCATTGGCAAGAACAAGCAGATGCAAAATTTTTTGAGAAGTGGCACTGAATTTTACGTCATGTCTAATGTCAGATTCAACGCCAGGTTCAGTGCCAAATTTAGCATCAAGCCTAGCACCAATCATAGCATCGAGTTTTCACTGAGTTTAGCTCTTGGGTCTAGCGCTGATAATAGTGCCTAATTTAATGCCTAATTGGCCACCTACTTTGGAGCATACTTTAGTGCCAAATGTAGTGCTGAGTGTAGCACCCTATTTTTTGGTTGAATTCATGATTGATTGGTCCTATGTGCATATTTTAGGGATAAGAACATATTAAATAAATAATATCAAAAGCACTAGAACATATCAGCAGAAGGGAACACAATGTTCCACCAATGGAGACATACATTATACATTAATGAAGTTCAACATGTGGTTAAAGTATATCAAGGGAACATAAGGCTATTGGGCCAACATAAATTCTAGTTTCCCTGATGCAATGATAAAAGGCTGAAGGCATCGGAGGAAGTGACACTTATCGATGGAAGGCTAACAAGAGTGTCCCCGATGACCCGATAAGACCATGAACCATCAAGTACATGTTAAGGAAGGATACAAGAGGAACTAGGGCACATTGGGGATACATTATCTGGAATCTCGTTGATACCCCAAAAGGAAGGAGTTCATTGATGAAGAAGGTGGTTATCGATGAAAATGGAATCATGGTCTTGTCGATGCAATGATGATGATTGTTTTCAACTGATGTGACATCTCATTTATATCATTGAGATATTTAAAATAAATGATTTGGCTGATGACGAGATTGATAGCAAGTGGAGCATTTATGAGCTAGAGTTGAGTGAATTATACCTCAATTTGATCACATATTTTCATTAATACTTGAAAAGGATTCACTGGATGTGGGAGCAAAGTAAAGGAGGTTGGGAATTCACCATTAATACACAACTCAAAACCAATGAAAGTGAATTCAAGTAAGTATACAAACCAACAAAGAAGTTGCTTCTATAAAGACTTATAAGAAATTGAACAATGGAAGAAAGCTCAAAAATGTTGAAAATTAAGAAACAAAAAAAAAAAAGACTTCTAAACCAGGACTTAAATATTGAAAGCTCAAAAATGCCAAAAATTAAAAAACAGAAAAAAGGGCAAAGACTTCTAAACCAAGACTTAATTGACCAATTCCCAGGGTCAAGGCTAAGACCTAAACGTTGTGCACTAAAAAATCCTTCCATGGATAAGTTATGGGACAAGCACAAAGTTTTAGGAGACATGTGGACACCATGGCGGGGATATGCCCTATTCATATACCATTATAGGAGATAGTATAGGTTTCAACCAGTCTGCAACCTATGGAGATTGAACCTAGGAATATTAGTGGTACCCAATTTGTTTGTTAATACAAAGCTGGTTAAATCTCTAGCCAACAAATATGACCCTAAAAGAAGAGCTATTCAATCACATGGTGGGTTTGACATTCTCATTATCTCCAAAGATCTCATTTCTAATGTTTTTCAACTAGAATGTTCTTTGAATTTACCATTTACAATCAAATACTTTCTAACAAAGTACCATCACATGTACATGAGCTATAAAATATGGAAGATACCACTACACAGGCCCAGGGATGAAGGTAGCCAGCTCAGAAGGTTTTATAGTAATGATAACCCTCCATTTCATGAGGATTTATTTGAAGAATATTATCAATATACATATTATTCAGCTGGACAAGTGTTAGGAGTAGAGGTCCCACCCCTCATGTCAATTGCCCCAATGGTCCTAGCTGAAGACATGCAAAGAAAATATGTCAGACCATTTGACTATGCCAGTTATTTAGCCAATGCTCTGAACCAGGGGTTGGCAAGGATCAAAAGCAACAATGATGCCATTCATGATTTCAAACATTAAACTTTGTTTATGTATTTTCTTCTACATGAAGGAAATGTTAGAAGGTTTTGGGGAGAAGAATTAAGGATAAGAGATGTAGATGAAAGTGGGAATTATAAACCTATACAAATGTGGACTTCCATATGGGATAGTAGATATGGTAGATCACAATATTTGTACTTTGAGGAATATTTTGTCAAGCCATTGTTGAAATTGTTGGGAAATACATGTAATTATAACCTATCCCCTGAAATATAGAAATTCTTGAGACCAAAGGAAAGGGACCCTAGGAAAAAGGTAAATCATAACTAGGGGGATTGGTATGCATTTCTTGATTGCACTATGATTAGAGTCTATGGGTTTGAAGGAGCCCCAAATCTATTGCCAAAAATAGTTCCAGAGAGACTAGCCTATTTGGAAATTGTGAGACAATTGATTTGATGCAAAAAATCTTAAGAGATACAGTAAGTATTCTATCATTCTTAGCACTTTGTGCTTTGTATATTTTACAGTAGTCACTAGCAAAGGGTATGAAGAAACTGATACAAAATTAGAAAAATACAATTTACCATTGGGTAATGAAAGAAATAATTTTGATACAGAGGGTTTTATTCACAAGGAAAAATTGTCACAAGGAATATCAGGGTATGAACACCAATTCTTTGTTGATGATGTCATAATAAATTATGATGAGGCCTCAACAAAAGACAGGATGATTGCATATAACAAAGTTGTGCTTGTTGAGACCTGGAAGAAAGGAAATGCCCCATCCTATTCAGGGGCATTTAATGAAGTACATGATCTTCTGGAAAGAATTGAGTAGATTATCACTCATGTGGATGAGCTAATAAAAGATGTACCCCAGATGTCTTTGAAGAACCTTAAACAACTTATTCAGGAATGCAGGTTGAGGACATAGAGCCTCTTGATTACATACCCTCACAACTCACTCTAGAAATGAACTTCTCTGTAGATACACCGATGAGTGAAGAAGATGAAGAAGAGAGTGATGAGGAGGATAATGAAGTCAAATAGATAAGTGCCCCTATAGGTACAAAATATGATCCACTTCCAGAATGAAACATTGTCAAATTTGAAGAATCAGTTGAACTCTGTGATGACGTGAGAGTCAAGGCCGCACAAGAATTTATTTTCTAGCAGTGATTTTTTCAAGACTTCTGAATTTAAATTGTTTGTTTATGAGCATAAAGGAAGAATTCTAAGATAGAGGATGAAGGATATCACTCATGAGCAAGAGGTAGTTGCCTTGGAAGAGTTGAGAAAAGAAATAGACAAAGAGTTAGAATCTATCACCTTCGAAAGGGGAAAATAATTACTTCAAGAGGTTGGGGTACTACTCTTAGCAAGATGGGATATCATCTCTACAATAGTGTTCAACGGTTTTAGAAAAATAGGATACCAAACAATGCATCTAACGGAAGAGGCAAGTGATGAAATGTACTTAGGATCAGGGTACAACCCAGATGAAGGAACCTTGCTAATTTGGGCATTGTATCCTCAAGATAAAAGGCATGCTCTCATCAGTAATCCAAACCAAGTGTTTGGAAATATTTTGGTCCATAGGGTAGGGGACACTAACCCCATTGAAACAACTGAGCTAAACATAAATGTTGCAAAATTCAGTCAGGCATAGATTGAAAAATTGGTAAAATAAAATGATAAATTAAGGAAGGAGGTGGCTAGTCATAGAGAAAAAACATCTTCCTCTTCCAGATTAGAATTATATTCCCCATGGTTAGAGAGTGAAAAAATAATATTGGATGCATTAGAAGATGTAGCTTACTAGAAACACTATCATCAAAAGTCTCAAGAGAAATGCAAGGATTTGGAAACGGGAATAAAAACCACTAAATTTAATGTTATGTCTGAGATAATCAAAGAAAGATTCAACAAGATGATGGATCGTGTTGATCAATATTGGAAATTGTTTAAAGACACACACTCAACATTTATGGAGAATGAAAGATTGGAAAGATAGATGATTGACAAAAGGGAGGAGCTCCAAAATGAGAAAGTCATGAAAGGTGAGACATTGCAGACATACAATAAGTTGGTGGAATCACACAAGTATGACATTAGGCTCAAAGAGGACCTTGACTATTTCTATTTGCATCTTGTAGTCCATGATAGCCTTGGAAATCCTAGGGAGAAAGATGATTGGAAGGATGAGCTCGCCTTGTATCTACATATTGCATTGTAAGAAATAAATGACAAAGAGATGGTGTTACGAAAGACACATAAACAACTTGAAAAGATGATGTATGTGGAATATGATATAAAGGGTGCAATTGCCAATGTGGAAACTTATGTTGAGGAGGAATACACTCGTCATCTCTCTGCCATCAAATTGTTCATCAACCAAACCAGAGATGCAACAAATACATAGGGGCAGCCATCGGAGCTTAAAGACCAGACAACATCATAATGAAGATACACTCTACAGGTGGTGCATTATCATGGAGTGGGAGCCTTGAATAGATCTTAAGTGGTCAGGGAACCTAATGGAAGATTAAAGGATCAATGCACTCATGTGTTGAAGTGTTATGTTTTCATTTATGTTAATTAACTATTTGTTATAATGCATATTATTTAAAAAGGAAATATAATGGAGATGATTGATTATAATTCATAATCCATTTTCACTGTTCAATTGATGTGTCAAATTTTCATGCTTATTTATTGATTTTTTTGTCTCCAAAGTGATCTTTTCAAGTTATTTAAGTCTGCAAGATTTATCAGGGCACATTTGTTATTACTGTGTGGATGCTTTGATTGGTTTTTGGTTAGGTGTGAATTAAACTCCTTTCAAATAATTTACTTTAATTGGATCCTATTAAGGATTAAAAGTCCTTTTAGAAAAATTGTTTTGATTGATTTCCATCAACTTAAGAATTAAAATTCCTTTCATACTTCCACAATAACTTGAGGGGATAACATTGGGATTATTAAAGAAGAGCACTGTAATATCAATTGAATCAATATAATGGAGAACATCTTATTATCAGATATTCTCCATGATTGTGTCATCATTCTGTATTTTTTATATTTTTCTTATGTTTTCCATACTTATTTCTTCTTATATTTGAATGAATATCAGTTATTGAGCCTCAATACTGTGCTTATGTGAATGAATGTGCTGATACAATAAATAATTTATTGTGGATGTTGGTAGAGCTGCTAATTTTTTTGAAAAATTGAGCTTATTTTGCCTTGTTACATGTTCAACATAAAAATGGAAACTATTTTTAAAATAATAAAGTTAACAAATTTTCTTATTTAAATAATTATGAGTTACGTGCATTAATATTTTATTAAATTTTGTGTCTTCACGAACATATGTTGATACAAAATGAATGGAAGAAGCATCCAAGTAATCCTAATTTTTTCTACCAACAATTCATACCAAAGATTGAACAATTTAAGGATATTGCAATAGGTAATTTGTATCGACACAAATAATATTACTAAAGCATTTCAAATTTTAGGCCATAAGAATCATCCTTTTTTAAACATGGACTACAAATAATTCTGAAAATTTAGAAGTCTTGGTCATTAACATTATTTTTTGCTACAATGTCATCTAGTGTATCATTTTCAATGTTCATATGCTCTTTCAAGTAATTAATATTATCATCATCCTCATCTTGATCTGCATCATCTTCATCATCATTGAAATTTGACTATAGATCATCTATATTGTTACTAGATGTATTTGGATGATCATTCTCTATACCATCCATATTGTTTTCTTCCATAACATCATCTAACTCTGGATTTTTGTCTTCTTGTGCCTGAACATAACCATCTTCAACATCATCATGGATGTCAAATTCTTCGATGTTCTCTAATCCCTCTCTCATTTTGTTGGTCATCATTGTTTTTCTCAGTATCTACTAATGCATCATCAAATACATGCCTTAATCTTGGATCATAATGTATGAAAAACATCCATTTCGGGTCCAAAATATATTCATAGAAAAATACATGCACATGAATGAAAAACATATATTAGACGTATGTTATAATAATTTTACTAATTAATAAACACATGCATATATTCACAATAAACTATGAATTAATAGATAAATGATCACTACAGCTTCTTATTTGAGTTAAAGAAATACTTGCTCACAATGAATTGGTAGAACATAAGGCTCCCTATCTTCCGGTAGGAAGCATGAGGAATCTATATAAAACAATCCATTATGGGTATCATGTCTTTGTGTCCTCTCAAATGCTTCATACCATCTACACTTAAAAATACAACATTTAAAAGAGCGGTAATCCAACTCAATAATTTCTTGTATTTTCCCAACATATTGTAGATTCCCTTCAATTATATTCTTATCTTTTGAGCTTGATCGATTGGATTGCTTGAAGTCAACCATGATGCCACAATTGAAGGATCATCGCTTTACATCTACACTTTCTACACGATAATGTCAACCATATGCCCACATTATTGGATATTTCATCGCTTGTGAAAGACCATTTATTTCAATGAAAAAAATATAATGACGAATATTAAAATAGTTAATAGTGTCAAAACTGTAAGGAAACAACATTTTGTAAAATTCTAACTGTACCTTTCTTTCACATCCTCTAGACATGTTGATTTCATCTTTTGTTATGTTTGAATCTATACCTGCATCTTCTATTTGATTTTGAATTTGTTTGGTAACCCATTCTAGTGTGCAATCTTTTCCCCATTCCCCAAGAAAATCAGTGGGAAGTGGAGTATTCCTTGCGTTTGATCTCTTAAATTTTCTCCTTGCTTCTAACACGTCTTCTCTCTTTTTATCATACAGATCAATCCATTTGTTCATAAAGTCCATGTGGTATAGAATGAACTTGTCGAGTATAGAAATTTTGTCTACACCTACTACATGTCAACATGTTAATTTCAAACTCCAAATTTTATGTTGTTAATTTGACAAATAAATTATAGAGTAAATTAATGATTGCAAGAAAAATAACCACACTGATCGTGAATTTGTTTACTAATTTGTACTTAAACACCATTAGATTGTGGTTTTTCTCCATCAATAATATTTGATGCTCATTCTTCATTCCAAATACGTGGCCCATCTTCAAAATCCTTACCAAGGAATTCACATAGGAAGAAAATGCTTCATTCAATACATACCCTTCCACCATGCAACCCTCTAGATGTGCCTTTTGTTGGACATATCTTTTAAGAGTTTTCATATACCTCTCAAAGAAAAACATCCACCTCCTTGATACGACACCTGCCAATTCAATTTCATCGACTAGGTGTACAAGTAAATGGACTTTTAGGTCCATGAAACTTGTAGGGAGCTCCTTCTCAAATACACATACAAATTTATGCAATTTCCTTCTTCCACTTTGGCACTTCAGATTCGTGGATCTCCTTGGAGGTCACCCACCTAATATAAGAATAGTAAATTAGTATGAACTTTAGTTAAAAAATAAAATGCAATATAATATATCTATGTCTCTCACACATGAAAATTTCATATAACCACATACCTTGTAAATGTTGACAATCGACTTATGGCATTCCTTAAGTCAACTATAAGACAGGAATCCCCCCTAATTGCCAATGTCGTGATATGCTATCAAACACATTTATGAAAAGGTCATTATTATTTTTTTCTCACACATCAAAACATCAAAATATATTTAGTACTTAATCAATGTTACATGTAAATGTTAAATGATCATATATAGTACCTTCATAAAATTATGAAAATCATGTGTTTTAAATCATGTGATATGTCCATCAACTATAAAATCTTAGGCCAATGATGACCCATAACAAGTAGGTTTCCTTATTGAACATATGACATTTTTTAGTTGGTCTAGCTCTTTTATTTTCAAAATCCATGGAGCTTCTATATATGTTTCATTTTCCCTATTTGGCCACAAATGTTTTCTATGAATTTTGGTACGTGAAAGAGCAATATCTCTCCTTAAAGACAGGGTGTCCTTCTCTTTGCCTGATATATGTTGAAATATAAAATCTAGGACATTTTTGAATATGTGCATAGTATCTAATAGGTGAGATATTAATAGATCATTCCAGTAAGGGAGCTCATAAAATATGGATTTCCTTTTCATTCCTTCTAGCATATTGACTGAAACTTGTTATGGTTCTTGAATTGAATCACCCCGATAAAAAAAATCCTCCCAAGATTTCAATTCAGCATCTTCATACTTCTTAATCCAATCACCTGGACCCATAATCATGGGAGGGCCTCTATTTTCAACTTTTCCATCAAATTGATTCTTCAGGCAATTTCTAAACCTTTGATCTAGTGGTTGAAAAACCTTGTTGTTTGCGTAAATAAAATTATGTAGATCTTTAGAATACCGCCCTTGAAATTTTTTTGCACATCTTGGACATGAAAATATCCCCTTTGTTTGAAGCACTATAATTCAACAAGTAATGTTAATAACATCAAAAATATAGTATAAAACTAAGTATGAAAGTTGGGATGAAAATAAATTATGAGTGTAAATGCGTAAATATTTTATCTTACCAAAACAAACACCAAGTCCTAGGAAATCATGAATAGTCCAACATATCACACCATACAACATGAAGGACCTATTTGAATGAGGACGTGATATGTCATACATTCTTCTGCCTTTCCATAGCAGTTGCATCTCATCAATAAAAGGCGCAAGATAAACATCTATGTTTTTAACTTGATGTTTTCTTGTAACAATGAGAGTCAGCATAAGGTGCTCCTTTCTAACACTCATCCATGGGGGAATATTAATATGCATGCCAGTTGTTAGGTTCTAGTTGCACCTGATTTGAACACAGGTGTCTTCTCTGCTTGCTTGGTGGAGTCTTTCAGGTTGTTATCATCAACATTACATTGGTGGTAATTTCCTTTGCTATCATCATTATTGTCAGCCATATGATCATTATTGTCATCATTTTTTCCATCCCCAAAGAAACCTGCAAGCATTCCATTCAATCCTTCTTCATGCACTTCATTTTCACTATCATGATCAACATCATTAAGACTAGGTGGCATCTCATCAGTGTATGCATATCTCATCAGCTCTTCAAATTTCTCAGGTGGTAGTAATCTTTTCAAACTTGCTCTTTTCGCCCTGGTATGGTTTAAAGGATGGTTTGGATCATCTTGTCCAAATCTTAATAACCCAGTTGGATCATGGTTATTAGTATGTGTTTCATCAACCTCTTCTACCTATCAACAAACACAAGCATTATTTAATGTTTGGCAACAATGGATAAATCATAAATGTGTCAACTTCAAAGAAATATAATCAAATATGGCTTAAAAAATAAAAATAAAAATTGTATGAAAATATATACGTCAATTGAATAATGGAAAATTATTTTATAGACTACCTTTTTTATACAATAATTTTAATAAAACACGGTTTATAAAACATCAGTCCACACTCATTTATTATTCTTTGGTTTTCTGCCCTTAGGAACATCCTTAGGGAGACCTTGTTCTTCCCTTTTCTTTCGTGCAAGAGTGCATTTTAAGAAGGGGTAATCAATCAATAACTCATCCCCAATGGTAAGGTCCTTAATAGCCTCAACCATTATCAATTTATCAACCACTCTTTCCATGTGTCCATCTTTATCATTTATAACCTCAACAAATTGACAATTCGGTCTTACTTTGGGTCCCTTCCCTTACTACTATTTACAAATCCTACAATATTTTTGTGTGTGTATGCACATCCATCTATCTACATAAGATGACCTCTATTAATTTATTTTCCACTTTCCAATTGGAGACGATGTGTATACATATTCAAATTTAGACCATATGCTGACATGTTAGGCTTATATTTTGCTAGCCTTCTCCATTCACCACTATAATATGATGGACCATACTATGGCATTAATCTCCTAGTGGTTTTTTTCTGAATTGTTTCTATGTTTAGGTCCCACATGTACATTTTGGACAATAAAGAGGCCTAGATTCACTCCATGAATATTGGAGGGTCGTATCATGTAGTTGTATCCCCAAAATTGAAACACCTCGTACACTCTAGGTAGTTGTTGATCACTAGGCCAAGCACAATATAGTTGACGATCAAATTTATCTTTATAAATTGATCTCAAACTCAATGGAAATTCATCATCTCCATCACATTCATTCTCATAGGGTATGTAGTCCACCTTCCCCCTGTCTTAAAGCAAATTATGCATCTTTAAATTGGTTCTTCTTCTGTGACTTGTTTTCATCAATTCCTCATCTTCTGAGCTGGTATATTGGCACATATTTTTGTTAGATGTATCATCTTATAAATGATCATTTCCCTCTAGGCTAGAAGTTGGTGATCCAGGACACTTTAAACCAAGAAATTTATCTTGCAAGTATCCATTGAGAATAAAAATAGTTATTTAAATAATATTTAACAATGTTTAAACGAATTAGTATACATGTTATTTATATCAAATTGGAAAATTCGTTACCACAATTCCTATTGGATTTGAATCGATTGTAGGAGGAATACTATTGACTGGAAGCTCACCATATATGTAATGTCTTTGTACAATTTCTCGTTTGAATTGTTTATTTCCATGACATACAAAACATCCACAAACAACAATTTCCTCAAAGTATTCATCCCATGTACTATAGTCCTGACCAACCTCTTGTTGAGTGAAATCATTTGTTGTGTCTGGAAGATCCATTGTTATATCCTCTTCCACCCACTGTCATTTACGTGATTTAATAGTTTTAGTTCCACGTCCACATACATATCTTCTTCTTTTGCTAGTTGAACGCTTATGCTCTACATTTGCTCCAATCTCCATCTAAAATAATCAACAACATGCATTAATTTATGTCAAGATTGGATAATACATTATAAATTTCAATAATACTATGAAAAAAGATGGGTGTATCACAAAATGCCATCAGATCATTTTTTCCTAGATTAAGTCAAAATTTGAGTACCTGATGTCCTGCTTCATCCATTTTGTCCTCATTTGATATAACACGATATGTTGCCATGGCCTCGTCTCACCCCTATAATACACAACATATTAAATAATGTTTACTACACCAATTATATCATTTCAAAGAATATGCTATCCAACATAAAACCTCACTTTAGTCATATAGTTTCTCAAAGTATTCATCCCATGTACTATAGTCCTGACCAACCTCTTCTTCAGTGCAGCCATTTGTTGTGTCTGCAAGATCCATTGTCAAATCCTCGAAAACCCACTGTCGTCTACATGATTTAATAGTTTAAGGTCCACGTCCATGTACATATCTTCCTCTTCTACTAGTTGAATGCTTAGGCTCTGCATTTTCTCCAATCTCCATCTAAAATAATCAGCAACATGCATTAATTTATGTCAATATTGGATAATACATAATAAATTTCAATAAATTATGAAAAAAGAGGGACGTATCACAAAATGCCATTAGATCATTTTTTCATAAGTTAAGTCAAAATTTGAATACTTGATGTCCTACTTCAACTGTTGTGTACTCTTCATTTGACATGACACGATTTGTTGTCATTGCCTCGTCTCGCCCCCATAATACACAACATAGTTTATTAATTTTGCACCCATGAAATTGACATGGGATAAGGAATAGATAACATAGGGAACCATGATTGCTCCCTTGGAACATATGAAGATGAAGTCATTTAGGATCAATTTATTTATCAACTTCCAAGCAAAATACATCATTTTGTACTGTTAGGCGCTAAATTAGGCACACTTTGCACCGCCTTTTGCATCCAAAATAGATTACATTTTTTTGGCTGAATGACGGTGCTAAATTAGGCACATTACATTTTTTGGCTGAAAGGTGGTGCTAAATTAGGCACAATTTGTGTTGTCGTTTGCATCCCAAATAGATTACATTTTTTGGCTGAAAGGCAGTGCTAAATTAGGCACAATTTTCTACGTCGACTATGGCGTCGAATACTAAACTGGAAACAAAATTTTAAAACTTCCTGTGTCAAGAAGGAAGAGATGACAAGAGAAAATAGCCACACAAAGGAAGATATGACGAGAAAAAAGCCACGTGAAGGAAGAGAGGACAAAAAAGGGAAAAACGGCGTGAAGGAGGGCTACAAGCAAGTAGATCAAAAATTCAATTTAGTTTGCAACACCATAGGTAAGGTTACAATTTTTTTTCTCGTTCCCACAAATATTTAATAGATTAATGAGCTCGTGGTTTCGAATTGATTGTGCGCACACATTCATTTTATCTCTAATCAGCGGATGTGGCTCGAGCATGGGACCTATATGTGTTAACTCTCAATCAAACCACACTTCACACCCTTTTTATCCCCCAGATATTACCATTCTATACAGGTGTGCAAGCATTGAATTTTTTACAATACATTTGTTTCATTTTGCATGTATTTATATCCTTTCAATTGTTTTTCTCATTCCCACAAATATTTAACAGAACAATGAGCTCGTGGTTTTGAATTGATTGTGTGCACACATTCCTTTTCTTTCTAATCAATGGATGTGACTCGAGCATGGGACCTATCTATGTTAACTCTCAATAAAACTAGACTCCATGCCCTTTTCATCCCCCAAAGATTACCATTCTATACAGGTGCACAAACATTGATTATTTTTACAATACATTTGTTTCATTTTGCATATATTATATCCTTTCAAATATATTTATATTCTATACAGGTGTGCAATCAATTGATTCATAGGTGTTTAAATCCAAAAAGAGAGTCATTCAAGGTAAAACTTTCATACCACAAACTAGACGAAAACTTTCATACCTGCCAGTGTGTACTTCGTTTGCCTCCATGGACTGGACAAAAATAATTTTCCCTAGGTCGCCTCAAAATGTCAAGCGATAGAGGGAAGAGAACAAAGGGAGAAGAATCTGGCCACAATGAGGTAATTCATTGTCAATTTATATATTTGTAAATGTTTCCCTTGTTTCTTTCATTTTTCATTTTTCATTTTTTTAATTTTTAAATTTAAAAGAAGAAACTTATTATATATATATAGGGAAATGTGACTGACAGAGATAAAGACGCATTGGCTTCCATATTGGGGGAAAAGGCAATGAACAAATTGGATGATGTGCACTGGATAATGCTTTCCAGATATATAGAAAATCGATCTAGTGAAGCCCCTGAAACATTGAAACCAAATCAACCATGTCAAAGGGAATCAATTGATTCCCCAAGTAGTCCTGGATCGAGCAAAAGAGCCAAGAGGAAATCAGTAACAGTAAACTCTAGGAATGTAGAACAAGGAGTAGAGGCTTCCATTGTCCCACCCACTCCTAGGACATAGACTTCTTCCACCATGACAAGTTTTCAATCTTGCATTGGTACCTTCAATAGCAAGATAGAATACGATGTGGTTTCAAGAGAAATCTGAATGACAGTTGTTGGAAAAGGGTTTGTTCATAGGTTGAAGGAATCATGCCTTCAATGGTTCAAAGAACATCTACATTTTCCATTCTCAAAGATACCCATACACTTGCAAAAATAAATTATCAATGACATGGAGACTGAATATAGCACAAGTTGGTCTGTGAAGAAGGTAAAGCTATGAATGTCTCAAAATTGCAAGAGATTTCGGCGCAACCAAACAAAGAAGATAAAAAAAATCCCTCTTGAGCTAAGGCTCAAAAAAAGGCCACTTGAAGTAAGTGTCAAAGTATGGAAAGAGCTTGTAAAATAATATGAGAAGTCTAAAGCACAGAGGAAGTCCAGTAAGGAGAGTATGCAGGTATTTGAATTTTCTCATAAGATTATATCAAATTTATTAAATGATTTTTAAATTTTATTTATGCATAGTTAAATAGAATTAGTATATGTTTTAGGACAAGGCCTCCAAGGCTAGGCTTCAAAAACTTTGTGCCACACATCACAGTGACCAAAAAGGTTTACAGGCCTTGATCTATAAATTTGTAAGTATATTTAATATGTTAACTTATTTTTTTGTAATTCCCTAGGAAAAAGTAAATGATTGCATATCAATTAGTTTAACTGGTCCATGTGCCATGTTTTGAGAGGAGGAGAAATATGGTCGGCATCCAAATCAATTTGAAAAGGAAAAGTTACAAAGCAAAAAGTGGGCTGATTTTTTAATCTGGATGGAGAACGAGGTATCAATAGTTGATTTTCAGTTTCAATATTTTTGTTGGATATTGTTGTGTTAATGTGTCAATTTTCATTTCTTGTGTTGAGTTGTTTATTGATGTGTAGGATGAGTTCTAAAGTGCTTCTTTATTGGCCCTAGATCCCACTCAATTGTCCCGATATTTCATGTTGAGGAAAAAAATATTGTTTTCCTTAAAGGGTAGTGGGTGACATCCATGCCTTATTTTCATTGCATCTTTTAATTAATGACTATTGTCTTTTAATATCTCTTAAGTGTCCTCATTTAAGTTATGAGTTGTATCATTTGAGAAACTTAGTCCCATGTTGATTTGATTTATCATCTTTTCTCTCAAACATGGTATGTCAAGGAGTGCTTCCTTGAATTCATGTTGTCATTCTACTAAGTGATCCACATGCATCTTTGCCATCCTTCCTCACGATGTTGCCATTCTTTTAACATGTAAGGATGTTTTGATGCATCTTGATAGGAATCCTATAGATCTAACACATCCTTTTAGTCTACATCACTTGGCGTATCTAACCGGTCACTTAATTTTTCCATCTAATTTTTAAAAAGGCATTAAATTCCTATCTTCCAAGTTTAAAAACCTCCATAAATAAAGAAATCGGTAGTAAAAAACCTACAACCTGATTTGATCAACATAAAGAAGGATGTAATACTAGTTTTCTTAACATTAAAAAGATAAATGGAATGTCCCTAACACCAAGTAGAGCTATCCAAAAAAGCTAACTAAAAACACAAACGTGCTCCCGCACAAAATGGCCTAATGGTTGGTTGTCATAGAAGTCAAACTACCAAACTAACAACACTGATCAAGTTAACATATATGCAAAATTTACATAAATAGTTGAACCATTCATGTGCATGAATAAATAGTACAAGGATATAGATGAACTCAATTCATCTAACTTTATGCCTCTTGGCAGGCATTCCTCTTGAATTTTCATTTCCTCTTCACTTCATTGTCAGACTTGTCTCCTTTTTCCTTATCTATATTTCTTGCTTCGGCTTCTAATTCATCCCATTTTTTACCTTCCTCCCCTTCAGAATCTTCTTCTTATTCTTCATCCTCATCTAACTCCACAAGAGATTCATCTTATGAACCTTCCTCATCTGATTAGGATTCCTCTTCTACATCAAAGGGTTCATATCATTGATCTGACTCTTCTAAATTATCAAAATCAAAATCAGTAGCTTCCATATTCAAAAATTCCCAACCACCATCTTCAATAAATTTGTCTGGATCATCAGTAATAGTCTTCAAAATTGGCCACCAGTTCAAGTTCATTATGCTTTCATAATACTTTATATCCATGGATTTTATCCATTCCTTGATGCCATCAAGCAAAGATTGAGGAATGACATCAATGGAGTTCAACCATTTCTCTTACTCGCTTGAAAAATCCTTGAAAATTTTCATTGATTTTATTTTTACTGTCCCTCTCTTTCTATTCTTCCTCAATTTCATCAGGATCATACATTAACCTTCTTTCCCCTCCTAAAATTTGGACCACATCCATTACCTCCACATAAAACTATACATCCTTGGTCTTCTTGGTTCCCACACCATGATATGGTTATGCAAATGAAAATGAAGCAAAGTAATCATCTTTCTTCCTCTTCCATGAAAACCAAGCTCTCCAAATGGTATATCAAACTCTAGTTCAAAATATTTTAGATGAGGCTACTCCCATAGCTCTCTTACTCACTTGAAAAATCCTTGAAGCTTTGCATTGATTTTATTTTTCTTGTCCCTCTCTTGTTGTTCTTCCTCAATTTCATTAGGATCATACATTGAACTTCTTTACCTCCTAAATTTTGGACCACATCCATTACCTCCACATAAAATTGGACATCCTCGGTCTTCTTGGTTCCCATGCCATGATATGGTTATGCAAATGAAAATGAAGCAAAGTAATCATCTCCTTCTCCGCTAGTTGGAAGAATGCATGCTTAATGTTTTGATACATGATATCAAATCCCTCTTCTACTCTCATGGTTGAATCCCGAAATCCATTATGGTGGCCCTCCAGATTTTCAGTCATCTTTCTTCCTCTTCCACCAAATGTTGGTCTGATCCACAATCCTGCCAGCCTGATTGCCTTTGTTTTTGAAAGCTGAAGTTTCTCCTGAGTCACCAGTGTAGTTGTCTCTGCCTTTTCAGACTCTTTAATTGCTACATATCATCTATGGGATTTAATCATTTGTACCACATGGTTGATGTATTTTGAATCCTTGGATCTAAAGTAAATTTCCTTAACATAAATATTGCTAGGGAATTTCAATGTTGGCATGCAGTTGACATTAAAGTTGGTACCTAGAACATTGAAAATAATCCTTATATAAGAATTTCCTCCATCTTGTTGGATTCTAACACTCTTGATGGTGGCTACATGAAATGGAACCATGATGCCATATATGGGTACCAGAACAACATCATTTTTTCGTATCAACCTAAATCATGAGCTCTCTAGAAACGGGGATATCTTCCACATTTTTTTATGAAACCATCTCAGTGGATGGCTTGGAAGAGCCATGTCCATCTCATGTACCAATGCCCCTTGTAGCCAATCTTCTTGCAATCTCCTCATTCTTTTGCAGAGGGTTGGCACTTAAGGTTATGTAATAGAATTTACAGTTGATAGTTAAATTGTATAAAAATAAAAATTATGATCCTTACTAATGTTTATTAGAATTGTTGCATGTTTTACATCATTGGAATAACATATTAGCTTTAACTTTTTTAAAATTTTATTCTGGTATGTGCACTTTGATATGATGTAATTTGATTATGGTTTCATCTCATTTGTTTCAATATTAGATATATAACAAAAAAATAAATTATTGCATGAATAAATAATAACTTTTCATTTTAAATGTTTTTTTTTGTAGCACACAGGTCTTCCAGAACATGAAGATGATCCTCATCATGATATAGATCAAGAAATTAGTGGTTATACCGATACATATCACATGGAAGAGGATGATGATAATGCAGATACGGAAGACACCAAGGCCAATGACAATGATGATGATGATAGGCCAGTTGCTGCTAGTACCCAGAAACATTCATGATCATATAGGTTGCATCATGGATGATTGTTGGCATATCGTTATGATGATCATGATCATGATGATGATGATCATGATAGTGGTGATGATGATGAGGCAATTGTTGGTAGTACCCAGTGACATTCATGATCATATACACTGCATCATGGATCATTGTTGATATATTGTTATGATGCCTCTTTTCATGGTTACTATCACATGTATCATTTTACAACCTATAGTACCATATTATTGAGTTGTATCATATTGACATTTATGATTTTCACTTATATTATTTGGACATGTATCATCTTGACTTGTATCAATTTGAGCTACATAATTTATCATTTTTACTTATATCATTTGTACATGTATCATTTTGAATTATGTCGATTGTTGGACATGTATCATTTTGAAATTTTATTGATCTACTAGCATATTTCACTTTCACTTGTTTTAGTTATACATGATGATGATCTTATTGGTATTGACTTGTCAATTTATATATATTAAAAGTGGTTGATGATTAATTTTTGATGGATATTTATTATGTATGATGATTTTAATTTACTGCTCAAGATGGATGTTGTCAAATTCAATTAAATTATAGATATTTGACTCACCTCTTATAATAATTTTCTTGTTATTTCCAGCAAACACACCTCAAAGTCATGAAAAACACATAAAAATGAAGTAATTAAGTCCCCGTCTATATAACGGGATCAGCTGGTGTTATTTTTGACAAACACAAATGAGGATTCTAGAAGAAGGTGTGAGAAAAATTAGGTGGCAGAGCCAAAGGTGGACGAACTAGTGCAAGTCCGAGCAAAGAAAAGGCGTGGGAAGCCATAGCAGAAAGAATAATGGAGACTCCATTATTATTGAACACTGAGAAGCAGCAACAATCTTTCAAAGGTGATATCATAGATAAAAGAATGCAGGCTTTGTTTTAGTCATCTCATCCACTGATTCTTTGGGCGACCAAGAAAATTTTGGGGCCATAATTCATGAGGGCCTATCACAGGTTTAGGTCGAACTCAGAAATCCTTACCATGTTCGTGGTAGTGTTACTGCATATGGGTGTGTCGAAAGAGATAGGGAAGAAGATCACATAGATGGTCTTTGTCCATGCTTGGTTGGGGGATATTAATGCAACCCTCGACAATGTCGATGAGAATAAAAAAATACCAATGCCCCAGAACTACGACATGCTTCAGATGAATGGTAGGGATTTCATGAAATTCCCTCTGATTTGAACCATCGACCCAAAGGGTTTTGAGAAGTTGTGGGGTGAGTGTGACCAAAATGTCTTGTTCTTGCTCATAGCAACCAATCTAGTGACAAATCATCCAAGAGGCTGGGAATCTGGTATGTCAAGGATGAAGGGTTGGAGGACAAGATTGTGATAGGGAACATTGACAACTAGGAATTCGGTTCAGGAGAAGAGTGGTGCGAGCATGACGAAAGGGACCCAGGGGAAAAAGCCAAAGGTTCGGCTCACCAGAATTGTGGTGTTGACTGCCCAGTGATTTCAGACTACATTTCCAATAGGAAGCAGATAGAGACAAATGATGATGATGAAGAAGATTGAAAAATTCCCAGCCTGGTAAAAGTTATATTTTGGTATACATATGATATAGTAGAAATAGGGGAAAATAGTAGCGGATAGGAGTTAGTCCCGGTTGGCGTTGCTTGAGTCTAGAACCGAGTCATTTTGTAATTGAAAATGTTTTAACATGGGTAGGTAGGGTAAAGGTTTCTGAAACACATGGCCATTTTGTCAAAGGCCTGCAAGTAAATTTTGGTCAGAAACTCATGTAAAATCTTTTGTGAAGAAATACAGGGTACTACCCCTTAGTAGTGATTTAACTAGCAAAAAAAAAAATTATCTTGTTCTTTTTGATACATAATTATCTTGTTATTTAATCATATGAGTTAAATAATTAAATTACTTACTCTATAATCATATGCGTTATTTAAGAGGCATCATATATTTAACTAATTAAATTGAATTAAAACATATTAAATAAATAAATGGAAGCAAAACAAGAAGCATTTTTAGAAGCAAAAAAGGAAGCAACAATGCAAGCCAAACTAGAAGCAAATAAAAAGCAATCTTGGAAGCAAAATTGGAAGCAAAATTGGAAGCGAAAATGGAAGAAAAATTCGAAGCAAAACATGAAGGAACACAGGAAGCAAAAATGGAAACAAATTTGGAAGAAAAATCAGAAGCAAAACTGGAAGCAAAACTAAAAGAAAAAATGGAAGCAAACCTGGAAGCAAAATTCAAAGAAAAACTAGAAGCAAAACCGGAAGCAAAACCAGAAGAAAAATAGGAAGAAAAATTGGAAGCAAAACTAGAAGCACAACCAGAAGCAAAAATGGAAACAAGCCTGGAAGCCAAACTAGAAGAAAAATTGGAAGCACAAGTGGAAGCAAAACCAGAAGCAAAACTAGAAGAAAAATTGGAAGTAGAATTGGAAGAAATACTAGAAGCAAAACTAGAAGCAAAATTGGAAGCAAAAGTGGAAGCAAAAGTAGAAGCAAAAGTGGAAGCAAAAATGGGAGCAAAACTCAGAGCAAAAGTGGGAGAAAAAGTAGGAGTAAAAGAGGGAGCAAAAGTGGGAGCAAAACTAGAAGCAAAAATGGGAGTAGACATTGAAGCAAAATCGAAAGCCAATTTTGGTGCCAATGTAGGTGCTATTCTCGATGCCATTTTCGGTGCTAAAGAGGACGCAATAACTGGCACCAAATTTTTGGCATTAAATCTAGCGCTAAAGAGGACAATATAAGTAGTACCAATTTTTTGGCATTAAATCCGATGCTAAATGGGGCGTTAAAGTCGACGCTAAATCCGGAGAAGAAATGAAGAAACACTTTTGTGCCGACTTTCATGTCATGAGATGGCTTCAATTGATGGTTTCAAATACACTAAAATCCGACACTAAATTCGATGCTAATTGCCTGTTTTGCTATAGTGAGGGAAGCTAGAATTTCATGCCTTGGAGGATGAAGAAGGTCAATTTTATTACATTACTCAATACAAATCATGGCAGTTGAGACAAGGTATGCCTTAAGACCCCTTTTCTTACAATATTTAATTTCCAAGTAGTAATGCAAACTTCTCAAATTGGAACCCTCAGCCCTGGACCAATATACAAGACCTACCATGTCCAATGCTCCAAGCATCCAATTGGACCCAAGAACAATAAGGTATATGTCCACTACAACCTTATCAAGTCCCAAATTACAATTCCTAATGGACACCCCAACAAAACCAATGGTCATCATAGTGGAACGAAGGTCAATAATGGCAAAACCAAAACACAAACTACTCATAGCCACAACAACCCTTGCAATGATAACAACTTGTTATAATGCCAAATCCAACCATGCATACACTATCACAACCAAGATCACCTCATCTTCCAACGCAACCCACACCTAACCCTAGCAATAAGCTTGTTCGACAGGCTTATACTAATGACACCATCTGTTACCCAACCTATGGGGTCGAGGTGAGTGATTTCCATCTTTATTCAAGGAAAATGCTAGTTGGGCCTTCATCTCCTCACATCACAAAACTTACTAATGAGAATCCCCCATTAAAAATTATGGAAAAACAACCAAGGGAACCTAAGAAAATTCAAGCTCACCTAAATACCATAAGTCCAGAACCATGATTCCTTGAAAGACTAAATATACAAAAGCATCATTCTGAGATTGAATTTGACCTATTAGGACAACTCAAAAATGTTTGCATAAAAATACCCCTAGTTCAAGAAATTAAGGAAGTACCAATATACATAAAAATCGTGAGAGAGTTATGCCTCAATAATCTAGACAAAAAATGGAACAACCCCTAAACTATGCATGTTTTAAGGAAGCTTGTTCATATCATGCTAGGAAATATAGTTGTTCCTAAATATGCAAACCTTGGGAGCCCTGTAGTAGATGTTCAAATCAATATATCTCTTATCAAAAACACCTTAATTGACCTAGGAACAACCATAAATGGTATGACAAAGGAAACCATGAAAAAACTTCAGTTAATGGAGCTCTATCCTATACCTACTATTTTACAACTAGCAGATAGGTCAACAATAAAACTAGAGGGTATTATAGAAGACTTGGTTAATACATTAGAATCATGGGAATACCCTTCAGATTTTATGGTGTTACAACCTAAAGCAAACCTTGCAGGGTATCCATTAATCCTAGGGAGACCCTGGTTGGCTACTACAAATGCATTCATCGGTTGTAGTTTTGGTAATATGATCATTTCCAAGGAAATGTGACAAAAAAAATAGTCCTTTACCCACCTACATAGTCACATACAAATCTGGACCAAACTATATAGCATGCCCTTGATGAGGATGATCAATATTCATTACAAACACTAATGACCATTGAGTGTAGTCCAATGTTGAAAACCGAAGATGAAGATGAAGTCCTTGCAAATATTATGCAAAACTCTTATGGTGGGGACCCACAAAAATACGATTGTCTAACATGCTTACATGATTAGGTTTACAAAACATACTACTTGCAAATGCATTTGAGTCTACTTCTCATATTTTTCATACACTACTCCCCCATAATTGCAGTCCCAATTTGGCAACCCTTGGCATTGCCTCTCCTAAGACATCATCCTTGACCATAGAAATTACACTGTGTAGAACACTAAATGTCAACAACCAATTGAAAACTACATAATAGTCTTCACTATCAACCATACTGCAAGCATACACAACCACATTTGCATGGGACTATTAGACATGAAACGAATATATCTTCACCTATGGATGCACATAATTTACATTAACGAAGGCTACAAACCAATGATACAACCTTAGAGAAGAATAAACACAACTATACATGACATAGTTAAAGAAGAATTACATAAGTTACTAGATTCAAGGTTCATTTATCTAATATCTGATAGCTAATGGGTGTCCCCATTGGTGATTGTGCCCAAAAAGGGAGGAAAATGGAGGGTATGTGTTGATTACATAGAATTGAATGTAGCAACAATAAGAGACCATTTTCCCCTTCCTTTTATTGATCAATTGTTGGATTCATTAGCAAGGAAGTAATATTTTTCCTTCTTAGATGGGCTCAATGGGTATAACCATATTAAAATAGCTCCAAAGGACTAGGAAAAAAAAACCTTCACCTTCCCATGGGGTGCGTATGCCTATTTTGTATTCCAATTTGGATTATGTAATGCCTGCACCACATTTCAAAGGATAGTCTTAAGTATATTCTTATACTTTTCCCATCATTCCATAAAAAAATACATGGATGATTTTACCACCTATGGGAATACTTATGAAGAAGCATTGACTAATTTGGATAAAGTCTTACAAAGGTGTCATGATCACAACCTTTCCTTGAGTCATGAAAAAAATTTCATGATGATGATTGAAGGAGTGGTCTTGGAACACTTTGTGTCCAGTAAGGGAATACAATTAAACCCAAACAAGATAGAAGTGATCTCCACTCTACCTATTCCTCAAAAGAAAAAGGATGTCAAAAAATTTATTGGTCATGCCAGTTACTATAGGAGGTTTATCCAATATTTCATTAAGATAGAAACCCCATTATTTGTTCTCCTATTTAAAGATGTGGAATTTGACTAGACCCATTCTTACCAAAATGCCTTTGAGATCCTCAAAGCAACACTTACTAAGACCCCAGTCTTAAGAGGACCAAACTGGACAATACCTTTTCACATTCACATAGATGCATCTGAATTTGGCCCCCAAGGACTACATCCATCACAAATATATACAATAAATAATCCCCTTAGAGGAGATAAAGAGTGATACCATAGATTTCCTCCATAATGGATTAGCTCATGTGCAAATGGTAAATGCATGAACATGAATGCTAAGGAGTTCCCAAGATCAACAAACAACATTTCTCCCCTTGGGGAAAAAAATCCAATGGTGTATTTAGAATAAAATTCAATTTCAAAAAAAGAGAAGAGGGAAGAAGTTTCATGATAGGTGTCTCTAGAAAGCACTCAAGTGTCTCCATGCTAGAAAATGTCACAAAAAAATTAGGTTCAATCCCAATCAAAGAAGCTTACAAATCAAGACTATGTGGAAACTGATGATCAAAAATCTCCAAACAAAAAATGATCTAATAAAAATTGTGTTGTAACTATCATCAAAGAGGAAGTGGATATAACCAAGTGTGTCCTCCAAATCTACAATATCTACAATATGAGGCTCACAAAATAAATTTGTAATATTTGTCAAGAAAATTTATTACACAAAGATAAATTTGAAAGATTGTAATGATCCTACTAAACTTAATTACTAGAAGATGAAACAATAATAAACTTTGAAGAAACAAGAATGAGGGGAGTCTCAATCAATGGTTTTGCACTAGGAATCAATTATGGTAAAAAATAAACAACTATCTCTATAATAGGAGAAGAAGAATCTAATTGAATCTCATCATTCTCAAGATCATCTAAACATACAAAGCTCTCCAAAGAAGAAAATCCTTATTAGTATCATAGTCATATATATGGTATATTATCTAAATCATCAAGAAGTACAAGAAAATCTAAACTATGATCATTTAGGAATGACTTATAAATATGTCCATATATCTCCCAAAGTTTTATACAAAGAGCACAAGGACACTCAATATGTGTAATGGCAGTCCAAGTGTCATCGTCAACATGTGGACCAATCAATCCTAGAATATGTTAATTTTTTAGTAGTCCAAACATTTTTTTATGAAAAGTACTTGATGGAGGAACAAGACCACATAGATGTGGAAAAAGATGAACCCAACATAAATACTTCAAGATAAAACTCTCCATTGCTTATAGTTTCCCAACTTCAAGATGATTACAGAAGGATGAAATGAAAAATGTATAATGAACTAAGATAAATCTTCAAATCATATAGACATGAAACTTTCAACAAAAATTATAATTTCCTCAATATCATCAATATTAAAAGTGAAGCATGCACAAAAAACAAAACTTCTCTAGGTGTCAGTATATTGAAGTTATCAACCAAAGTGTGAAAATCCACAAACTAAATAAAAAAGACCTCATGGTGAATCTAGAAAAATGCACGGATAGTTGAAAAGAGCTCCTCAATACCTTTCCAGTGTTGAAAGAATCATGAAAATTTAATAGACTGGCAAAATGTTGAGTTCAAAAGAAAAAAAGGTAAGTTGGACTTCAATTAACAATATTACACTTGTAGAAAAATCTAGAAAAACAACCTATACTACTACCAAGTGCTTGGAACCATCTTTTTGATTATTATAAGAAGCTAAAAAATAGAAACCTTGGCAAAAGGTTATGGTTCCCACAAAAAATAGCTCTAGTAGCAATACAAAATGGGGAAAGGGGACCTACCAAGTGGCACTCAAATGGTAGAATCTAGTAGAAGTGTTGATGTGGAAAAACAAAGGTGGAGGTGATTTTCAATTGTTGGGGTCATAGTTGCTACAAAATAGTGGAAAAATCATTTTTTTCACCAATAGGAAAGTGTTTGACTAGTAGTGGTAGCTTCCACATACTACCAGCCAAGTGGTTGGGCCTTAATTCCCTAGGTTGGGAGGAACTAGGGTCTACAACCTCACATGACCGTCAACCAAACCAAAAGAAATAATCTAAAAAATAAAATATTTGATTACTCGTACTAGTATGATGATGACACACCAATGATATTCTGATCCCCTATATGATTGCACTCAACAACTATATATATAATCTATAGTGAATATGTTGACACAGTCTAACAAATGCATTAGATCCATACTGTATAGAAAGAAAATATTTTTTTGTAGAATCTTTTCAAAACCTCACAAATGGTTGAAAATTTACTAACTCCAAAAATAAAGTGCATTATATGAAAATTAAGGTTTCTGGGCCTTCTAGACCTAATGGTGAGGTCTATTTTACCCATAAATGAACCCAAAAATATATATTTTCTAAATTACTCCTAGATTTAAGAAGGGACTTATAGATGTAAAGCTTTGTTACAATCTAAGAGTCACACAATGACTCAAGCTTCCATGATCACCTACAAAACCATAAATAGCCATGCACAAGAGAGTAGCAAGAAATTGATTACTTGATTATTAAGAAAAATAATATAATGATCAAATGAATCAATAATTCCATAGGGTTCAACAATACATGAAATGCCTTTCTTAAAATAGGTAAGGGGGTGAGATAGGACAACATAATATTATGACATGTGTAACAATCATATTCATGCAACACAAAAAGTAAATGTGCTAAAAGTGCCCTAAGTAAATTTAACTTAACTAGTGCAAATAAGACCTAGGCAAAAAAATAATTGAGTAATATACCCTATTCACAACAAAATATGCTTCCTTCAATAGAAGCAAATTGTCATACCTTTGTCTATGATAATAGAAAATAAGATCTACCATGCTAGTGTAAAAATAATGAGATTAGTAAGGTGGCTCAAAAAAATGACACATATCAAGTACTTTTATATGAGATGTTGACACAATATTGGTGTAGCTTCAATGTTGTACCCACTATGTTCATGATGTATTCATGGTAAGTTATAATTTTTCATGTCTTACATGAAAATAATAAATGGTGTAACCCTTCCTACACTAAGTTTTAAGGGGTTATGTTTAATAAAATAATTTACATGAGAAGAATATACTAGAAAATATGCTACAAATACTTGATAATAATAAGCCAATTTAAGGAGGCAATCCTTCAAAAGTCTTCAATAAGAACAAAATCCACAATATGATGATTAATAGCTACTCACTGCCTCTTATATAAGCATCAAAATAATATTCTAGTGTTCTAATATTAATGAGCCTAACTTAGCATACTATAATTATACTTATTAACTCATAATAGACTCAATTAAGGATTATGTGGTACATAGTAGGTTATCACATATCTCAACACATGCATAAGATAAGGGCATAACACATCCCTCTCATTAAAACTAACATTATCCTTAATCTTGATTATTTATGGATGCTTCTATAGGAACATTTCATCTTCCCATGTTGCATCTTTGCTATCTAGATACCAAGGTATTGTTGATCCTTTAGAAACAACTAAAGCCTATAATTATTGTTTGTCAAACCATTTTTCATCTAGTGGTGACACAAGTTCCACAATGCCTCATGAGATCATTTTCCCTATCACAAGTGACTCCCATATATTTAAGGAAGCAACTCACAATTATTTTTCTTTGGCCTCTTGTACTATGATCATGTCTCATTATATGACCAAATTCAAAAACTGAGTACCCTCCCTTGTGTGTTCAACATTCATCCTCCAATTGTGAAATTTCTCTAATAGGTTTGAGTTTCATGCTCCCATGCTAGTTCCCTCCTCAACATTGTTGCATGTTGCACAATATATTTCTAGTGTTGAACTATGAGGATTCCTATCAACTTAGATTTTGATGTTGCTTCCTCAAGTTGTAATTTGGTCCCACCTCCAAGATCTCAATCATGAGGGAGTTGATATGGAACTATTCCTTCTCCTTATTGATCAATAGTATTTGTATCTATGATATTCTCTCATCGTGAGAAAAATAATGTAAGGATGGCAAGGTATATTATTCCTTCACAGAGTCAGTTTCTAGTGAATTCTAACAAACACTCTCTACTTGATCTCAAACTCATATTAAATTCCTCTAGAGGCAACATAGTGACTTCCCTCACTTGAGGTGGAAAAGGGATTCAAGGATGGAAAGGTATATTATTCCTTCACTTTGAAGGAGTCAATTTATAGAGAATTCTTAAAAAATCTCTCTACTTGATCTCAAACTCATATTAAATTCCTCTAGAGGTGGCATAGTCACTTCCCTCATATGAGGTGGCATGCTATGGGTTGTTCAAAAACTCTTCCCCTAATTCCATAGTTGTGTGAACCTTCTAATAATTTGTGTAACTCCCTAGATAGTATTGTAATATTTTTTGATTTGATGTTCTTGTTGGAGATTCTCCTTGTTCCCATGGTAAAGACTCTCTCTTTAATATCTTGGAGTATTTCTACATGTAGATCTTGTAGACAAATGTAATGTTGTGCCATGATTTAGTGTGCACTAATTATCAATTATTTGATGTGCTTGTTCTAAACTAGTTAGTTCTTGACATTGTTGGAAATCATATAGGTATTTAAAATAGTTTTCTTACTAGATGTACTTGCATATTGCAATGATCCAAAAAAAACTAAAGTTCTACCAAATGATCTTATAAATTTCAATTCAATTATCCAATCAAATATTCTTCTCATTAAGAATTCTTCATCCTATGTTGGGATATCCATTGTGGAAATAATTGGTGTGAAACCTATCTTAGATTGGCAATGGTGCCAAATTTAGTATAGGAAATATCAATACACAACTAGATCAAAGATAATTATAGAACAAGAATATGAAATTTTACTTTAATTCAAACACTCAAATATTGTGTAAAAGAACACTAAAGATTTTGTTGACCCATGGTTGAGAATAATTGACAAACACCTATGCACTAAGCTTCAACTAATCAAAGATACATTTTCTAATTCAAACATGGCATAAACCATCAACTAGCTAACATCTTTATTTATTTCATCCTTTAGCCAAGTAGTTACAACATAAGAAAACTACATGGTATCTAACAAACACAAAATCATCATCCACACTAATGATTATTACAATAGACACTTTGTTTGTGTTTGTGTTTATGTTTGATTTCTTTCTATAAGGGTGAAAAATGTATTGTTAAAATATTTTCCCATTTGTTTTGGAATTTCTAACCATCTATCCTATTCCAATACATTAGTTTCCAAGTGGCATATTTCCATGCAAGAGTTTGCATATTGTTTGTACCTTATAAAATTCAATTCCAATAGACATTTTGGTGCTATAAGAAAGGATAGATGTTACTAATTTGGCTATAGAAACAATATGCTCCTAACCTTTCCTCTAGAAACAATAGGATCTCTCATGGAATGAACCTCACTTTGATACCAATTTGGTGTAGTCACGATAGGGTCCTCAAAGAGAATAGTTTGGACCGTGCAACAAGAGTTACACAACACAAGCCACTCAGAATATGGAGGAAAATGTAGATTCAAACATTCGTATTATCAAAAAATTCAGTTACAATCAACCAACAACATTTGGGTTCACAAATTGGGCTCACTGGCCTAATACAACATGCTCAAAACATAGTAGTCCTATATGCTCCTTATTGCGAGTTGAAATCTTACATATCAAATCCAATATTCATTCTACTTCAAAATCCGACATATTGTTTGGAGAGTTGATATCTTACAATAGGATATCAACTCTCCTAATGAAACAATATGCTCCTATAGAAACAATATGCTCTTAAGGATAACATCAAGGAGTAGAAACAATACGATGCTCCCAATCTACATAAATGAATCTCAGTCTAATACCTTTCCTATAGAAACAATATGCTCCTAATTTGGCTATAGAAACAATAGGATCGATCTACCATTTGCATATTGTTTCTAACCTTTCCTGTCGTGACTGCACCAAAGATACCCTCCTACCGTGACTACACCAAATTGGTATCAGAGCATATTGATTGTTTGTACCTTTGCATATTGTTTCTAACCATCTATCCTATTCCAATACATTAGTGTCCAAGTGGCATATTTCCATGCAAGAGTTTTCATATTGTTTGTACCTTATCAAATTCAATTCCATGCAAGAGTTTGCATATTGTTTGCATATTGACATTTTATTTGTGTTTGTGTTTGATTATTACAATAGACATTTTTTTTGGTGTAGTCACGATAGGAGGGTCCTCAAAGAGAACAGTCTAGACCGTGCAACAAGAATTACACGATAGAAGCCACACTGAATGTGGAGGCAAATGCAGATTCAAACATTCTTATTATCAAAACTTTCAATTACGATCAGCTGACAACATCCGGGTTCACAGATTGGGCTCACAGGCCTGATACAACATGCTTAAAATATAATAGTCCTATATGCTCCTCATTGCAAGCTGAAATATTAGATATCAAATCCAATATTCATTCAATTTCTCATCCTAATGATCTATTAAAATGATTTATATCACATCCGAGATCTAGAATCATCTGTGTCGGCCAAAGATCATTACAATCTTCGATGAAGGAAACGTAACGTGCATGAAATAGGTCAACCTTCAATTTGAATTTCTCCTTGGCAGGTGCATATGATGAAGTGTGGACCTAAATTAAGGTTGAGGACACTCCACAGAATAATTTGAAACACAACATGAGGATCTGTAAGTTACGGGAAGGATCCACAAGAGATCAAATTAGTTGTTAGGCTCGAAACTGCTTCAGTGCTCTATTTTAGAAACTGTCACTTAATTCGGAAGTGATAACTTGCCGAAAAAAGATCCAATCGTGTTGAAATCTTGGAATATGGAAAATGAACATTTCCACAATGAAAACATCGATCCACAAGGTCTGGTGAGCAAATATGATGAAATATTGAATCTGCCAACTTGAACTGAACAAGAACTGAAATGAAAAATATTTTTGGTTGATGCAGGATTGCAAAGAACCAAGCATACTCCGGCATCAGATAATTATAGAACAGGAATATGAATTTTTACTTTAATTCAAACACTCAAATATTGTGTAAAAGAACACTAAAGATTTTGTTGACCCATGGTTGAGAATCATTGACAAACACCTATGCACTAAGCTTCAACTAATCAAAGATACATTTTCTAACTTGAACATGGCATAAACCATCAACTAGCTAACATATTTATTTATTTAATCCTTTAGCCAAGTAGTTACAACATAAGAAACCTACATGCTATCTAACAAACACAAAATCATCACCCACACTAATGATTATTACAATAGGCATTTTGTTTGTGTTTGTGCTTGATTTCTTCCTATAAGGGTGTAAAATGCATTGTTAAAATATTTTCCCATTTGTTTTGGATTTTTCTAACCATCTATCCTATTACAATACATTAGTGTCCAAGTGGTATATTTCCATGCAAGAGTTTGCATATTGTTTGTACCTTATCAAATTCAATTCCATATCCCTTAGTAGTTCAAATTCATCCTTCACATTTGTTGATTTTCTATCCAAGGTCAAAAGCGCAACTATAGTTCTAAGTCCCAAACTTCCAAATTCAAATTTTTGAATGGACCCAAGCCAACTCACTTCCAATTATCCATTGCCTTCCAACTCAAGCACATATTATTCAAATTGTGGTGTCAAATTGTTCTATAATAGGTAGTGATAAGTTTAAGAAACCCCCCTCAAAAAAACAATATAAAATCTTGGCGAATATTTCAATATTTTAGGAAAAAATATTAATTTATATTGGCGAATCTTTCCCTTTTGGAAAAAAATTATTAATTTTATTGGCGATTTTTTTTACATCACTAAAATTTTGTAGAATCTTGAAAAATAATAGGAAAATTCATTAATTATGATGGTGAATCCATCCAATCTAAAACTAATTCCCATGGAAAAGTAGAGGCCTGAGAGTGGAAATTAGTGATGGGTAGGGGTAGAAAATAATATTCACTTGCCACCATTGTTTTAAAATATAATATAATGGCCCTCATTGTATTCTGCAAAGTAAAATGTACCCACAATCTGTAATTCTAATGGGGCTCAAAATTGATTTTAGATCATTGATCTAACGACCCTCGTACTCTGCAAGGTAAAATGTACACACAATCTATAATGCTCATGAGACCTAAAATTATGGGCCCCGTGAGCATTACAGATCATGGGTACATTTTACCCCATGGAATACAACAAGGGCTATTTGAATATATTATAAATCAATGGTGGAAACTAAAGAATAGAAATATGGTCTGAAAGTAACTAATAATTATGATATACTATTGGCGAATTAATATAGATTTCTAATATAATTTATAAAATTTAAGCAAATCTAATTTAATCATGTATCGAATATTGTGGCAATTTTTTGAGTTAAATTTTATAATAAAATAAATTCTTTGGTGATTTGAATAAGACTATAATAAAGATTTGTAAAAATGTGGCGATTCAAGTCACGTTAGAGCTCAAACTATTAGCCAAATTTCAACTATTAGCCACTAAAAAAACCATTAATAATAGGGCAAACCCTGCATCATTTTAGATCATCTAATATTGAATAGAGAGCATTCACATATCACTAAACCATTATCTAAGGGGCATTGTAATGTCATCTAAAATCATAAGGACAACATAGTGATCCACATTTTTGTTTGGTATGACTTCTAACATGTTCAAATTGTTAAATCAATCCAAGAGTTTGACTAAGGCAAAAGGAGAGGAGCAAGTATCCTCCCATGCCTAGCATAGCAAGCTCTAATAAAGTCTCTAGGCACCACTAAGTCTAGATGATAGACACGAACAACTTCATGTAGACCAAAAAATAAGAGATCAAGGCCACAATAAAAATTCAAATCCACAATTATGAGGATCACTTCCATAGATGTGGTATTGAGCTTCAACCAAGTGCAAGTAATCTTCTAGTTTATAGGAGATTCAATACCTCATACTAATAGCAGAAACCAGAATTGATTCAGTGAGTCAAGTTACAACAAAACTTCATCTTATCATAAGCAAACCTAAGTACTTGCACCTTCTTTGTCAATTTCAATTTCAAAAAGATTCCAAAAACCTATTTTAATTATGCAGTAATGCAATAACCTGAGAACTCACATAGAAAATTGCTCTAATATCTGGTGTTTTGTCACCCCCTTAAAATTTGACAACTTTATACCCAATCTCAAACCCATGCTAAATACTTTTTAAATGTCATTAGCGCAACTATAATTTTTATAAAAATAAATAAATGTTATTTGATCAATTTATTTTAACAAATAAAAAACACTTAATGGTGTAGGGCCCATGGTATTGCAAAGAGACACGTACTAAAATTATGCAAAAATGAAATGAAAGATTTTAATAACGTCCACGAGGCCACAACAACCTATGGGACCCAGGAACAACACAAGATTGCCACCAAAAAGGGGAGACCTCAGACAGTTTGAGTTCTTCGCTTGAGGTCAACCTTACGATGGTGAATTTTGATGATGTAGTTTGTTGATTTGGCCAACCTTTCCTCGTCAAATAGGGTACTTAAATTATCAACTTGTAAGGTGTCTGCATAATTGGCCCGAATATCTTTATACGTTGAGCACTCCATAACAAAGTGCCATTCTATCTCCACCAATCCCATGTCACAAAATCGACATATTTTTTTTTCCCACTCTTCTTTAGGAACCAACCATCTGCCCGTTTCACATCTAAGACGATGTAAGCTAGTCCAAAGCTGAGCTATCAACATCTTTTCTCTCCATGTAATATTCGCTCCTATATAGGCCTTTTCTTCATGGTTCGTCCTAATTGTTTTGTCCATATAGCATTTTTGAAATTTTGCTTCACATAATTTTTTATTTCTTCATTTGTACTTGGACAATCTTGTATTTTCACACCCCACTTTTCCATCCATTTTTTGTTTTGTTTCATCCAAGTATTCTTTCTTCTATCCAACTTTTCTTCTACAATCAATTTAGGCCAGTGATGGTTCTCCATATTTTGCACCTTATGCAGGTAACTTAGTAACCTAATCATTGCGAAAGCCTCCAAGGGGAAGGTGCCTGTCTCCGCTAATAAAATCTCATAAGGTATTGCAGTTTAGAGTTTAAGGTTGCTAACAATTAGATGCTTTTTAATTCTTTCCATTTGCCTCCATTTCTGATTTGACATGCTGCTGCCCCAAATTTCACATCCGTATAAAACCACCAGAGTCACAAGTAAGCCAAACAACATCCTCTTGGTTTTCCAAGCCCATAATTCAGCATTTCTACATCTATTTTGTAGAGAGTAAAGCGCTTTCCAACCCACTTGGATCCTTTTTTCTCTATAAGTTTCCCAAGTGAGCTTGTGGTGAAAGTCTAGCCCCAGGTATTTGTATTCATCAACAATTTCCAACGGATTGCCTTCGAAGATAAAGCTAATTTGTTGTTTTTTCCTTCGCAAAGAGAAGATCATTATTTTAGTTTTACTAGTGTTCACTTGCATCCCAACTTCTTGACAAAAGGATTCAAAAGCTTTCAAATGTTTTCTGAGTTCATGTGCTGACTTAGCGATCATAATGAGATCATCGGCATACAAGAGCAATTTTATAACATAATTGACCAATTGAATACCTTCCCCACCAACATTGTCTAACCACTCTTCCAGCTTGTCAATGTAAAGCCCAAATAGCGTTGGGGAAAGCGGGAACCCTTGCTTGACTCCAATATCACTGCCAAAGCACTCAGACATACCTTCTTTTGTTCTGATTTTAACTTTGAACTGCTCATACAGCCTATGAACAGCCACCCTAAGCACCTTCGAAACTCCCAGTTCCTCCATTCTAATCCACAACTTGTCACGTGGCACAGTTTCAAAGGCTTTTTTAAAGTCTACAAAGCAGCAAAAGGCCTCCTCCCCTTGCACGTTTTATATTTCTTCAATAAAAAATCTAAAAGTAATACCGTGATCAATAGTGGAATGTTTCGGTCTAAAACTAGCCTGACCCTCTGCTATTTTTCCCTCTTTCTTAGCCCAACAACTAATTATGCGCTCAATCATGCTTCCAAAAAGTTTTCCCAAAAGCGGATTAATCATAATAGTGCAGTAGTTTGAGGGGTTATTTATGTCCCCGCTTTTGTATAAGGGAATAACAACACCAGTTGTCCACCCTTCTGGAAAGCCCTCTTGGATAACCTTGTTGAAGACGCCCTTGATACAAGGTGCAAGGACCTCAATGCCTCATTTTATGAATTCAGCTTGCAGCGCATCAATATCTTGCGCTTTTCCCCCAGCCAACCTTTTTATGCCTCGATTGATGTCTTTGATGGTAAAAAGTTCAGTGGTAGCCTTGATTGTAGTAGGTCTATGTTTATCTTGTTCCCGCTCATATAGTATCTTTGCATATTCCAGCTATTGAGAGCTTGTGATATTGTTTTCCACTTGTTTTCTTTTTTGTAGTAGCTCCTTCCAAAATTTCTTGGGGTTGTTCTTTCCAAGGGCAATCAGCTCTAGCCTTCTAGTGCTCACATATTTTTCTTTTTTGTTCCGCATCATCTTTTCGTATTCTTTCTTGCTTTCTGTGGTCCTTCCACCCTCACGAAGTTTTCTTTTTGTTATCTTGCACTCTTCATCAAACCATGGGTTTGTTGGGAAAGTAGTTGTACTTGTCTTCTTAGGCCTAGCCCTCTTACACTCATCTAAAGCCTTGTGGACAATGGGGATCAGCATGCCCTTGTTTATAGTGTGTTGCTTTGTGCTAGTTACATTCCTTTCGTAATCCCTAAAAAGCCTTTTGAGTGCAACCTTGAAGACCTCCTGATTGTCACGGTTCATGATGATTCTACCTTGCGAAGGCACTTTCTTTTTGCTGATATGAATTTTCCCTCCCTAGTGCACATCAATGTGGGTGTCAAGATTTACATATATTGGATTATGGTCTGATTTGAGCTCTAGAGGACACTTTCCAATCACTAGATCCTTTATCTTTGACGTGTAAACGTGTGAGCAAATGACATAATCAACAACACTTTATCCATTGTATGTTTTGCAGATGATGTTGTCGGAGTTTGGCCATGTCCTCATACCGTTGCAAATGACCAAGTTGAATAGATTGCAAAGTCCCAATAATTCAGCCCTGAAGTGCGTGACATTGTGCTTATTATCTTGGGAATTCTTTTCCCACATATGTTGACCCTCTTCCTCCAACCATAGCGGATTGCATTTCTCCCTGTCTTTGCTTTTCAAGTTGAGAGCTTGTATGTTTTTTGTTCTTGCATTAAAATCCCCTATTAAAATAACCTCTCCCATGCCATTATAGACCGAGATGTCTTTTTTTAGAGCAGCAAAAGGGTCCTCACGGTCAAGGTTCCTTTTCTTGTAAGATTTGGAGCCTTGTGGAGCGAAGTAGCAGGCTGCCACCCTTATGATAGTATGATTTTCTATTATCTTAAACCATACATATTGTTTGTTTGGGTCTTCTTTTTCGAATACCAAAATAAAATAATTTATCGTCTACTAATCTCTCCTGTAAGCATAATTTATATTTTAAACGAAAACACTCTAAAGCCTCTTTGTCTCAAAACACTTTTGCAAGAATTATGTTGCACAATATTTATTTGATTATCGTACAACTTTTATTGGTGTATGCACAATTCAACTCTCAGGTGCAAAATTTATCTGATTGTCGTACAACTTTTGTTGATTGCTACACAATTCAACTCTCGGATCCCATAGACTGACTGATCTCATGGATGCCATTAAATCCTTTTATTGCATTCATTTCATGATGTTTGACACCCTGGATAACAATAACCCAAATAAATTGCATTAGATAGTCACCATGGCAATACATTTGGTATAAAGTCACAAAACTCAAGACTACTTCAAGAAAGAGTATTTGTCAATAAACATGCAAAGATGGTTCGTGAAAAGTCATTTTTCAGTTAACTTTCTCACAACCTAGTTAAAAAATAAAGATGGGAAAAGTTTAATTATTTTAATTTTTTGGATGATGTTAAATTTCATGGAGAGCGAGGAGTCCCACTGATTTAAGTGGTTAAGGACTAACTGCAACTAACATAGCCATGTCTTTGAGTGGCAATTATATTTCTATATCCGTAGTTTGCAGACTCTCCAAGTACTCATCGAGTTGTCGAGTACCTAGGTTTTTTCGCTGGACGAGTTTTTACAAGTTTAACTCACGATTTTTTTTACTATGGGAGTTTTTAAAGGTTTAACATGTTGAATGGCCAAAATTTGCCAAAAATATTGTCCCAATTTTTTTATATTAAGTTGTACAAACAAAACTGATCTCACATACCAACACAACTTCAAATTTTTATATGGTGGAGGAGGAGTCATTGCCACCTACCAGCAGGGTGGAGCTATAGGTCCAATCTTCTATGCCAAGCAAGGAGCCACAATTGAGTGCAAGGACCATTCCCTCTATCCCCAATTTTTCACTAGGTTGAGGAAAAGAAAATTGTACAAGCTTGTAATTTTTTACTTGCCTAAATATGAAATTTATGATGATGATTTTCAAAGACAGTCATCATAAATTCATAATAGTTATCAAATAACAACTAGCTATTGTATCCACTATCTGGCTTCGCATGATGATGTGATTTTGTAATCCATTTGTATTCAAGAATAAAAATTTAGTAGAAAACACTTTCTCATGGTTTTTTAGACTCATTTGATACATTTTGTAATTGAATTTTGCAAAAAAAAATGTGTTCTTTTAAGAAATTTAGTATTTTTAAGTTGCCGAGTTCAAAATTTTGGGCTTGCCGAGTACTCTCTAAGTCTGAGTCTGCAAATTATGACTATATCTACGTAATCTACCAAAGGTCATGGTGTTTTCAACCAAAGTAATCTAACAATAAGAAGGCGCTCAATTGTCTGATCTTCAATAGGTTGTCCCCTTAAATCAATTAGTTTAGAGGTTGCACCCAAAGTCATGTTGTATAGTAATATAATATGTATGGATATGGAATCAATGCATGGCACAATCTTTATCTCGAATGACCTTCTAATGAAAGGTCTCAAGACTGGGTAATTCAAATACAGCCATTAATAATAAATGGTCTTCTTGTATTCAAATAACTTGTTATCCTCAATTGAAAATTTATAATACAAAAAATTGACGACAGATCATATAACTATTGTTACAAATTGACATGTATCTGTTTTAACTATACTGTGAACTGTGAAGCATTAGGAGAGACACCATGAAAGAATGAAAACTCAAAGTGGCACTAATAGATTCAACTTTGGCCACACATCATTTCAAAGCTGTGCTATAAATACAGAGGATGAACGCATACTACATGAATTCAAGGAGCCATTGTGAGGCACTAAACATTTAGTGAACTACACAATTGCTATTTAAGGCCATTAATCACTTGGTCAAGTTCATTAATTTTTGAGAGCAACATCATCTTATCCCGTTGCAATTGCAACATATATGCTTCCTGCTCTTCTTCAACACTCTCTAGTTCATCTAAAGTTAAGCATATCTTTTCAGGGTCCCCGTCTTCTGCCAATGATTGAACTTTCTTGAGAATTGCACGGACCTGCAAAGATAAAAGCATTCTCGTGTTGTAATATTTTTACACCATGTATGGTTTTACTAAATAACTTTACATGAATTATGAAGAGTCTCTACAGGACAAATCAAGAGAAATCTAAAGACTATAAACAAGAAGTCTGCTTATGGTGCTCAGTTATACTTGACAGCTCTCAATTGAGAAAGTTGTAATAGATTGGCTTTTACCTTTCCAGAGATCCTATGTACTGCTGTTATGCCAGAACTACTGGATGAAGATCCTGTTTTTTTCAATTTTTCTGGAACTCTTCTAGTCACTTGCACACGTATTTCTCCCTTCTTAACTCCTTGTAAAGGAATCCACTTGTCTACTGTCTGGTTTGGAGGTAGCCTTTCATACTCAACCTTACAGTCCCCTATGTTTGATGTTGGCAATACAGCATTATGATCCCTCACATGCAGCACTAATGGACTACCTGTGTCAGGGAATTCCAACGTTTGATTCCACTGAGGATTGAGTGTCTTATACATAACCTGCACAGAATTGAGGAATAAGTTAATCATGTAGGTTAACACTTGCAAGTCAGTAAATGCCATACATTCTTCTGCAATCACTTTAACTACAGTTTCCTTAATAATGCTTGCAAGTTTTGGTACTTTTTGACATTAATCATTAGCACAACCAATATTCACTATTTAGGTAGATATTGTCCAGTAACACTAAAACAGATGCATTAATAAAGGGAATGCATCATTGCTGAAGGAAATCAATCATTTCATTTAGTGGGTATCAAGATTGCAAATAAAATTGATTGTGTATTTATATAAAGTTTAAACCCTGGTTTGAAAATTCGTAATCAGAAAACCTCAGCAGCCCAAAATTTTGACTGAGACTTGGCAAATAAAAAAATAACAAAATTACACAATAAACATAAATAGTGCATGGTACACATAAAGAATAAATTTAGAGAATACATAAGGCTATTCTGATAGCAACATTTCTAGGAATTGGGAATGACTTGCAAAACCAAGAGCATAAATGGAATTAAATTATTCAGGATTTAATTGGGAAACTAAAAACCAATTACAATTTCATAAAAATAGAGAAAAGAACTGTTTTTGTTATTTCAAGCCAAATAAAGGAAAAACCTCTACTCTTCCTTCTGGTGCTATCCAAAATAACTCTTACATTTTGCTTTCTAAGACAATTAGGGCCTTTGAGGCCACAAGGACTTTCATTTCCCATGTTTCATAATTCATTTGCTTCTAGCCAACATCAAATCCTTTCAATTACTTTACAATCAATTCACACCACTGAGATCCTACTCGCTGAAGATGAAATGACAAAAAAAATGCACAAAAAACAGACTTTCATCAAGGTCTGCGAATTTTTTTGGAGGCCAAGTCTGCAGAGAAAACTTGTGAGTTGCAGGTGAGGCTCGCCAGTAACTCAGTCTGCATATTTACTTGTGATTTCTTGCAAGTTTGGCAAGAACTCGCCAAGTTTGGCAAACTATGATATAAAGTTAAACCATATAGTCATAAGGCAGCACTAAGCATTACTAAGTATTGGCTTCTTAAAAACCTAATTTCTAGATAAACCGTTTGACATGGTTCAGCAGTGCCTACTTAAGTGTGATTAGCCAATGCTCAAATACCAAAAGATGAGGTTTTTTTCAACCTGTGGTCAATTGAGACAGAAGCCATGAATTTAATTGGACACAATCATAAAAGAGTTTTTCTTAGCTAATATGACAGCACTAAAGGGAGGAGGAGACGAGGGTGGGGTGCATTGGAGGGATTGCTATTTACAGAGGAGACAATTGGGGTTTGATTGCATTTTTTTCTTAAATTTGTTCTCTAATTTTTCTTTGAAAAATAGATGCAATCTTTTAAAAAATTCAAAAAAAAATGATTTTAAGATTCAAAAGTCCATAATACATATGGTTTAAAGAGAGTTTCTAGAGAAAACTAAGCGTAGAAAGAGAAATGTCAATGTTTCAGATCTCCTTCAGAACCCATCATTGTAATGAGATCTGAAATGTCAATGCTATTTCTATCTACATAAAGTTTCTCAATTAAACTTTATTCGAGAAAAAATATGCGTAGGGTATGTTGCTGGCTATATATCGCATGAAACTGCAATTGCCAAGTGATCTTAAATGTAGTGTACTTCAATTGAGAAAAGTAGTGTTTATGCACCTAGTCCACTTTCTGAAAAATGCAAACTTCTGTAGAATTTAATGTTCTACAACCAGTACAAAGGGATTAGATGCCTTTAGGCACATCCTTCTTATGTGTTCATAGCAAACCAAAATTGCATTTCCAGCAACCTGCAAGGTTGTAATCTTCCCTGAAGCAAGACCACCTTTTCTAACAAAAGAAAAAAAAAATGGTAGTGAAATGTTCAAAATGTTGAGCAAATCTAGAACTAATGTCACACAACAATCTTATCTATACGGTTTTAGGTAACTTGGTAATAAATTTTGTTAATGAAATTAAATGTTTCAGACCTGCGTTGCAGCTTGTGTGTCTTTATGAAGCTGACTCTTTATAGTATCATTCAGATTCTCTGCAAAACCATGCACTTGTCTATGAATTGATGCTTTTAACAGGAAATTCAGGTCGGCTACTAGATCTTCCCTACTCATAAAAACCAATCAATAGAAAGAAACCACTATTTGAAACTACTTAAAAAGCTCCAAACCATCAAGATAATGATAAAATTTTATGTGTATACATTAGGCCACGGCATATACAAAATGCGATAAGAGAAAATGACTGATTCTTAGCCATCATAAACTATCATACTTCCTAAACATACACAATAAGACAGCAAACAATTGATTTCTTAGCCATCATAAACTATCATGCTATCCTAAACATAAATAACTCCATATCTTGAGTTTGGGTGCATCATTAAGAGAATTCTTCCTCAACCTGTAGAATTGGTCCACCACCCCTCCAAGAACAGATAGAATTGATCTTGGCACCTAATGTCCTCAACTAATTCCCCATTACAAAAGTCACAAACCTTTTTCTTCTTTGTCAATTCAATTTTCCATGGGCAGCTTTGAGGTCATCTGGGGCTAGCTAGGCTTTCCTCGGAAAGCACAACAATTGTTGGTTTTGAGAGCATGGGAACATGGAGTGGGTGATTAGTCAGTAGTTTTATCACATTGTCCCCATCCACTAGTTGCATTCCCCCAATCATGCTTATACAACACATCTTGCAATCCTCAAACCAACCGTGATTCTTCAACCATTAGATCAACTTTAAAGACAATGCAGACCCACTACCAAATTGGGCATGGTCATCTTGCCCACCAAATGGAGCATGGATTTTTCGCCACCTTCGGGAACAAGAATTTCATGTGTCTTGGTGAAAATCTTGAGAATGAAGGTTCTTGAGCGCTTATCTCTCATAATCTTCCCTAATTTCCATTCAAAGTCATCCTAATGGCTATGCTTCACTCTAGTACAATCCACAACCAAGGATAAACTTGACATAATTCAAACCCTTCCTAAGTAGAGCTTCAAAGACTTCATGATGTAGCTTGTCTAATACTTCTACTCAAATCTCTATTTTACTCATTATTTCTTTAGTTTTTTTTCATCTTTCCACCACCTTCAAATTTATTATAGGTATCAATTCTCGAGTTTGTCTATGAAAGATTACAAGGAATGATACAAGAGTCAAGGCTAACACTGAAGAGTTTGTTTGACTTGACACTTCCAACAAATTCCTTCCTTCCCTTTTGTTTGAATTTTACTTCAATATTTACTACATACTCAAAGGTGGTCCCCAAAGTCTTAATATTCAAAAAGGCTCTCTATTTGAATGTATTGATGAAGTCAACTACAATACTTCAAAACTTGATGCTTCTCTCTATCTTGGATGTCGAGCTTGTTGTCAAGGCATGGAAGGTGTTGGTGTAGTCCTAAATTGACCAATATTTTTTCTATTGAATCAATTGTCATTGCATATATTTCTCTTCATATGTTTCTTCAAAGAAATACTCCCTTTTTATGAATTCCACAAATTCTCCCCATGTGGGTTCTCATTCATCACTACATCAAAATTTCAACTGTCAAGGTTTCCTGTGTGATTCTCCATTGATAACAACTTCACCTTCCATGATTGTTGCACATGAAGCTAAGCTTTGAGGAGGGCAAATGTTATTTTCTCAAAATTTGAGAAGCGGTTTACAAAAAAATACTTTTCCAACTTAGATATCAAGTTATCAACAACATTGGCATCAATTTTCCCTTGAAATTTTGGAATGTAAAAATTTAGCTGGGCCTTGATAGGGGTGTGACCACCAAATGGCCTCTCCCTTCATTCTATATTTGGTTTCAAGTTGTCTTGATTTTTTTGGTGGAGCTGCAAGAACTGGTTCTTCATCTATGTGCATTCTCTTTCTAAAGTTGCATCAACCAACACCTTGAAGGGGTGCAAGGAGTCAACCTATTCCTCAACCATCTACAATAATGTGCACCTTAAAGGGAGATAGTTTGATAGATTTCATTTCTTGAATCCAAGTTTTTGATATCTTGACCACATGCAATGGGACATACAAGAATGAACAACTTTGATACCATTGATGTGAATCTTGTTGGGAATTCAAACAACAATACACCAATGAGGAGTGAATGTATTGTAACGAACAACTAACAAAACAAGAAAATGCAACATCACAATTACTGAAGTTGAATAAGACAATCTTTATTCATATTTGGTAGCTCCACAAATCTGGAAAAATCTATAGAAGAGAGGACTGCCTCTTACTATAATACATAGTTTTGAATTCAGCCAATTTACACATTTCCAAGTGAAGTTAGAAATCTTAGTAAAAATAGTAAATTATGGCTTCCATCAAGACCAAAGTTAGTACACCAATGTCTTCCTTGGAAGTTGAAATGGATAGCTGGATGGGGACAAATTAGCTACAAAATTAAAAGCACAGGAAAAAATTACTTAATCTTGGTACCCCAACTTGGTGGGGTCATAAGTCCTAGCCTATCAGAGAAAAATTGGACTAATTGGATGAGTTGGAAAGATCTTCAAGAGATCTAGTTTGAATTTCTTGGAGCAAAGCCTATGACACCCCTCCTAAGCAACCAGAGAAAGTCTTAGGGGCCAATTCTGCTCCAAAAGCTTTCCAAAATTGCAATTTACAAAAAAACATAGAAAATACCCAAAAAAATAAAATTGATATTTCCTAGTTTGGCTATGCAACTATCACCCAAATGCCCTTGGATATCTACAATATCATTAACACATGCATTGCCCTGTATAAAAATTATCCAAACCACTCAACAAAAGGTCATCATTCCCTATTATAGAGAAGGGGGATTTGCTGTTCACGAGTCTCTTTATTCTCAAGAGAGTCCCAAGGAATGAACTGCCCTAAACTACCTCAAACTACCTCAAGGAACAGAGCAAGAGTTACAGAGTCAGAATGAGTAGGTCACAGACGTCTTCCGGACAGACTAGCAAGTTCTCAGCCAAGGACGAAGCACGCAATACGGACATCAAAGCGGCATGCTATCACATCCAAGGCACGCTGGCATCTCGTATGGACTAAAAATCGATAATGCCACAGAAAACAGCAAAGCAACTACTAACAATCTGATTACTAAGAACTTCCAGAATGCGGGAAAATAACAAAGAGTAAAAGAATGCGGGAAAATAACAAAGAGTAAAATAAACTAAGTAAAACATAGCTTAAATGAAATGTAGATGATAAGACTAAGGAGGAGAAAGAAAACGCTCACAACAACCCAAGCAATGAAGCCTTCAACAAAGAAATATCTTCGACACCTGCACACATAAGACTGGGGAAAAATGTTGGGGCTATTTAGGGGCTTACCACAATCAAACCCCCGTTTTAGTGTTCCCACCTCCACGGAAAGCCAAATAGATAGACAAGAAAGCAAATAGCCAAGATAACGGGCACAATGATAACGAGTGTGGGCAAGGAATGTGAGTGTAAATGTAATCAAATCTTTCCTAATAGTAGGATTCTAATACCTAAGAGCAAAACTAAGTTTCAAATTTCTGTGAAGGCAATTATAAAGAAGAATGATATTTCAGAATTTTCTTCTAACTGTGATTTCTAGATTTCCTTCTAACTTCAATTTCCAGATTTTAGACTAAGTGTGAATGTGCTGATTGCAGAACATTATCTGATTTCTATGTTTGCATATTGATTGAGGAACCACCATAAATAAGGGAAGAAGTCCGCCCTTCCTAAGAGGCGCGCCTCATGAGAGGACGTGTCTCCACGAGTGGAGGCACGTCCACTCATGGGACGCTTCCCTTTGGATGCGGCTAGTAACAACTATTATTTACCATTTGTTAAGTATATACTCACACATATATAACCTTCTATATGATGGCGTATGACTTTCAAGAGAATTCCGATTTCTCATGAATACAAAAAATCACGGGAATGATAGAATTTAATATGACTATTCATAATTTCGATTTTAATTGATTCTTATAGAAATATCATAATCTGTATGATAATTTCGATCACTCATGAATGACAGTGATACTTGCATCACTGCCATTCATATCTGACCGAAGCTACCATACATTAACACTCCCTCTTAGCTAGGGAAGATATTTCAAATCAAATAAGTCAAGATATCACCTTCACATGTGATATGATATGTTTTCTCAAAGTTGTCAAGTCACATGACATTCTTCATAACATTTCTCCACTCCCTCTTTAACTAGGAAGAATAACTTCCAAAAATGATATCACCTAACTCACGATATCAAAAGATATGATATGCTTCTGAAAGTGTCAAGTCACATGACATTCTTCATACATATCTTCATTATGGTATGTGCACTGACATCAAGCCACATGATGTCTACCATAGATCATGGCATATCCACGGATATACTCACCCACCATGATCATCTCTTATGGATCACAATGACCTTCAGATATCAAGTCGCATGATATCCATCAAGGTGTCTAAGAGATACTATCATGACATGTCTTATAGATATCAAGCCATATGATATCTATTATGATAGTTTTATCATTGTAGAGTCGTCACTTTACAATGTCAAATACAAGTGTTCATTATCAGAAAGATCGTCACCTTTCGATAATGTACACAGGAGGGATAGGCCCATAAAGTCATGGAGTCACTCACATGACACAAGAGTTTACACATTAAACATCTTTATATATTAGTACAATTTATAAACAATTTGCATTTCAAACATAAATAACAAATTACATTTCAACCATACCAAGTTTCTTCCTGAAGTGCTCTACCTTGATCCGAGAGAGAGGCTTGGTGAGAATGTCTGCAGTTTGATCATTTGTACTAATGTACTCCAACTGAATCACTTTCCTTTCCACCATATCTCTCACATAATGATAGGGGATCTCAATTTGTTTAGATCTTTCATGAAAGACAGGATTCACAGAGAGCTTTATACAACTCTGATTATCACAATGAATGATTGTAGGATTTAAGGGCTCACCAAAGAGTCCCACAATCAATTTACGAAGCCACACTGCTTCTCTTGCCCCCATTGAGGCTGCAATGTATTCAGCTTCTGTTGAGCTCTGTGCAACTGACGATTGTTTTCTACAAATCCAGGAGATCATAGCTGATCCCAAACTAAAACAGCATCCTGATGTACTTCTTCGATCAGTTACACTTCCAGCCCAATCTAAATCTGAGTACCCATGTAGATATAATGGATCATTCTTGTAAAGAAGCCCATATCCAATGGTACCTTGAAGATATCTAAAGATATGTTTTACAACCATCAAGTGAATTTCCTTGGGTTCACACATGAATTGGCTGAGGGCATTTACAGCATAGCAAATGTCAGGTTTGGTGTTAACCAGATACATCAAGGATCCAATCATCTGTCTGTAAAAGGTCGGATTTGCACATTTGGATTCTACTGCTGCTTCTTTCAATTTGTGAAGGTTGGTTTCCATGGGTGTGGACATTGGTCTACAGTCCAACATTCCAAATCTTTTCAGAATGTCAATAGTATACTTCCCTTGATTTAGTATAATACCTTCTGATTTCTGCCATACTTCCAAACCGAGGAAGTAGTGAAGAATACCCAAGTCTTTCATGTCAAATTCAGAGATGAGATCTTGTTTCCCTTGAGTAATGAGGTGATCTTCCCCTGTTATTAGTAGGCCATCAACATATAAAATAATTATAATCATATCACCTTTGATTACCTTGAAGTATAGATTGGAGTTAGCATCATTCTTGGAAAATCCTAATCCCAAGAGATAGCTGTCAATTCTTTCATACCAGACCCTGGGAACCTGTTTAAGTCCATAGAGAGCTTTCTTGAGCCTGCACACATGAGAGTTAGATTTATGTATCACAAATCCTTCAGGCTGTTCCAGGTAGACTTCCTCTTCAATGGTTCCATTCAGGAAGGCAGTTTTCACATCCATTTGGTGCACCTTCCAACCTTTAGCTGCTACAATGGCTAACACTGTTCTTATTGATGTATAGCGGGCAACAGGTGCAAATGTTTCTTCGTAATCAATGCCTTCCTTTTGAGAAAAACCTCTAGCCATGAAACGTGCTTTATGTTTTTCTATGCTGCCATCAGCAGCATGCTTGATTTTGAAGAGCCATTTAGAAGAAACAACAGATTTCTCTTTTGGTCTAGGCACTATGTCCCATACATCATTCTTTAGTATGGACTGGTACTCCTCTGTCATTGCATCCTTCCAAGTTTGATGTCTGAAGGCTTCTGTAACATTGGTAGGTTCAGAGTTTATGAAGTTGTTCATCAAAGCAACATAGCTAGAGAATCGTTTGGGTATTTTACTCTCCCTGAACGTTCTTTAGGTGTTGCCAGATCCTCTGCTTCTTTGATCATCTTCCTGGCCCAAAGTAGTCTCTTTCTGCCAATGTCATTGTGTCCTCATTTGAAGTGGTAGGAGGTTCAAGTGACATTTCCTCAGGATGCTCCCTCTGAATCTCAGGAGCAGGTTCCATTTCAGGTATCCTAGGGAAATAGGTTTTTGTTTCACTTGTACTTCTGGCCCTCTTGAATGCAATGTCTTCTTCGAAGATGACATCTCTGCTCAACTCAATTTGTTTCTGCCCGGGTATGAATATTCTATAAGCTTTGGAGGTTTCACTATAACCCACAAATACTCCCTTCTTTCCAGAAGGTTCTAGTTTGGACCTCTTCTCTTTGGGTACATGAATATAGACAGGGCAGCCAAAAATACTAAGATGGCTAATGTCAGGTTTTAAACCGGTAAAGGCTTCTTCAGGAGTTTTGTTATCAAGATGAGAATGAGGACATCTATTTTGTATATAGGCAGCAGTCCTAGAGGCTTCTGCCCATAAAGATGTTTCAATGTTTTGGTCCAGTAACATTGCCTTGGCAGCTTCTACAATGGTTCTGTTTTTCCTTTCAGCAACCCCATTTTGTTGAGGGTTGTAGGCAACAGTGAACTCCCTCTTAATTCTTGCACTCATGCAGAATTCTTTAAAAATCTCAGAAGTATATTCTTTCCCATTATCTGTCCTTAGGGTTTTTATTTTCTTTCCGGAGAAGTTTTCAGTGAGGGCTTTAAACTCTTCGAACCTTTTGAGGATTTCTATTGACTCTTTGCATTTAAGGAAATAGATCCAGGTTTTCCTAGAGAAGTCATCTACAAATATGACATAGTATAGAAATCTTGCTTTAGAAGGTACAGACATGGGTCCACAAAGATCAGAGTGAATCAGTTCTAATACATTAAGGGTTTTACTTAGGCTATTTTGGAAGGATCCTTTAGTATTCTTTCCTAGTGCACAGCCTTTACAGGTTCCCTCATGAGATAGTTTTAGCTTGGGTAAGCCAGTAACAAGTTCTACCATAGAAGGTAGGGCACGGAAATGAAGGTGACCTAGTCTTCTATGCCAGATTTCATTTGAGTCAACAGTGTCAAGAGTAAGTGCTTGTTTAACCTCAGTGCAAAGTTTGTAAAGGTACCCTTGCCTTATGCCTATGGTATGAGCTTTCTTGATAGTTGAGTTCTTAGGCCACACTAGAACTTTACCATCCATAAATGTGACTCTGTAGCCATTGTCTTCAAGGGCAGAGATGGATATAAGATTTCTCTTAATTCCAGGTACAAATAGGACTCCAGAGAGTTGTAGAGAAATCCCAGATTTCAATTTGATGGAGCATGTTCCAACCCCTTTTACAGGGTCTGCAGAATCATCTCCGATGGTTACTTCATCAAATTTTTCAGTTCAGGAGTCTAGGTGTTCTCTGAACCCTGTGATGTGTCGGGATGAACCGCTATCAATTACCCAATTTTGAATGTTGTCAGAAACTTGATTAGAAAGGGCTATGTAGAGCACAAGGTTCTCAACTTTCTTAAGGTTAGCCTCCGGTTTCCTAATATTTTCACTCATAAGTGATGCTGGATTATCTGCTCTTGAGAGATGTTTTTCCAATCTGATCACAATAGACATTATGAAGAATGTGATGTGAACTCGATTTAGAAAATATGAATTTCTTTGAGCAATCTGATTTAATATTTGATTTGGATTCGCACACCGTGGCTCTAATACCATGTAAATGTAATCAAATCTTTCCTAATAGTAGGATTCTAATACCTAAGAGCAAAACTAAGTTTCAAATTTCTGTGAAGGCAATTATAAAGAAGAATGATATTTCAGAATTTTCTTCTAACTGTGATTTCCAGATTTCCTTCTTACTTCGATTTCCAGATTTTAGACTAAGTGTGAATGTGCTGATTGCAGAACATTACCTGATTTCTATGTTTGCATATCGATTGAGGAACCACCATAAATAAGGGAAGAAGTCCGCCCTTCCTAAGAGGCATGCCTCATGAGAGGATGTGTCTCCACGAGTGGAGGCACGTCCACTCATGGGACGCGTCCCTTAGGATGCGGCTGGTAACAACTATTATTTACCATTTGTTAAGTATATACTCACACGTATATAACCTTCTATATGATGGCATATGACTTTCAAGAGAATTCCGATTTCTCATGAATACAGAAAATCACGGGAATGATAGAATTTAATATGACTGTTCATAATTTCGATTTTAATTGATTCTTATAGAAATATCATAATCTGTATGATAATTTCGATCACTCATGAATGACAGTGATACTTGCATCACTGTCATTCATATCTGACCGAAGCTACCATACATTAACAGTGAGGAATCCCAAGATGCTCAAAGATACAAGATAAGAGAGATATCACCTACAAGGCTTGAGGAATCCAAGGAGAGATAAAGAAGGAAGGGCTATGAGAGCCAAGAGACTTGCAAAGAGTGTTGTGTCATGTCCCCTTTTCAGTGACATCTCTCGGAGTACAGGATTGGCCTATTACACGACCCTCGTAGGCTGATAGACTGGATAGAGGGTCACTTCGGAGCTTGGCTCAGCTTCAGTTAGCAGAGATTGATCAGTAGTCTTTCGTTTTGGCTCAATCGAAGACTTTTTGCTGAATTGCTATTTTTAGCAGTTCCTGGCAGGCAGTGTGGGACCCTTGCTATTTTTAGCAATATGGCTTTGGCAGTATCCGGAATCACTTCAGAGTTCGTCAGCATCAGACGGATCAGTAATCAGATGAGTAACGAGGGAGATATTAATATTTAATTATATTGATTAAATATTAATTATTTAATGATTTATAATATAAAGTTATAATGTTATATTATAACTTAAGTGATTTGCCTTGAGGGGTGCGCCCATCATCAGAAGGGGCCAAAAGTGACAATTAAATTATATTAAAATATTCAGCTGTGACTATGGAAATATTAAAAGATTAAAATATGAATATTTCATTAAAACCCTATTCTTAAGGAAATCGCGCTTTTCAACATAAAGAGGGTTTTGCCTTGGGTTTTTGAGCATTATGTCATTTTTATGAATTGAAATTGATCAAGTTTTGTCTGAGCAAGAAGCTTTAGGGTTTCAAGTTCGAAATTCTTTGGGGAACGAGCCATCTCCATCGAAGCAGTTCAGAGGGTGTGAAATAACATCTGATTTATTGCCAGTACAGAGGTTTCTTCATCCAAGAGAGATCATAGACTTCAGAGATTATTTATTTACAAAGTTTCAGCTTGGGTTTCATCTGGAAAGCTTACTGCAATCAAGGCGCCCATTCTTATTGATATTCTGGAGGCTTTAAAGGGAGCTGTACCTATTCTATTTGCTGCTGTACACAGCCATACTTGCTGCAGGCCGTACCACCTCCTTTTGAGCCGTACCTTTGTTCTGGAGAAAACGCCTTTCATTAAGGTCATCTTTCATCACTCCTGGAGGCACCTAAGCATTGGGATCTTATCCGGAGCACCAGACGGAAGGAGAAGCTAAATATCATTGCAGCCGTACCATCATCTGAAGACCATTTATTGCAGCAATATTACCAGGTTCTTTAACAAAAATTTATTGCCTTTATTTGCATGTAATAGAATACTCATTGTAATCGTCTCAGAGGACAAATAAATATACTGGCATCCATATATCATCATTTCCAGAGTTATATAATTTTTATAGTATTTATTCTTTATTTATTGCAAAATCGCCATCTTCATTATTCATGCAAAAAAACTTCAAAAATTGCAAAAAAACCAAAAACGTCAGAAAAACATAAAACTTCAGTCAGAATCAGTATCAGGGGGAAACAAGGGGTTCTACAGTGGTATCAGAGCTAAATCCTGCCATCCTAAGGGTTTAGCCATCATATGCAGCCAGACGAGCTTGAACCATACAGGTATTATACACGCAGACATGCCTTGATTGACAGGCAACGGAGTTTGAGTAGGCAGCCAGAAAACATGGCTGACAAGAATGACAGGGCTGATAGAGCAGATATACCTAGAGATCAGGACGATGCTGAGGTTCTAAACACTCTCAAAGACTTACGTGCAGGTCAGCGGCAGTCTAACGATGTGCTACAGCAGTTGGTAGTGGCAATCCAGAGGTTAGGTATACAAAGGAGACCGTCACCACAGCGTGACGATAACAGGAGTGATGCAGGATCTCGGAGAGCACCTAGGACTGTTTCACGGACAGCAGACAGGCCCACTAGGCCTACTTTTGTGAGACAGGAGCCCGATGAGGCTATTGCAGGTGAGGAGCATGAGGAGTTGTTCATAGATACACTGATGGCAGCGAACGAGGAGTGGGAGTTAGTACCACCTGATGTCAGAGAGAGGATTTCCTTTGACCGATTTGTTACACAGAGGAGAGAATATCGCAGAGGACGACAGGATTGGAGACCTAGACTTCAAAACAATGACCTAAAACATGCTACAAACAAACTCAATCTGGCGATGTTCGATGGGAGTGGCAAGGTGACAGCCCAGGCATGGATCAGTAAGTTAGACACATTCCTCACATTACGCCCGATGGCTGAGAGAGATGCTATCCGTTATGCGACACTGCATCTGGAGGGAGTGGCTTACGATTGGTGGCACCACGGTATGGTGACTTTACAGCATGACAGGATCACATCATACCAGGAGTTTGTGGACAGATTGGTTGAGCGGTTTGACAGGAAGGATCCAGAATCCTACTTCAGAGACTTGGCTCAGTTGAGACAGAGTGGCAGTTTGGAGTCCTATATTGGTGACTTTCAGAAGTTATCAGTCATGGTTCCGAACATTTCAGAGAGGCGATTGGTAGTACTCTTCCTGGAGGGTTTGACAGAGCCACTGAGAGGTTGGATCAAAGCCTTTGATCCTCCTTCTTTACAGGAGGCGATGAAGAAAGCACGAAGCATGGAGTTAGCAGCACCTTCTAGTAGATTTAACTCCAGAGGTTCTTCATCATTCAGAGATAATAAGGGCTTTAACAGAAATAAGGACAAATCTGATTTTAACAAAGAAAAATCAGACTTTAAAAACGATTCGAAAGGTAAATCAGCAGCACCACCTTTGGATCGTGAGGCCCTTAATGACCTACGCAGGAAGAAGCTTTGCTTCTACTGCAAAGGACCGTATGACGCAAATCACGATTGTCCTCTAAGACCTAAGGGCAAGGCAAATCGAGTGATGTGGGCATATTATGAGGACTCAGAATCAGAAAATTCCGAACAGCAGGAAAGTTTCGAGGATTCAGAGTCAGAGGCTCCAGAGCTTAGAGCTGAGACAGAGCCAGAGCTTCAGATACAGGAGGCACGGCTATCTAGCATTCAGTAGGAGGGCTCATTCAGGATTCGGGGTGTGTTAGCAGGACAGAGGGTCATCTCCCTTCTTGATACGAGAGCCACACATAATTTCATTGATGCTAGGTTTGTTGAGAAACGTGGACTCATCACTGAGGAGTTCGAGGGCATCAGAGTCAAAGTGGCAGATGGATACACTTTGAGATGCGAGCGCATGATTAAGGATCTTCCCTTACGCTTGAACAATTATGAGTTCAAGGCAGATTATTATGTTGTTAATATGGGAGACATTGATTTAGTCTTGGGACTGAAGTGGTTACACTCATTGGAGGAGGTTACACTTCGTCTCAAGGACATGGAGATCCGTTTTGAGGTCGACGGGAAGACTCACATACTTAAGGCAATACGGGACAGCGATCTTAAAACAATTTCCTTTCGCCGAATGGAGCGGCTCATGCGTCATGATATGGTAGAGTGGGCTGCAGAGTGTCATTTAGCACCTTTACAGGAGGGACAGCAAAAGACAGAATATCATCCTGACATTCAGAAGTTGAGAATCAAGCATGACAAGGTGTTCAGTGATATTCCGCTAGGTAGACCTCCAGACAGAGGGATAGAGCACATCATTGAGCTCGAGGAGGGTGCGAAACCCGTTATGATAACTCCTTACAGGCATCCTAAAAGATTGAAGGATGAGATCGAGAAGACAATAAAGGAGTTACTTGCTATGGGTCACATTCGACCAAGCAAATCACCGTTCGCTTCTTCTGTTGTATTGGTGAAGAAGAAGGATGGAACGTTGCGCATGTGCATTGATTACAGGGTCCTGAATAAGAGGACAATCAAGAACCGATACCCGATACCGAGGATTGATGAGCTTATTGATGAGCTCCATGGTGCCTGTTATTTTACTAAAATTGATTTACGGTCGGGTTATCATCAGATCAGAGTCCGTGAGCAGGACATAGAAAAGACAGCCTTCAGATGTCATTGTGGGCATTTCGAGTTCGTAGTGATGCCATTTGGGCTCACTAACGCGCCAGCCACTTTTCAGTCTACGATGAACAGGGTTTTTCATTCACAGCTGAGGAGGTTCGTCTTGGTATTCTTCGATGATATTCTCATATATAGCAGGACTTGGCAGGAGCACTTGGCTCATTTGGAGACAGTGATGAGTATCTTGGAGAGGGAGTCCTTGTACGCCAAGGAATCCAAGTGTGACTTGGGAATGACCGAATTGCTATATCTTGGTCATATTATCAGTGCAGATGGAGTGCGCATGGATCCTGAAAAGATCCGCGCCATTATTGATTGGCCCACACCGGCAAACCTGACACAGTTGAGAGGGTTTCTCGGTTTGTGTGGATTCTACCGTAGGTTCGTGAATGGTTATTCACGACATGCAGCCCCGATGACAGATTTGATGAAAAAGGGGGCGTTTGTTTGGACTTCTGAGGCACAGGAGTGTTTTGTGAAGTTCAAGGAGTTGATGACCACATGCCCTGTTTTGGCACTACCCGACTTTACGAAGCCGTTTGAGCTTCAATGTGATGCATCAGGTGAGGGCATTGGTGCGGTGCTTATGCAGGACAAGCACCCGATAGTGTACGAGAGCCGCAAGCTCAGAGGACCCGAGAGATTGTACAGCATATATGATAAGGAGATGCTCGCGATTATGCATGCTTTAGCAAAATTTAGACAATACCTTGTTGGCAGCAAATTTTGCATTAAGACTGATCATAACAGTCTGAGACACTTCTTGGGGCAGCGAGATCTCAATGATAGACAGCAGAAGTGGGTCAGTAAGTTGCAGGCTTATGACTTTGATATTTCATATATCAAAGGTACACAGAACGTAGTGGCAGATGCACTTTCACGGAGACCGTACTTAAGCACTATGGTTCAGATTTCGGAGGATTGGAGGCATATGATAGTGGCAGAGTATGCCAAGGATAGTTGGGCTTCCAGGATTGTTGAGGGATCAGCAGTTGATACCAGGTACACACTTGTGAATGACTTGATCATTTACAAGCACAGGATATTTCTGATTCTCGGTTCAGAGGTGAAGAACATGGTTATGCGAGCCTTTCATGACATCCCTACAGCAGGACATCCCGGATACTTCAAAACGTACAGGCAGATACGGGAGAGGTTCACATGGAAAGGACTCAAGAGAGATGTTCTTCAGTATGTGCGTGAGTGCCCTGTTTGTCAGCAGAACAAGCAAGAGAACACGTACCCGGTAGGTTTACTACAGCCACTTCCGATTCCTGACAGGAAGTGGGAATGCCTGTCGATGGACTTTATCACGGGCTTGCCTAAAGCCCAAGGGCGTGATTGTATTTATGTAGTTGTGGATCGGCTTACGAAGTATGCCCACTTCTTTCCGATCACCACGACTTACACAGCTACACAGGTAGCAGAGGTGTTCTTTCGTGAGATATTCAGACTTCATGGGTTGCCTCGGAGCATCGTGAGTGACAGAGATAGTCGGTTCCTGAGTAATTTCTGGCAGGAGGTCTTCAGGCTTTGTGGGACCGAGCTTACACCGAGCACCAGTTACCATCCACAGACAGATGGGCAGACGGAGATAGTGAATAAGTGGGTGGAAGGATATCTCAGAAATTATATTGCAGGGCAGCAGAAGGCGTGGGTCAAATGGATACATTTGTGTGAGTATTGCTATAACTCGACATTCCATATGACCATTCAGATGTCACCCTTCATGGCGTTGTACGGGTATGAGGCGCCGAGTTTCCTTGATTTGCTACTGAGCGACAGTAGAGTGCCGAGTGCAGGAGGATGGTTGCAGGAGAGTCAGGACACTATGAGGGCTCTCAAGGAAAATATAGCCAAGGCACAGAATCAGCAGAAACAGTATGCAGATCAGAAGAGGACGGAGAGGCATTTCGAGGTTGGTGATATGGTTTACCTCATGCTGCAGCCCTACCGTCAGTCCACTCTTAGGAAGAGTGGGTCAGAGAAGCTTAAGCCACGTTATTACGGTCCTTTCAGGATCCTGAGGAGAGTTGGCGAGGTGGCTTACGAGCTTGAGCTTCCAGCAGAGAGCAGGGTACACAACGTATTTCATGTATCACGCCTCAAAAAGGCGTTGGGTCATCGTGTGGTACCGTCTGCAGTCTTACCTCCCTTAGATGATGAGGGAAAGTTGATCTTAGTACCTGAGTCCATCCTGGAGTACAGGGAGAGACAGTTGCGTCGGAGGACTATCAGGGAATATTTGGTAAAATGGAGAGATTTGCCGGTTGAGGATGCGACATGGGAGAGCGAGGAGATTCTGCAGCATCCGGCATTGAGATTGCTTGAGGACAAGCAATTTCAGGAGGGGCGGACTGTCATGTCCCCTTCTCAGTGACATCTCTCGGAGTACAGGATTGGCCTATTACACGACCCTCGTAGGCTGATAGACTGGATAGAGGGTCACTTCGGAGCTTGGCTCAGCTTCAGTTAGCAGAGATTGATCAGTAGTCTTTCGTTTTGGCTCAATCGGAGACTTTTTGCTGAATTGCTATTTTTAGCAGTTCCTGGCAGGCAGTGTGGGACCCCTGCTATTTTTAGCAGTATGGCTTTGGCAGTATCCGGAATCACTTCAGAGTTCGTCAGCATCAGACGGATCAGTAATCAGATGAGTAACGAGGGAGATATTAATATTTAATTATATTGATTAAATATTAATTATTTAATGATTTATAATATAAAGTTATAATGTTATATTATAACTTAAGTGATTTGCCTTGAGGGGTGCGCCCATCATCAGAAGGGGCCAAAAGTGACAATTAAATTATATTAAAATATTCAGCTGTGACTATGGAAATATTAAAAGATTAAAATATGAATATTTCATTAAAACCCTATTCTTAAGGAAATCGCACTTTTCAGCATAAAGAGGGTTTTGCCTTGGGTTTTGAGCATTATGTCATTTTTATGAATTGAAATTGATCAAGTTTTGTCTGAGCAAGAAGCTTTAGGGTTTCAAGTTCGAAATTCTTTGGGGAACGAGCCATCTCCATCGAAGCAGTTCAGAGGGTGTGAAATAACATCTGATTTATTGCCAGTATAGAGGTTTCTTCATCCAGGAGAGATCATAGACTTCAGAGATTATTTATTTACAGAGTTTCAGCTTGGGTTTCATCTGGAAAGCTTACTGCAATCAAGGCGCCCATTCTTATTGATATTCTGGAGGCTTTAAAGGGAGCCGTACCTATTCTATTTGCTGTTGTACACAACCGTATTTGCTGCAGGCCGTACCACCTCCTTTTGAGCCGTACCTTTGTTCTGGAAAAAACGCCTTTCATTAAGGTCATCTTTCATCACTCCTGGAGGCGCCTAAGCATTGGGATCTTATCCGAAGCACCAGACGGAAGGAGAAGCTAAATATCATTGCAGCCGTACCATCATTTGAAGACCATTTATTGCAGCAATATTGCCAGGTTCTTTAACAAAAATTTATTGCCTTTATTTGCATGTAATAGAATACTCATTGTAATCGTCTCAGAGGACAAATAAATATACTGGCATCCGTATATCATCATTTCCAGAGTTATATAATTTTTATAGTATTTATTCTTTATTTATTGCAAAATCGCCATCTTCATTATTCATGCAAAAAAACTTCAAAAATTGCAAAAAAACCAAAAACGTCAAAAAAACATAAAACTTCAGTTAGAATCAGTATCAGGGGGAAACAAGGGGTTCTACATGTTGCCAAGAGAGCTTGAGAGTATTGTAGAAAGTTGTAGAGAGTTGTGCAAGCTTACGAGAGTGAGAAAAGAGTGAAAGAATGTCCAAGAAAGGAGAAGAGAGTTCAAGATAGAACCCAAGAAGGCCAAATGGATTGAAATTACCACTTTTAAAGAGAGAATAGGAGGGAAAAGAAGGTTCTCAAGCCATTACAAGGCGTCTTGAGCCGTTACCACTAACAAAAATAAGTGACAAGTGGAAAAGACACTCGAGAGCGACCTTTTGAATGTTGAAATTTTGTGGGATGCTAGCGCAATGTGCAGACGTTCATGCAACGCGCTAGTGTCCAGACACATCACACTACAAAACAACGAGAACAAGGAAAGCACAAGGTTTGACGCAAAGCTGATGCGCAAAGGTAGTTGTTGAAAAGGGGGTCCTGAGCATCATGAGAGGTAGAAAGGCTGATGCAGGGGCTAAAATGAGCCTACACAAATACTAGGGGAGTGGACACTAAAGTGGATATAAGAATGTGAAATTGCAAGAGGTGCAATTTTATGACATTACATTTTGCCCCCACTTTAGCGGGCTTATGAATCAACAAGAATATGCACGCTAAAAGAAATCTACTAAAAATAAATAACATCATGATACCAAAAGGATACTGTAGAGGAAGTAGATAGCTCTTTGAACCAATGAAGCATGGCCCCAGGCTGAAGACCTACAAAATAGATGCATTACATAAGAAAGATCTGCACAAGGCAACAAGGTTAGAACATAAAAAGCCATTACATCACGAGGTTAGAACATATACATGAATAACACACACAAAGGTACATAACAAACTAAAGGATTTGAGTTGGCAAAGTGAAAGAGACCTCGATATAGAAGGTTGTCTCAGTACTATGCGTCGTCCCCAAATTAAGAAATAACACAGAGGAATTCTTAAACAGAGAGAAGAATGTAAAGATTGATTGCTTCAATAGAAGAATACATACAAAAGATGGGGAAGCAATCAATGTCGAAGAGAGAAAGAAGCATATACTCAAGATGAAGAAGATGCAAGTCTTCGATCCTGTATATACAATTGTAAGGCTAGATGGCTTTATAGGTTCTCAGTCTTGCAAAGTTTGAGGTGGGCTCTACATGTTCTCGGTCCTACAAAATTTGAGATGGGCTCTATAGGTTCTTGGTCTTGCAGAAAAGGAGCTTCATAGGTTCTCAAACCTGCGAAAGCCCGACATGAAAGGTCTCTACAGGTTCTCGGTCCTGCAGAGTTTGATGCAAAGGATCTCTACAGGTTCTCGATCCTGCAGAGTTTGATATAAATTGAAGATCATTATGATCCTTACAAGATATTCATGGTGGATATGCATATGTTCGTGGACATGCCATGATTTACTATGGTAGACATCATGTGACTTGATGTCAGTGCACATACCATAATGAAGATGTGTTATGAAGAATGTCATGTGACTTGACACTTTGAGAAGTATACCATATCTTCTGATATCACGAGTAAGGTGATATCACTTTATACTTGTTTTGGAGTTATCTTCCCTAGCTAAGAGGGAGTGTTGAAGATAAATAGCTTCGATTAGATATAAATGATGATTGCATTTATTCATCATCATCATTTATATCGACATCTCCAAAATCGCAAGTATATATTTGATCTGCATTTAGAGGTCATTAATTGCAGATTATTGGTATTTCATGTTTCATATAAGATCTCGATCAAGCATCATTACCAGTGATCATTTCCAGATTGGATATTAATTGTTTTGTGCAAAATAAAGTCAGATCGAACTTAGTAAACATTTCTGTTTATTAAGCAAACTGTTGATTTAAAGTAGCTTCAGTCAGATATAAATGATGATTGCATTTATGCATCATCATCATTTATATATAATCGAAATTACTTATTAAGTATAACTTCTGTAAGTAAGTTATTTGAATTTCTGGGCATGAATAAATTTGAAATCAAAAGATGATCGAACTTCATTTACTCTAATCGTTGTTTGCTAAATGCATGCGAGTGTTTGATGATTGCCACCGATAATTATCGGTTGTGTAAAGGGAGCCCGTGTACTTAAGGGACACGTCCTCTTGTAGGACGCGTCTCTCCTTGAGGCGTGTCTCCTCTTAAAGATATAAAACATGATTTCGATCTTCTATTGTAGACATTGAAATAAATAGATGTTCTACAATCGGAAGATCTGAAATAAAGACATTAGAAATCTGACTTAGAATACATACAAGTACATTGAGATCTAGGATTTACTTATTCTCCCTTAGAATATAATTTGATTAGATTTGATTAAACTTAACACAAACTAACACTAATTGATGATCAAGTGTTTGGTTAAGACGGAGGGGCACATCCATGAGAGACGTCCCATGAGTGGACATGCCTCCACCTCGTGGAGACATGTCCGCTCATGGGACATGTCTCCCATTTATGTATATAATGCAGATCCGATCCACAAAAGCAGATATAGAAATCAATAAATGTTCTGCTCTTGTAGATCGAATACCATTAAGGAAATTTCAGACTTGTGAATTCATGATCAATATTTTCAATATTGATTTGGCATCAACTTCATATTCATCAAGTTTAATATTCTGATTATAATCTGAAAGAAATTTAATCATTATCAACAAGATCAAACTGTCGCAACATGTCTCTGAATGTTTGTCCTTCAATGTTGTTCAATCACCATATTGGTAAGATACGTTGAGAAAAGTAAACGAGGTTCTAAAAGGGTACATAAAGCAAGGTTATAAGAAGGTGCACAACACTTTCCTAGGGAAGGAGGTAAAAATTATAATTTCATTGGCTCCCATTAAGAATCGTAGAAACAAATAGTGGTGCCCATTGTTTCTGATATATGGAAAGATGTGAGAAATCAACCCTTAATCAATGTGATTGCATTGTCCCTTAAAAGGGCAATGCTTTTGAAATCCATGGATTGTGAAGGGTAGATGAAGGTGTAAGAACACTTCTTTATTTTTTGTTTTTTTGATTTTCCAAAATAGCCTTCAACATAAATAGCCTAGTAAGTGGTTAATGACTATCATAAAGTTCTAATATCTTTTTCAACAGTGCTGATTACAATAACTAAGCATTACAATGCACAATCATTTCAACTCAATGCCAACTAAGAGGATTTAAATCGTTAACACTGAAATACTACAAGTAACTTAGAAAAATGAGCATGACAATTGACAGCAACTCTTCCAAGTCTGTCATAGCAGAATTATGTGTTACAGGTATGCTGCTTCATTGTAGCCATGTCTATTCAGCTTCTCCACCCTTCCAGGACTGTCCTACTGTAACAACACCCCCTAAAAAATTTTGGTTTTTTTTGCCCAACAATAGGTCATGGCAATGCAAATAAGAGCTTTCTGCTGTTATGAATTTCTCATTTGGGTTTTGTTCAATGTCTCTTGCAATATGTTTTCAATGCTCATGAAGATTTCACATTTCAATGAAACATTACAATAGGAAATGATAACATAATGAAACTAGCAACTAAGCATAACCAAATACCTCAATAATGAAGTCATACAAAGTGATTCAGATTTGTTGCAGCAGATCAAAGGAATGGACCATTAACTCAAGTGCTGGAAATGAATCTCCATAGCCAATTTGCCAACCCAAATTTTCACTATGTTGTTGAAAGACCATGAAATAACATCCAGCAAATGTACAGGTCTGAATTATGCACCAAAAACAGGGGTGGCTGAGCAGATACACCCTACAAACCCTCCAAACTCCACAAAGAACAATCTGAAAATGTTTTTTAACGACTTCCTAACCGTTGGGCACCCTCTTCCAGCAATTTTAAAGCCCTCAAAATAAAGCGTTTAGCCTTTATATCCACACGCCACACCTAGCACTAGTATGGCTGGCTGTAGGAGTACGCCTCTTTTAGAAGATCAGAATCTGCTAATTGCTGCCCTCAAACAAGCCCAAACAAGTCGCCTGGCAATCAAAAAGCCTTAGAAAAAGTACCCACAAAAATTTATTAATTATCCAAACCCTTGCATGCCAAAATGAAGGATTCAACCAGCTCTTAAAGGTGTATGGCTAGGTCAAGACAATCACCTGCAACTTCTGAAATAACAACACCAAACCTCTGGTAATCTGCAAAGAATTTACATTAAATTGTTTTCTTATCCGTTAATCTTCGAATTCAAAGGAACTTCATTAAAACCACCACAAATGAAGCACTAGCACAATCCATATGTGACACTATCAGCAATCACCCAAGAAGGATCTCTCACCTCCGAAGATGATATTCTCCATTAAGCATTTCATCTTCACAAAGTTCTGGAAAAAAAACCAGCAGCATATCCCTCTTTTCCAATATTCACACATCAAAAATGAGCTCAAAAAACCTCTTTTATGTTTTCCCATTTCAACGCCCAAGGAGGAGAATAAATATTAATTTATAAAAATCGTTGTCTCCCAATTTCCCATGCCCAAACCACAATGCACTTTATTTTATTAAAAATTTCATTTAATTTCATCTTGGGCACCAACTCCAAAGTCACATGGGCTCCAAGAAATGTGGAGCTCAAACAGGTTGCTGAAAACGCATCTGAAAGCATCACCACATAACACATTGAAAAATGAGCTCAAAGCCAACCATAAAAATACCAAAATAACAGCACTGCAACGGCCCCTAGGACTATGGAGTTCCCTAACCAACCACATTAGCCTACAGGAACCCGAGAGATAGGCTAGTGGTCACCAACTGGCTAGGTTTAGAGAGCGGACATTACACCTATGTTGTCCAGCACTGTCACATAGGCTTCAAAACATACCCAACACAGTACAATGGCTTTCTAACAATGCCAACACTATCATAGAGGCTACCAAGTGCAAGGAATAGGTCTGAAACTTAATCATGGGCACTAGTAGGTCAGCTAGTGGATTGTTACAATCCTAACAGTGACATAAAAACTCTTGGAACAACTCCCAACTTCATCAAGAACACATCCCTAGGGTTAGGAACCCACTCAAGCACTTCCAACTTTTCCTGTAACGACCCCATCCTTGGGTAATTAAATTTTTTTTCATATTTCACTTCGAACATATAAATGTAACAAGTAACAAAGACATTACAATTAAATTCTTCCTTTCTTTATTGATAATTGCATGCCAGTTACAATATATTTTTCCACATGGATTCCATTTCCATTGCAAATATAATTCAGAGTACAAAAGTAAAACAATTACATGCATAGCTCGTAAGCTTTTGCACAAATAGTAGTAAGATAGTCCAGGTTCCCTTCCTTACAAATCTTGGTGTATTTGTCGCCTGCTGTGGAGGAGAAACATCACTCAAACGCTTTTTCGTCAACCACGGATTGTTAATGCGGTCCCTCACACATCTATCTTTCAATAGATGGCCCTCCCTTCAAACAAAGAGATTGGTAAAGTAACCGGCTGCGACAAACCAACTGAGCATAGTGTTGTGTCCTATACATCTAGAACTTGCTATTTCACAATCCCGAACTAGTATGATGGATCACAATGAACTGACAGTGTAGTCTCAACTATCTCACATCTAAGTGGATGTCGTACCTTCCACTACTTTGGCCAAAGTGTTCACATTCAGTACTTCGAATGAAGGTCATCTATCATATACACTACTCAGGGCCGATTTGATTTAAGGCTATTTTACACTACGCATAGGTATTGTCCTTTACTTTTGGATAATCTTTTATCCCAGACTAACCTATGTAATGTCCCCTTCTCAAACCTGATATTTCCAGTGACCGTTGGCCTTTTTCTGGAAACCCGAAGGCTAGTCGGAAGGTAAAATTAGGGTTTCCTATTTTTGGGGATGTCTTTGCTCGGAGTTGGTGGATCTGATGGCGGATTCTTTCTGGGTTTTCAGAGAGCTTCGCAGTGGTATGATCATTTCGGCCTTCAAAGCATTTTCTGGAATTTACTATTTTTAGTAAATTCTATTTTTGGCAGTATACAGGTTGGTCTCAGGTAGTTGACTTTCCCCTTCAGTTGTCTCAAGTGGCGTATTCAGTTTCGGGCTTCAGAATGCAGTTTTGGAGAGTTGAGCTCATTTCATTTAAAAGTAACATTATAATTTAAATGTTATTTTATCACCTTGGCCTAGTCAAATAACTTAATGTTATTTTAAAAGGTGGACTTGAAGGGTGGCGCCATCATTGAGGTTATATTAAAATTATATTGAATTTATCAAGTCAAAACTAAGCCTTAAGGAGGATGCATTTATTTAAGTGAGAAATTTAATGAAGGCAAAATTAAAGATGCTTGGAAAAGGACGCTATTTCTTGGGATTAGGGTTTTGACTTTGGAAAAGAAGTTAGGGTTTCAAGGAAGGTCAACAGAAGCTTATAAAAGACAGCCTTAGGTTCTCATTTGATTATCTTTTGTCTACAGTATTGTTACTCTGCCGGAATGGTATGGGATTGCTTCGAGGAATGTAGGCCTCCTAGCTCGGGCATTGCTTCTTGCTTGCAATACAGCAACTAGTGATGAAATAGTGTAGTTGTGAGTTTGCATTGGGATTTGTGCATTGTATTCAGCTTGTAGCTTTCTAGTTTCAGATTTATGCATGTTTGAGAATTCTGGAAATTGCATTTTAATACAGCAGATTGTCCTTTTTATTCATAAGTCAAAAAATATCAAAAAGATTCTTCTGGGTACTGTCTACTTCTCTTTGTTTGGTAGGGGCGACCCTTTCCTCCAGTTTGTAGAATTTTTAGTTAAGCTTTGGATTTTTAAAGAGGGGTCGAACTTCTTGCTGGGCCGTACCATCTGCCTTTGCATTGTTTTCCGTGCATAAATTAAATAGGGGTTTTTGATCAGCTTTCAGTGTTCTAATTTGGTCGCCATCATACTAGGATCATTATGCAATTCGTCTCATGAGATTTGATTAAGTTTGGAGCAAGTTGTGAATGAATTTGTGAGTTTCAAGGCTGCTGTTCGTTGCACGTGGAAATTGGGACTGTCATAAATCAGATTATCAAGTTGGCTTCAAAAGTGCAGTTTCTGATTTAAGCTTTCTTATTCATTGAAGGGAATTCTATAAATATTGTTGCAGCTCTATTACATTTTGGTTCATACTGATAGCAAGGCAATGTCTCACATTCTGTAAGCTGGCAGTAGTACTGACAGCAGTTTATAATCTTGCTTATCAATTTGTAATGCTCAACTCTACTTTCAGTATTTGCTATTGTCATTCCTTTATATCTGCCTTATGGTAGCTACTTCCCCTTCTGGGTTAGCAAGCACATTCTGGGTGTTGAGTAGTTTCAGCTTTCAGCATTTCTCTTCAAGCATTGTCATTTGTAATCACTCCGCCATATGGTCACCCCTCACTCCACTCCGGATTGGGTAGCACATACTTGGTGTCAAGTTCCCTTCCAGCAACTAGAGTAGAAGATCCTTTGACCATATGCTCGCCATCATCGGCGCCATTCTTGGTTAGAGTCGTTTCCTGCATAAGCAATTTGTTTTAGATCCTCTGACCAATGCTCACACCTTGCCCACATCGGGATCCTGGTGTACATTCTGGTTAGAGTTGCTTCAGCACATTTTGGTTTATCCTCTAACCTTAACGGGTGCATTTGTTGTAATCTGAAAATTAAAAAAAAAAGGGGAAAAAATTGGCTCGGAATATTTCAACCTACAACATTTTTCTAAGAGGATTACACAAGATAGGTATATCCTGTTTCAGATTACCTACCTTTAAACATTCTATTTCAATAGCTACATAAGGGAGGTATATCCTGTTTCAGACAAGCTACCTTCAAACAAACTACTTAATCAAGAATTGGAATACAGTCAACAAGGGTCCCTCTGGTAACTCCTAACACGGAATCCTTTATCCGTGGAGTACATAGCTTTCCCTAGTTAACCTATTTAACTTTAAAGCTTTAGACTACCTTGGTACTGGTTCCACCCTCGACCTAGTATTTAATAACTAGTTCATTTTTCCTTTATATAAGGAGTTCAAGCAGTATTCAAGTAATACAATTCATAATATAACTTCTATTCCAATTTAACATGCTTTCACTTTAAAATGAGCTAATACCCAATTTAATAAGCCTTTTCTAATGAAATTAAGCTATTCCCAATTTAACATAATTCCTTGGAAACCAGAATCTTTCTAGCACTTTCCTTTCCTACTTCATAACATAATGCAAAGCATAATCTAAGCAAGTAAACTCATTTTAATTCAAATGACAGAAGTATTAAATGACATTTCTAATGCCTGTTTCCCTTGCTGTGAATGAGTTCAGTTAGTAGTTTCTGCTCTTCCTTCACAGTCCTTCTCAGTCTTTTCCAGATACTTTTCACAGCATGAGTAGAGTATTTCCAAGGTAAGGCAACCGTTAAAACTACAGTCTCTCAAATATGGCAATGAGATATATATATAAAATTGGCTCTCAATGATTCTTACAACACTGGCAATATATGGTTCTAACAAATGAAATACAGCAAAGACAAGTTGCAGCTTCTCTCAAAAGGAAATTCGGATTTTGCAAGTTCTGTTTTATGAATGAACTGGGCGGCTATTTATAGAGCCCTCATCCAAACAATTTCCACTCTTGCAGGCATGTAAAATGACAGGACTACATCTTTGAATATTTCAAAATGAAATGTGGCGAATTTCCATACTTACTCATAGCTGTAAGGGGTGAATCGGCTTCCAATAGTTCAGAGAATAATTCAAACTTGCATTTGATAAAATGGAGGTTTGACACCTACAAGCGTCTCCCATATATGGCGCAATTTATGAACAATGGCGGGTTAAGTTTATTGCAGAAAATGTCCAAGGCAGAATGCGTCCCATCAGGCCTTTTTCTCAGCCTTCTCACGCATTCTAAAAATGGCGGATGGCACTTGTGACTTGGTCTTTACCTGCGCGGGATTTCCTCAATCATAATTTCGATCATTGCACATAGCAAATGAAGTTCGCGTTTTTTTTCCTTTTGGCGTAAAAAAACATTCGCATTTCCTCGGCTTTATTAAAATGGCATTACAAAGTATACAATAAAGTTTACTTTTTATCCAACAAAAGATACGTTTATCTTACCAAAATAAACTTCATACGCTTTTTAGCAAAAAGACTTATAAAAGTCATTTATTTATTTTACTCATGGTAAATACATATTATTTGCCAAATGACTATACAAGTCAAAATTTATTTATTTTCCAAGATCTTATTTATTAAAAAAAATCTAAATAAGATGTTATATTTATATTTTGTATTATATTAAATATATCTTACTATAGTTTTATTTACCAGAATAAATATATATATATATATATATATATATATTTAAATGTTTTAATATTTAAATATTACTATATATATCGATATATTTATTTTTGGTAAAACTATAATAACGTATATATTAAATATAATATTTAATATATATATAAAAACATTCATATATTTACTCTTACATATATCTATACATATTTGTATTTCATCATACAAATTTGTGTATTGCGAGCCAGTCAGCATACCCTCAATACACGTGTTTGTACAAACATGTATATATACGTTTAACTGTAACTTCCAGGCATCAATATAACATTATAACAACATTATAGCTAGTGTGCATATGTTTATACGTGTGTCAGCCATGTATACGTATCCATATGTATGCCATGTCAACACATGTGTATGACATAATAATTGCCCATCATACATATGTATCGACATGTCATGCATGTTGTTACGTACATATGAGTGGTACATGTATACGCATATACATCCTGTCTATACCACACTTATCAGTTCGCATTTCACATTCAAGGCTTCACAGAACAGTAAGTTAGTCAACAAGTAACACCACTCATAAAGCATAAAGAAGTAATCCAAAACTCCTAAGCCTAAGGATGACTTATTATGACAACTCAATCTGACTCAGTTCCCAAAACCCTTAGTGAAGTGTGTGTATGCTCAACTTGATCAACTTTACCAGTTACCCAACCAAGCTCCTCTCTCGAGTGATGTCTCCCCTCTGCCTGGAGGAATGGTTCCTATTTCTGCATCCATTGCCACAAAACCACGACAGTTACTTGTTCATAACATTTACAATATATATATAAATCAATTATAAAACAAGATTCATTATCTTGATATTCACATATATGCAGTATTTACCATGAATTACATCAATAGAAATAACATCAAATGAAACAACGTCAAATGAGCTAACATACATATTGATAACAAGGTGCAAGCATCTCCAAATTTCACATTACATTCATTTCACCTTTTATATCACTAGTAAATAGTAACCTCATAATTCGGGATGTAACATACTTCCCCCCTTGTGAATCATCTTCCTCGATGATCTTACAGCCTTTTAACATACAGTTAAAGTCAAATAAAGGTTTACTTACATTTCCAAAAATATGTAAGATTTACAACACATTCAACCTATGTAGTAATCTTACCCTTCCTAGACCTTGCTTCAAGTGTCCTTACTATCGCATAGGGAATTCTTGTATGCTTCACACATACTTACTCTCCCAAAGAGCTTTATTTCATAAATACATCCAATATATAATAATAACTATACTTCGTGATCGAAATTCATTGGTCCATGAATTTATCTTTAGTATAATCCAAATGGAATAGGAATGTCGATGTATTGTACACTACATCGTGGGTCCAATCCTTTTCGTTTGTATTTACACTTTTAGACAACTCATAAACTGAGTCCATTCGTTACTCACACATTCATTATCCTTACCACAAAGTACTTTCCCTTGATTACTTGTCCATCTCGAGCATAACCTTGCTCCTAGACACTTGTCAAATTTGATACTGCTCTACACTTAAGCTTTGTTATCGATTAAGTTTCACCGATCACTTCGATCTATTACTCCTTTTTGACATTCTATCAAGTCTATGGTTAGATTCAAACCTTTTTCAGCTTTAACAAAGTTTTCTTTCTTTCCATATAATGGTCTAAACTTCAATTTTAGAAGTTTACAAATCATTCAAGATTTAGTCCACCATTTGACTAAAATAATATATTGCACCCATTTTTTTTTTTTCAAACGGTTGTCTCATGGTATGATTATGGTTTACACAACCTTATCATTATTTGTTTAAACTGAAACAACCTTTCAGGTTTACTAAGCAACTACTTACCCACAATATGTTATTTAGGACCAAAATCCTATAAGTCAAGTTTTTCCAAAAACATTGATTTCATTGATGAGTTTGTCCACTGGAATATTATGTTAGTTCTCCTAACATAGACATATTGATTTGTCTTATGTTCTACTATTTTCCTTCTAGGATTGCAAGAGAGTTTACATGTCTTACCTATGATGACATAGGTCCTCATTTCTTGGTATACTAGACATTACCTTGCCACATTCCGTGCAGCCTCCTACTCTATCTTTTCCTAGGTAATAGTGGTTTCTCATTTGACAATTCCCTTTGTCATTCAGATGTCCTAACTCTGACATTATTTTCCTCGTCTCATTTTTGTATCTTCCAAAATTTCGACACATAGTTTCTTTTATATCCAACAATAGTCTATCCTTTGACTAATTGGTAACCTATTTTGATCTCATGCTACCTTTATTTCCCATGTAAAGGTTAAGTTTTTGCGGAGATAATTTTCATTTATCTTCTTCCCTTGTGGTCATATGATATATGACTTAATTATCCTCGTGACTTGCAAAGAAGTCATTAGTTCTTCCATATTGAGAACATAACCAATTTTTTTTTGTTGGGTGGGGTACTTAACTTGAGTCAATCCACTCTCTTCCTTTCCCCCTTTAGTGTTTTCACAACTTTCATTCTACTCACGTTAAACTCCTAGCAATTACTTGCTTCTTTGGAAAGGGTTTGTCATTCTTTAGTTGTTTGACTTTTTCATCTGCTTTTCATCTCACAGATTCAGCATATTGAATCTTCTAGTAGGAGATCTAATGAATAATCATCAACTTTAGGAGTTTTTTAAGAAACACACTAATATTCTCCATTTCTTTCCAATATCCTTTCTGGTGAAGAAATACCCATACTCACAAACCTCTTTGGTTGATGTACTTTTCAACTCAAAGCGTTACTTTCCTTGCAACTTCAAGTGTTCTAACACATAGTGTCATGTCGCATTCCATTTCCTTTTGGAACCACTAAACATACGTTGATTTTCATAATTCAGGTTGGTGAGTTCTATTTATAACTTCAACCTACTCATGTTCTATCCAAACCCGTTTTTAAAACCATTCTGATTTCGGGCTTCTTTCTCACACTCACCTTTTCATAAGTCCTTATTCTAATGCTTGGAATCTTGTCCTCTCTTAGACTTTCAGATACCAAAGTTGTTTTGGTCCCAAAATTTCAATGACCTCATCGATTTTGGCTGGAGCAACCTTGCTCATGTCCTAGATTGTTTCCTCTGACCGTTTTGACCTTTTCTCATTTTCTAGGTACTAACTCTTTTCTAACCAGATCTTTATCTAAACACAAGAGTTTAAGTCATGAGTTCTCCAACCTTGAGAATACTTCCTTCGTTCATATCCAACTTTGAACAGTCTAATTTATGTTGACTTTGCGTACATAGATTCGTAGTCTTTTCACTTATCCAAGAGTTCCTGACTCTTTTACAATTCAGAGGTTTTCTTATTCCTTCTTTTTCCTTAGAATCATATAAATATGTTTCGTTGGATAAAGGTATCTATTGGTTTTTCTTCCTAACCTTCCTACATAACCTGATTGCATAATCTTTCGCAATCCTAGGTATTGTCATAAATTAATTTTCTTTCACTTTTCCTAAGTTCTTTTCTCTTGCTGTTGTAGCACAAGAAATTTTTTAATCATTATCTTTTGATAAGGTTTACGCGTTGTTGCGTAATGAGCTCATAGGTTTTAGTGCAGAACCTGGTAGCTCTGATACCACATGTAACGACCCCATCCTTGGGTAATTAAATTTTTTTCCATATTTCACTTCAAACATATAAATGTAACAAGTAACAAAGACATTACAATTAAATTCTTCCTTTCTTTATTGATAATTACATGCCAGTTACAATATATTTTTCCACATGGATTCCATTTCCATTGCAAATATAATTCAGAGTACAAAAGTAAAACAATTACATACATAGCTCGTAAACTTTTGCACAAATAGTAGTAAGATAGTCTAGGTTCCCTTCCTTACAAATCTTGGTGTATTTGTCGCCTGCTGTGGAGGAGAAACATCACTCAGGCACTTTTCCGCCAACCACGGACTGTTAATACGGTCCCCCACACATCTATCATTCAATAGATGGCCCTCCCTTCGAACGAAGAGATTGGTAAAGTAACCGGCTGCGACAACCCAACTGAGCATAGTGTTGTGTCCTATACATCTAGAACTTGCTATTTCACAATCCCGAACTAGCATGATGGATCACAATGAACTAACAGTGTAGTCTCAACTATCTCACATCTAAGTGGATGTCGTACCTTCCACTACTTTGGCCAAAGTGTTCACATTCAGTACTTCGAATGAAGGTCATCTATCATATACACTACTCAGGGCCGATTTGATTTAAGGCTATCTTACACTACGCATAGGTATCGTCCTTTACTTTTGGATAATCTTTTATCCCAGACTAACCTACAACATTTTTCTAAGAGGATTACACAAAATAGGTATATCCTGTTTCAGATTACCTACCTTTAGACATTCTATTTCAATAGTTACATAAGGGAGGTATATCCTGTTTCAGACAACCTACCTTCAAAGAAACTACTTAATCAGGAATTGGAATACAGTCAACAAGGGTCCCTCTGGTAACTCCTAACACGGAATCCTTTATCTGTGGAGTACATAGCTTTCCCTAGTTAACCTATTTAACTTTAAAGCTTTAGACTACCTTGGTACTGGTTCCACCCTCGACCTAGTATTTAATAACTAGTTCATTTTTCCTTTATATAAGGAGTTCAAGCAATATTCAAGTAATACAATTCATAATATAACTTCTATTCCAATTTAACATGCTTTCACTTTAAAATGAGCTATACCCAATTTAATAAGCCTTTTCTAATGAAATTAAGCTATTCCTAATTTAACATGCTTTCTCTATAAAATGAGCTATACCCAATTTAATAAGCCTTTTCTAATGAAATTAAGCTATTCCCAATTTAACATAATTCCTTGGAAACCAGAATCTTTCTAGCACTTTCCTTTCCTACTTCATAACATAATGCAAAGCATAATCTAAGCAAGTAAACTCATTTTAATTCAAATGACAAAAGTATTAAATGACATTTTTCATGCCTATTTCCCTTGCTGCGAATGAGTTTAGTCAGTAGTTTCTGCTCTTCCTTCACAGTTCATCTCAGTCTTTTCCAGAGACTTTTCACAGCATGAGTAGAGTATTTCCAAGGTAAGACAGCCGTTAAAACTACAGTCTCTCAAATATGGCGATGAGATATATATATAAAATTGGCTCTCAATGATTCTTACAGCAATGGCAATATATGGTTCTAACAGATGAAATACATCAAAGACAAGTTGCAGCTTCTCTCAAAAGAAAATTCGGATTTTGCAAGTTCTATTTTATGAATGAACTGGGTGGCTATTTATAGAGCCCTCAGCCAAACAATTTCCACTCTTGCAGGCATGTAAAATGACAGGATTGCATCTTTTAATATTTCAAAAGGAAATGTGGCGAATTTCCATACTTACTCATAGCTATAAGGGGTGAATCGACTTCCAGTAGTTCAGAGAATAATTCAAACTTGCATTTGATAAAATGGAGGGTTGACACCTATAGGCGTCTCCCATATATGGCGCAATTTATGAACAATGGCGGGTTAAGTTTATTGCAGAAAATGTCCAAGGCAGAATGTGTCCCATCTGGCCTTTTTCTCAGCCTTCTCACACATTCTAAAAATGGCGGATGGCACTTGCGACCTGGTCTTTACCTGCACGGGATTTCCTCAATCATAATTTCGATCATTGCACATAGCAAATGAAGTTCGCGTTTTTTTTCCTTTTGGCGTAAAAACACATTCGCATTTCCTCGGCTTTATTAAAATGGCATTACAAAGTATACAATAAAGTTTACTTTTTATCCAACAAAAGATACGTTTATCTTACCAAAATAAACTTCATACGCTTTTTAGCAAAAAGACTTATAAAAGTCATTTATTTATTTTACTCATGGTAAATACATATTATTTGCCAAATGACTATACAAGTTAAAATTTATTTATTCTCCAAGATCTTATTTATTATAAAAAATCTAAATAAGATGTTATATTTATATTTTGTATTATATTAAATATATATCTTACTATAGTTTTATTTACCATTAAAATATATATATATATATATATATATATATATTTAAATGTTTTAATATTTAAATATTACTATATATATCTATATATTTATTTTTGGTAAAACTATAATAACGTATATATTAAATATAATATTTAATATATATATAAAAACATTCATATATTTACTCTTACATATATCTATACATATTTGTATTTCATCATACAAATTTGTGTATTGCGAGCTAGTCAGCATACCCTCAATACACGTGTTTGTACAAACATGTATATATACGTTTAACTGTAACTTCCAGGCATCAATATAACATTATAACAACATTATAGCTAGTGTGCATATGTTTATACGTGTGTCAGCCATGTATACGTATCTGTATGTATGCCATGTCGACACATGTGTATGGCATAATAATTGCCCATCATACATATGTATCGACATGTCATGCGTGTTGTTACGTACATATGAGTGGTACATGTATACGCATATACATCCTGTCTATACCACACTTATCAATTCGAATTTCACATTCAAGGCTTCACAGAACAGTAAGTCAGTCAACAAGTAACACCACTCATAAAGCATAAAGAAGTAATCCAAAACTCCTAAGCCTAAGGATGACTTATTATGACAACTCAATCTGACTCAGTTCCCAAAACCCTCAGTGAAGTGTGTGTAAGCTCAACTTGATCAACTTTACTGATTACTCGACCAAGCTCCTCTCCCGAGTGATGTCTCCCCTCCGCTTGGAGGAATGGTTCCTGTTTCTGCATCTATTGCCACAAAACCACGACAGTTACTTGTTCATAACATTTACAGTATATATATAAATCAATTATAAAACAAGATTCATTATCCTGATATTCGCATATATGCAGTATTTACCATGAATTACATCAATAGAAATAACATCAAATGAAACAACGTCAAATGAGCTAACATACATATTGATAACAAGGTGCAAGCATCTCCAAATTTCACATTACATTCATTTCTACCTTTTATATCACTAGTAAATAGTAACCTCATAATTCAGGATGTAACATTTCCCAACACCTTCTAGATGGCAGATAAAGGGAGAAAACACAAGTTTAAAACATTCACTTCCAACTCAAACACATGCACTGAAATAGGAGTGACTAGTTCCTTAAAATTCGTAACTTCAATAAACTGAGATTGTTCAACCTGTTATCTACTACAAAGGACTCTAGCCAGCATAGCGCCACATTGGAAGATGAAAAAAGTCTTTAAACTTAGGCGTCCAAGTTCCTAAATCCTCACGCCAAGCTCACAACATTGTCTTTTCCAAAAGTTCAACCTTCATATAGGTGAAAAATAGAAGCATTAACATTTCAAAACCTCCAATATGATATTGCCCAAGTATAAAGAGGACCCTCATCGCAATTTTTGTGAACTTGGAAATGGAGGTAGAACTTGCTAGGGTTCACATAGGAATTATTGTTTGTATGGCCAACATTATGAACAACTTAAACACCTTCAAACACCACCAAATATCCTAAACTAATTACCAAATCAAACCCAAAAATCTGCAGATCACCATATAAATCTTCACTTTTTTTGAAACACCAAATCCTCAAACTTCATGAAATTCAATGTGTTTCCTATGTGAAAACACCAGACCAGCTAGGATGGATCTTGCACCATCAAAACTAGTGAATATTGATGAGGGTTTTCATCCTCAATCAACTCCTAGAAGAACTCAATGTTCACTCTTAACAACATCATGTTATGTGTGCAAACTTGAATAATACAATGAAAGCCAAAATCCTCCTTTTACAGAGTTTGAGGGAAAAAGAGGAATTTAAAATTCATAATAAATTGTTTTTCCCTCAAAGGCCTTCTTTGCAATTTTAAAATAACTTTATGTCTAAGTCTCCTTTCCCCTTATGTGATGAGCCCTGCTGGCTCTCTACGAAACCCCTGTCTTTTTCTTAAGTCTATTTGTGTTTTACTTAGTTTTTCAGAGAATGTTTATAGACAGAAGAGAAGGTGCGCATCATATTAAAGCTTATAAAAGTGCAACAAGAACATATTCTGAGCAACAGATGTAATAGATGTTATTCTGCAATGTATACAATGAGTTTGTAAACGAATTACATACCCGTAATGCTCTAGAATAATTAAATAAGGAATAAATCTAGTTTGCCAGCCGGAATTGATGAAAACTGACAAAGAAGCACTCTTGGCCTCCAGATCTAACTTCTCCCACTCAAAACACAGGCACAATGCAGCAATAGTGATAGCCGCCTATGATGAAGCTCAAATAGGAGCCTAAAAGAAAGCGCCCCAGTCTCTAGCTTCACACGCCCTTCTCCAAAGAGGCACAAAACCCAATGCAAAAGTACGGCCCAAGGTATAATGCTGAAGAATCCAAAATGAAAGCTGAGGAATTGTTGAAGAGGACGCCTCCAGTGTAGAAATCCCCTTTCTTATTGCAGCAAGCATAAACTGAATAAAAACTCTGTTAAAAACATGTAGAACCTCTGTAGGAAGCTCTCACCATTGCACTAATTCGACTGATCTCTCACAGTCTCAAAAGTACTCAACACTGAAGAGAAATCGTTCTCCAATGGAAGTATTGCTCAAACCCTGATCACAGAGGAAGGCACAGGAAAAATATCCAAGGCAAAGTCAAAATAATCAATCATAGGGTTTCTCATTGCCAAATTGCCTTATATCCAAAAAGGCATGCATTTCCAAGAAGATACGCCCATCTTCATATTTTAAATATTTTTAAAGTATATTTAAGTCATTTCAATAGTTTTTGACTTAAATACTTGGGCGCCCTTTTATATTTTAAGTGATTAAAATATTAAATCACCTTTATGGAATATTTAAGTGATATAAAATGTATAAAGTCAATTTGACTTTACAATAAGGCATTAAGTTAATTAATTAACTCAAATCACTTAAAAATCCATAACTCTCTCAAAACTCCAAATATTCTCATGTCGTCAGAAGCTGTCAACCCCTGAACTGCTAACGCCTGCTATGAACCAATCACTGAGCTTAGAAAACAAGAACAACCAAGCTCTCCAGAAAGTACCACTGACCCTCTAACCAATCCAACTAGCCCACAAGGGTCCAATAAAAGGGCTAACACACTGTTCTCGAGAATTGACTAGAGCGGGGACATCACACCTTATGCATCCACTTGAGGGGGGGCATGACATAACTTTATTAAATTAAAACACTAAATATTATAACGTTAACTTTATAACTTTAGTGTGACAGTATAAATAATCCAAACCATTTTGTGGAAAGCACCACCAAGGCATTGAAATTGATCACTCTAAGAAGAAGCTAATGCTGAAGAATAATGTTAGGTTCCAAAACAGGCACTTGCTAAAAATAGCAATGTTCTCCAAAAAATGTGGAGAACGACACAAATGGCCAAAAATGCTACAAAGAGCATCACCACAATCTTGAATACCATCTAAAAACCAAAACATCACCAAATGCCAAGAAACCCCGAAATTGAACTCTCCAAGAACATTGGAGTTCTCCCAGCTCACATGGAAACTTACAAAAAACCTTGGAAATTGGCCAACGCTCATGGAACAACATGACATAAAAATGGGGAAATTACAAAAGGATACACAATTTATTGTTGACATCCTTATATTGTGCATTTAGGAAGTTGGTTCTCAAAATGTTGTCCAAGTCATAAAGGACAACACAAAAATTGTAGAGTAGAGGGTATGTTGGTTGAGACACAATTTTCACATATATTTTGGACATATTTTTCTATCCACTCCCTCAACCTCATGCTATAAAAATTGGGCAAGAAAATAAATTGAATCAAACAGTTCTATGTTGAGGTTGAAGAGATCCAAAAGTTTATCACAAAACACATGTCGTAGGCCATTTTTAGATCATTCTCACAATTGGAATTTCTGAAGACAATTGAAACACTACAATTTTTTAATTTTACATTTCACTTTAGAAATAACTAAATTACTATTTTAAAAAAAAAATTAACCATGCTTCCTTTTTTCTAAAATAGGTTACTAAGACTAGATTTGCATCCACATTTTTTCTTGAGATGACTTGTGAAGATGCGGGAGCCACTTTCTAGCATGGTCATTACCCAAAGTTGGTCACTATGGCAGCAATCCAATAATGAGAGAGCAATAAACATAAATTGGATGATCCTAGATAACATTTGGTGAGACTGGGTGGAATTTTTTTAGTTTCACCAATCCCATCACAAGTATGATCCATTTTATTGACATAGATAAGCCATGCTTGGGAGAGGTAGACAATGTCATTGATTCAATGATCAATGAGAAAATGAAATCCATCATAAATGGAAAAGAGCAAGATCCTCAAAAAACTTTCTTTAAAGTGGTGCAAACAATTTGCGTTGAGCAATAGAACAAAATGACCACCCAACATCTTATTGTCTTTGCATTGACTCCCAAATTTACAATAATGAGATTCTTGCTATGCCATCAAGGGTGCCACCATATAGAGATGTAGAAGTTAGTGAAGGGTATAGGAAAGGACTTACTAACTCTTCCCTGATCTTGAAATGGAGGATTTAGTTACAAATAAGTTTGTTGAGTATGTAGCTTCCAACGGTTAAAGTGTTTTCACTCTCCATGACAAGTATAGGTAGGATGCTCACACTTGCTAGTAACTCAATGGCCATACATAACCACAACTCTAGACTCTTGTGATCAAAATTTTATTGCAAGTAGATTTATCATTTTTTATTGCACTCTCTATTTAATGGATTCTACCCAATTTCTTTAATTCTTTCCAATTGTCACTATTTAGGCATTTAATCAAACAATCTGCAGGCCACTTATTTGGATATGTTTTCCTCTTGATTTTTACTCAAATAACATTTGGCAGATTTCATAATAAACATAACAGAGGATAACTTTCCAAATGTTTACTAAATATCCTAACTCACAAACAAGCAAGCAGTTACTTTTATAATTGCCTTTTCAGATCACTAAAATTATAGAAAGTTACAATTGAAACTCAAATATCATTTCTAGTGCTGACCTATAATGGGCACGTTGAACTGATGATATACATTCCTTTCATTAAGTGGCTCCATTTGAATCATGCACACATAATACTAGGGCAGAAGATAAATAGATAAGCGTAGCAGATAAGAGAAATATTGATAGTAATAAAATGAACGGCCTCAATCAACTTTGGTCCCTACATCACCCTTGTGCATTGAATTTCCTTACAAGCAACAGCTAATAATAATATACAGTCAGTTTGTATTCCTCCTTATTCACGCCTCAACTTATAGTCAGTGTTGGCTTAATTAACCACGTAGCAATGCTCCAGCGGCGCTAACTCATAAATTTGGCATTCATTAAAAAAAAACTAATACCTTTAAGCCTACTAATGGTGTGATACCCTTTTGTAATTTGCAGCTCCTCGATGATATATATCTAGCTTCAGCAGCGAGCATTAGGCAATCTATCTTTAATAATATTTAATGCTATACTCGATATTTTTGTATGGAATAAATGGTTCACTACTCACTCGCCTACCGACTCTCCTTTATTTTGTAGCATTCATATTAATAGCCTTTAATGATATGAGTTTAGCTAGCATGTGCACAAAATTCTTCAAATGAGGCATAGATCCTCTAGCGACCACCTTCAACTATTCCCATTCCATGCCACTTTCACATACAACAGCTTAAGTCTTATCACCAGTACATCTTCACTTTATCGGCCTCCTTTGCTTCGTCTTACATCCACCGCGACTTGAACACAATCAATAGTAACTAGTGTATGATTGCATCAAATAAAACTCTCTTAATTTGCCTGATACATTATGAGTTTCCATAGCTATTAGCTATTCACAATTAGTTAGGGCATATCATTCATAACATTCGGATTTAATATCCCTTCCACACTTGCTACAAATAAATAATAATAATTATACTATCCAGAAAGAGTGGCATGAACATTAAACAGCAATGATAATGATACTTGTAATCTGCACGCTACTTTAATTCACCAATAATTCTCGTCCCATATTATTCAACCTCTCTGGAGGGTGGTGGAAGACTGAGGTGCCATGACAGCAATATAAACTACATAGGGCAAAATATTATCATACATACAACCAGCAATAAGATAATAATCACAAGCAACTAACCTCTGAATATCACCATAAATCATGCCTGCAAATGTGCCTATAAAACCCTCTGAAATTTGTCTTTTAAAGACTTCACAAATTTCAAATAATTTTGAAACTGAACAATAAATCTCAGTGCAAATTCTGATATGAATCCACCTATATAAGGATTTGGGTTTTCGTCCAATCCTCTGAGCTCAAGGTCTTTCGTCCCCAAGACTCCAAAAACTGCAAAACCAAGTTTTCCAATTTTCTCTCGAGAATACTAATTTTCCAAAAGATAACTCAATAAACTTCTCCACCACCTTTTTACATTCCACCACCTTTAATATTTTCTTATTAAATATTTCTCTTCATTAAAGTAACTTATGTAATATTTTCTCCTTTTCCTTTAATATAGTTACTTTAATAAATAAATAAATAATTAATTAAATAAAAATGTCCAAAATATTATTTCAGGACAATTTAATATTTAATTAATTAAATTACGCTCCATGGCGGCTACTCAGAAATCGGGGACATTACACTCTAAATTTGAATTGTTTATCATTTTCAAAATAATAAAATTACTAATTTTAAACTTGAAGTTTGATTTACAATTTTATAAGTGCAACTCTCACTTTGCTTCAATAGGTTGTTAGTTCCTCTTCATCTAAGCGGAATTGAAGTACGTACTCCTTCATCCACTTAGTGAAACGCAACCGATTGGCAACAAGGAAAAAGAGCTAGTTTATGTGTATTCCAAATTTTCATCTTGTGCCTTCTTACTCACAAATAGAACGAGTACAAGGAAGGGCCACAAAGTTGTGGGATGTAGATCCAAAGTGAACTTATTTTGATTAGTCAAATGCCACAGAATCTTCACTTTTTGTGGCGTTGGATACCCAACATACTTTTAGTACAAGTGGCAATGGGTTTGCATATGGTTCTTTTAATCTACCTACATCATCTAATGTCAATGATGTTGCTGATATTGGTCTTCATGAAGACCCATATGATGCTGATTACTAATTATATACTGAACCAATGAATAGTGAGTTCAAAATATCTATCACAATTCCATAACATTCAAGTTTTCACAAATTGATATTGAAATTTCAAATTTGTAATATTTATGGTAGTTTTGTTTAGCATATGCATGATATGTGGTATTCTGAATTTAATTCTTCCTTTTAAGCTGCAAATATGTATATAGTTATGATTTTAATATGTTTTCTTGTACGAACATACCCAGCCCAAAAAACATCTGCCATACCAGCATACCGACATACCCATACCTGTACCTGATTCAGCAACTAAGTATTTTGTGCTTAGAGTGAATTTGCATAATAAAAAACAAGTTGAAATGTCCAGCTTGTTCCAGTATTGTAGAAATGTTTTAACTGCTGGTCCTCATTTCACCACAAAAAACAAAGATACCACAAGGCTGAAATTAAGTCAATACATAGCAACCATGATTGAATAGTATATCGCAAGCTGCAAGCATCCAGTATATGATATTATCTATGGGAGAGTTGAAAGGCACCATAGATAGTTATGGCTTGGTTCAGTCTAATGATGTAATCCCATATGTTGTTTTCAACAAAATATATCAAACATCCAACAGAAAGAAATTAGAATTATCTTTTAGGTGTTATGCTCACTGACCTTTGTCCTCTTTTTTGTATTGCCATACTGTACCCTGACATATGGATCACTAGTCCCCCTCCAATCTGCTGCAACCAGATCCTTTGCTTCTATGAGCACAAGCTCAATCCAGCCATTCCCTGTTTCTGTAGAGGAAGTCTGCATGAAATCACAAACAAGATTAAATCAAATTAACTACATAATCAGAACTAAACCTGAGAAATAAATACTGCTTTGTATTGCAACCAGAAAATTAATATATGACTATGTGGTTTGCATATGGTATTTGAGATATAGTTTGTGTTAGGTTTGTGTCAGTCTTCAATTTCCAGGTTGTAACTTCTCAACTTATTATTAGAGGTGAGAAAAAAATAATTTGGAACATCTCTCATAAATAGATGAGTTGAGGAGGCAGAAATCGTTTCTGTTATGTTATGCTGGATTATGTAAAAAGATTAAAAAAAAAAAAATCTGCTGGGGCACCTAATTTTGTGGAAGATAAAAGAAAAAGGAACTATAGAGTATAGATTAACAAAATATGTTACTTGATTATTGACCAATAACTTTTGAGCCTAAAATATTAGGAACAGATTTCCTACTATTGCTTGGTCGATGCCCATCTCTTCTAGTGACTAGGATTTTTCTCAATTGTAAGGGCTTCCTTAAGAGCCTGTTTGTTAATCGATGATAGCTTCGGTCAGATATGAATGACAGTGATGCAAGTATCATTGTCATTCATAAGTGATCGAAATTATCATACATGTTATGATATTTCTAAAGGAAACATTTAAAATCGAAATTATGAGCATTCATATAAATTCGATCATTCCCGTGATTTTATATTCTGCATTTATTTGAAATCGGAATTCTCTTAAGACATCCGCCATCATGTAGAAGGGTGTGTACGTGTTAATGCATACTTAACAAATGGTAATCGGCTGTAGAGAAAGCCCGCGTGCAAAGGGACGCATCCCTTGGAGGCGGGCCTCTCCACATACAAATAGGAGTTCCTTCATTGATATGCAAACATAGAAATCAGATAATGTTCTGCAATCAGCACATTCACATTTAATAAGAAGATCTGGAAATCGCAGTTAGAGAAAATTTCTGGAAATTTCATTTTTACTTATAATTGTCTTACACAGAAATTCGAACTTAGTTTTGTTCTTAGGTATTAGGATCTTATTTGAGGAAAGATTTGATTACATTTACATGGTATCAGAGCCACGTTGTGCGAATCCAAATCAAATCTAAAATCAGATTGCTCAAAAGAAATTTGTATTTTCTAAATCGAATTCACATTCTTCATAATGTCAACTATGATCAGATTTGAAGATCGTCTTGCAGGAGCAGATAACTTTAGATCATGGAAATTTAGAATCATGATGATCTTAAAAGAGAATAAACTAGACTCACTTGTGAGAGAAAATAAAAGGGAACCTGAGGCTAAACCTGAGAAAAGTCAATGGATTGAAAACAATAAAAGAGCCATGAAAATCCTTGTAGATGCAGTGAGGGATCATATAGTGCCTATCTTAGCAAAACATGAAATTGCATACCATATGTACAAATCTCTTGAGAGTACTTATGAAATCAACAACACCTGTAGGACTCTAGCATTAAAACATCAAATCAACAATGCCCAAATGAACAAAGGGGAGTCCATTAATGCATACTTCATGAGGATTATTGAACTTAGGGATCAATTATCCACAATTGGATATCAGATTGACAACAAAGAGTTAACCCTAATTGCACTAGGAGGCCTACCAAACTCATGGGAGTCATTTGTTCAAGGAGTAAGTGCGAGATCTAAACTCCCTAAATTTGATAGGCTAAGAACTAACTGCCTTCAAGAAGAAACAAGACTCTCCACTAAAGAAAATAAACAGAAGAACATAGATGAAGACATTCATGTACTCAACACAACGTCTAATAAAAGGAATAAGAAAAACTCCTACAAGAAAGGATATTTTAAAAGAAAGAGAAATTCCTATGGAAAAGAATCTTTTAAAAGGAAAGACATCTCTCAAGTGCAATGCTTTAGATGTGATCAATATGGTCACTATGCAATGAAGTGCCCTGACAGATCTAAACAACAAGCATCTTTTGCCAAAGTAGGAAAAACAAATTCAGATCATGAATCTGAAGACCTTGTGTTCTAAAAGGACAAATGGAAATAGAGTTACCTTTATGGATGGGAAAATTCTAGCATGATCTAAAACTCAACTATTAAGAAAAAAAAAAAAACTATTGGTGTAAGATTAGAGTACCTTGTATGCACCTAAGTCTAAAAACCATCCCATGGAGGAACTTGTAAAGGTTGTGTCTTAGAAAAGAAAATAAAACCTTAAAGGCATATAATAGAAACCTACATCTTAAGGAACTTTGCATGAGTGCTGGGATTAAGAGGGAGTTCACAAGTTGCTTGACCTAATCATCAAAACCATTCAAAAGGGCAAGAAGTTCTAGTGAAATAGAAATCCACTCCCCCTAGAGTACCTGAAGAGGAACCTACTCCTGAGATTTAGAGGGAGCATCCTGAGGATATGCCACTTGAATCTCCTACCACTTCAAATGAGGACACAAATGACATTGGCAGAACGAGACCACTTTGGGCAAGGAGGATGATCAAAGAAGCAAAGGATCATGCAGCACCTAAAGGAACGTTCAGGGAGAGTAAAAGACCTAAACGTTTCTCTAGCTATGTTGCCCTAATGAACAACATTATAAACTCTGAACCTGCCAGTGTTACAGAAGCCTTCAGACATCAAGCTTGGAAGGATGCAATGACGGAGGAATATCAATCCATCCTAAAGAATGATGTATGGGACATAGTGCCTAGACCAAAAGAGAAATCTGTTGTCTCTTCTAAACGGTTCTTCAAAATCAAGCATGCTGCTGATGGCAGTATAGAAAAACATAAAGCACATTTTGTGGCTAGAGGTTTTTTCACAAAAGGAAGGCATTGATTATGAAGAAACATTTGCACCTGTTGCTCGTTACACATTAGTGAGAGCAGTATTAGCCATTGCAGCAGCTAAAGGTTGGAAGGTCCACCAAATGGATGTGAAAACTAACTTCCTGAATGGAACCATTGAAGAGGAAGTCTACCTGGAATAGCCTGAAGGTTTTGTGATACATAAATCTAACTCACATGTGTGCAGGCTCAAGAAAGCTCTCTATGGACTTAAACAGGCTCCCAGGGTCTGGTATGAAAGAATTGACAGCTATCTCTTGGGATTAGGATTTTCCAAGAATGATGCTAACTCCAATCTATACTTCAAGGTAATCAAAGGTGATATGCTTATAATTATTTTATATGTTGATAACCTGCTAATAACAGGAGAAGATCACCTCATTGCTCAAGGGAAACAAGATCTAATCTCTAAATTTGACATGAAAGACTTGGGTATTCTTCACTACTTCCTCGGTTTGGAAGTATGGCAGAAATCAGAAGGTATTATACTAAATCAAGGGAAGTATACTATTGACATTCTGAAAAGATTTGGAATGTTGGACTGTGGACCGATGTCCACACCCATGGAAACCAACCTTCACAAATTGAAAGAAGCAACAGCAGAATCCAAATGTGCAGATCCGACCCTTTACAGACAGATGATTGGATCCTTGATGTATCTGGTTAACACCAGACCTGATATTTGCTATGCTGTAAATGCCCTCAGCCAGTTCATGTGTGAACCCAAGGAAATTCACTCGATGGCTGTAAAACATATTTTTAGATATCTTCAAAGCACCATTGGATATGGGCTTCATTACAAGAATGATCCACTAGATCTACATGGGTACTCAGATTCAGATTGGGCTGGAAGTGTAACTGATCAAAAAAAGCACATCAGGATGCTGTTTTAGTTTGGGATCGGCTATGATCTCCTGGATTTGTAGAAAAAAATCGTCAGTTGCACAGAGCTCAACAGAAGCTGAATATATTGCAGCCTCAATGGGTGCAAGAGAAGCAGTGTGGCTTCGTAAATTGATTGTGGGACTCTTTGGTGAGCCCTTGAATCCTACGATTATTCATTGTGATAATCAGAGTTGTATAAAGCTCTTTGTGAATCCTGTCTTTCATGACAGATCTAAACACATTGAGATCCCCTATCATTATGTGAGAGATATGGTGGAAAGGAAAGTGATTCAGTTGGAGTATATTAGTACAAATGACCAAATTGCAGACATTCTCACAAAGCCTCTCTCCTGGATCAAGGTAGAGCACTTCAAGAAGAAACTTGGTATGGTTGAAATGTAATTTGTTATTTATGTTTGAAATACAAATTGTTTATAAATTGTACTAATATATAAAGATGTTTAATGTGTAAACTCTTTTGTCATGTGTGTGACTCCATGACTTTATGGGCCTACTCCCCTTGTGTGCATTATCGAAAGGTGACGATCTTTCTGATAATGAACACTTGTATTTGACATTGTAAAGTGACGACTCTACAATGATGAACTATCATGATAGATATCATATGACTTGATATCTGTGGACATGTCATGATAGTATCTCTTAGATACCTTGATGGATATCATGAGACTTGATATCTGAAGATCATTGTGATCCATAAGAGATAATCATGGTGGATGATTATATCCGTGGATATGCCATGAATTATGGTAGACATCATGTGACTTGATGTCAGTGCACATACCATAATGAAGATGTGTATGGAGAATGTCATGTGACTTGACACTTTCAGAAGCATATCATATCTTCTGATATCACGAGTTAGGTGATATCACTTTTGGAAGTTATTCTTCCTAGTTAAAGAGGGAGTGTTGAAATGATGAAGATGTGTTATGAAGAATGTCATGTGACTTGACAACTTTGAGAAAACATATCATATCACATGTGAAGGTGATATCTTGACTTATTTGATTTGAAATATCTTCCCTAGCTAAGAGGGAGTGTTAATGGATGATAGCTTTAGTCAGATATGAATGGCAGTGATGCAAGTATCATTGTCATTCATAAGTGATCGAAATTATCCTACACGTTATGATATTTATAAAGGAAACATTTAAAATTGAAATTATGAGCATTCATATAAATTCGATCATTCCCGTGATTTTATATTCTGCATTTATTTGAAATCGGAATTCTCTTAAGACATCCGCCATCATGTAGAAGGGTGTGTACGTTTTAATGCATACTTAACAAATGGTAATCGGCTGTAGAGAAAGCCCGTGCGCAAAGGGATGCATCCCTTGGAGGCGGGCCTCTCCACATACAAATAGGAGTTCCTTCATTGATATGCAAACATAGAAATCAGATAATGTTCTGCAATCAGCACATTCACATTTAATAAGAAGATCTGGAAATCGCAGTTAGAGAAAATTTCTGGAAATTTCATTTTTACTTATAATTGTCTTACACAGAAATTTGAACTTAGTTTTGTTCTTAGGTATTAGGATCTTATTTGAGGAAAGATTTGATTACATTTACACTGTTGTAGAGTTTCTCTATCAAGGATAAGGATTTTGATGTTTAACATGTAAGGTCTGTTAAGTTTTCAAAAGAGTGCTCAGCCAAGGCAAACATCTTTATTTGACTTTGATTCATATCAAATCACTCGTTTAACCTATGTAAGAATATCTAAAAAATCAAGGACTTTGGAGTGGATCCAGATGTCCATTGGTAGATTTAATCCTGCTCCTAGGGTTTTAGAGGTTGTGAATTTTTTTGTTTTGTTTTTCTTTTAAAGGATTCTCGCTATTTTGTTGATGACATGCTGAATAGATGGAAGACAGGGTCATTGGGGATGTTCTACTCAGCAGAAGTTGAGGGATGTGTCTTCTTTAGCAAACCTCATTCTAATTTTCTTATTTTGTTTAGTGGGATGCTTGTTATGTTGGCAATCTTTTGGAGATGCCAGTTTTCAGCTTCTAAATGACCTTTGTTGAAGATTCCAAATGCTCAGGTCTCTAGGGTGTTTAAGATCACTGTTTTTTAGCAGAATGTTGGGAGTCAGTTCGAAATTACTTATCTGTGTGTATCTTCTTCGGGGAACCTAAATAGAAAAGGGAGCCATCAGAATCCTTAATGATGAAAATATCTAGAATGGAAGGCTATTTTACTTTTCAATTTCCATGGCGAGATTTATATGTTTAGGCCAATCATTAAATATTCAATCCCAAAATTCATTAAAGTTATACTTTCAGTGAGGCCATTCAGCAAAGGTGTCATTTAAAAACCTGTACCAACGCTTAGGTTTGAGAGGACAAGTATTTGAGTTCTTTTCCCCACATAAATGTTCCATAAGCAAATTGGCTACTATGGCTGAGAGGGTAGAACATATATCTATCCTTCGATTTGAAAACTTTGCTAAACCTGAAGAAGTTGATTCTAGGAAAATCAATTATATTGATTGCCTTTCAATGGGAAACTTGGTGAATAGCAAAACAACAACAAAAGGAACAAGAAGATCTTGGCCTGAGGTTTGCAGGTTGCTGACCTTGTTAATGAAGTCAGAAGGGTCCTTAACAAGAGAGGAGACTTTTTTCTGGCTGAGGGAAGAAATTCCTGGCCAGAAAATCAGCAAGAGAATAGGCTGGTGATGTAGCATATAATAAGTCACAAGGGAACGTCTTATTTAAATAAAATATAGGGAGACCATATATTCTTGGAGCTTGGGGATTCTTGGGAAGAATCTTCTTAATTCTGTAATCTACCTTGTAGATACTTTATTGCAGAACAAAAAATTAAATACAAATAAATAGGAACAAACCTGAGACCCATCAGTGTCTTGATCTGGCTTTTGCACCTCAATTTTGAGCCTTACTTCACCTGTAGGAACTTTTTCAAGAGGGACCCAAACATCTTTCCTTACTTCGTCTTCCAGTCCTTCCAAATTCACACGAGCACTTCCCATGCTCTCATCCCCAAGGAATTCTTCATTATAGCATTTTATTTTCAAATATTCACCATCTCCAATCTCATTAAACTCAAATTCCTGGTTCCATATGGGGTTGAGATCTCGAGAAATTGACTTGGTTTTTTGAATGATCTGCGATTATCTTAAAAGAGTAAATAAATTTATTGCTAACCTACTGCAAAGTAAAACTACAAAAACCACAGTATACATATAAAAAGATGTAGATGGTTCAAATTCTAGAAAGAAAATTTTCAAAGGAAAAATCTAATTAATATAGATTATATGCAGGACCCACCTTCCCATACTGCAGCTTGATGTAAGGGTCACTCTTCCCAGATCTGTCCTTTCCCGTAAGGTTTCTTCCTTCTATTACTGTTACCTTAAGCTTTCTGCCAGTTGGTGGTTGACGAGCTGACCAGGTTCCCAGTGTAGTCTGTCGACTGTCAAGGTTCCTTGAATCATCAACAAATTGCCATTCTCTAAGCACAAGTTTTACAGTAATCTGCAATAGCCAGAGACATCTCAATATTTGTTTTGCATATATATTCTACCACCATCTAGATGGAGACCAGGTGAGCAAGAAAAAAACTATTAGAAAGGCTGTCAGTATCATTTTTCAATAGGTTTCAGACTGCTTTAGCATAGCAAGATTACATTTTTCAAAACATAAGCACAATAATTCTTTCTAAGTAGAAAGCTTATGTTAACCTCTCATCTTAGTGTACAACTACGGATAGCCCAAATGGTACTTGAATAGAGTGAAATTGAGTCGGAACAACTTAACTTTTGACCATCACTTGATCTAATTACTTTAATTAAAGATTATATTGAAACCCCAAACAGAAAATCTTTAATTCATCATCAGGTGGAATCCACAGCACCAACATCCAGCTAGGTCATGTAATACTTCAATACTAACCATCTAAGAAATGGTATCATTTATTGAAAACTTGAAAATATTAATCCACAGTCCACCATCATTATTTTTTTCCTCATGCTCACCATATATCAATGTTCATCCACTATATTTGCACATGTTGTCATATCTCTGATCCAAACAACTGATGGACCATCATGATTGACTACAACTTGCCAAGCTTTAAGCTGCACCTATCCACATGCAGCCCTAATATTTGTAGGAGAGAAACAGGTTCCAATCCAGAGGGTAAACCAGGTTAAAGATTGACCATGGGACAGCAGACCACATTTTAGGGGGTCATTTTTATGAGACAACAAAAAATTTCCCGAAATTTTAGGATGGAAGGGGAGGGGCTTGGACGCAGAAAATTATGTATAAATGATAATAAAAGAAAAACATAATATATGTCAATGGTATAATTAAACTGTTACACAGCATTAAATATTCTGAAGAGCTGAAACTCATAACGTTAAAATCCATGACACTGAACGAAAATTCAACATTTGCCATTGACCATTAGAAACTGAAATTGATTTTTTTATGAAACACTAAAATACAAATACGAAATGGAAACAATGAGATGTGACTACTATATGATCAATGAGCATGGAAAAAATTGCTATTCTTTTTTCATTCCTGAATCTCACAAATATATTTTTCCTCCTAAATAATTATTGACATGGCGGTGTTGAGGTATTTTCACAAGTTTTTCAGTTACTTGGGTATCAAAATTTAGAGTATCTAAAACCCATCTTCTTGAGCCCCATTGATTTGATTATCCTTTAGATACACCTTTGGGGTGTGTTCATCTCTTTCGGATGCTATGTACCATGAGTATGGAGCCTACATGAGTTAGTGGCCTGCATGTGTAAGGTACATTATATTATTATAAAAGAATATTGTCATTATTAGGTTGGTCTATTTTAATGTCTTTCATATCAAAGGTATAAAAAGAAGGTAATGCCTCTCACCATTTCTTCCAAATCATTGCAATTCAAAACATGGTTGAGCCTCTTAATGTTTGTCATTCAATGGATCCTTGCAGAGGAATTACATGTTACAAATCATAAGTATCAAGTGAATTTTGACATTTCCTCCATGTTTGTGCAATTTTCTGATATTTTTGTAATGCAAAAATGATGCCCTAATTTCTGATTTTTAATTTCTTCTTAAACCCTAGAATGCTGATGTAATTTTCTGAGTTTTATAATGCATGACCAGCAGCACATAATGTAACCAAAAGATAGGAAAACTTATAGCAGATAATAGTAACATTAAATCACCAACATAGCATGATTAGATCCTTCAATATGAGCCAATAAATGTCTGATATAAACCTCCAATCTACTGCTACAAAATATGAATGCAAATTACAAAGTAAAGTGGGCTCCAAACATGCGCCACAACATGAAGAAACCCCAATAATGCAGATGCAATTAACCCTAGCTAGGCAAAGTTGCTCCAGCTACAATATGCAACTAAATGATGATAAAACTACTCAAAAACCCTACCAAGGGGTGTGCTGGCCTGTTGGACTGATATTAGGGCTTTGCCACCCTAGAAATCTGAATTAGAGCCTCCAACTTGCACAACTTGCCCTTCAAATCAGAAATCTAAATGCCAATGCAAAATTGACATGAACTAGCAATTATCTCCATTGAAGCACATAGGGACCTCCATCATGAAATTCTCCTTGGAAGAAGCTAGAGTTTCGTCCAACTCCTTGATTCTCAAGGGTTTCCGTCCTTAGAGAATTTCGCCAATATGCAGAGCAGAAAAGTAAACAAAATTCAAATGAACCTTAATGCCTCCAACTCTCCTTGTATAAATGCACAACTTCCCTTATGACTCCCTACTTGGCCGACCTAGCCCTAGGCGCCAAAAAGCATATAAAAATATATTTAAATCTCTTTTTCCCTCCTTTATTTGGGGGCCCAAGATAACTTGCTTTTTATTTATTAAATATTTTTCCCTCGTTTTTGGATGCCCAAACACAAAATATTGTTTTGTTATCTGATTTTCGCATAAGGGGCATTACATAGGATGGGCACCATGGCTAACCAAATGATCAAAAATCACTTTCTCCGAGGTCTCAATGATACTCTTCATGTTGCAGCTCTCAGCTTGGGCCTTCCTAAAGGGAACAGGGCACTAGTGGCTAATAATTCTTTTACAATTCAATGGAAGCTATTCATCCTCTTCAACAACCCATTGCTAGAGCCCAGAAGAAAGCATAAGGAAAAGAAGGGCAGTGGATTTCCTAAAACAAGTTGCAGGTCTCAGCGACCAAATGGAAATTGAATGGATGATCTACTTTTTCATTGATAGCTCAGAGGATGAAGATAATTAGGAATTAGGGAAAATAGAATAACATATATATTGTATAGGTTAGTTAATAACTCATAAGCTTATTTAAATTCTAGGCATTTTGTTTACAAGCCCATAGACAGAGTTGGAATTTTGTTATAGTCCAGTTTAAGCTGAAAAACAATGTAACATTTTATGTTTTAATGAAAAGGGGGTGATCCCCAAGATTCTAGTTTACCTAGCAAAAGATAAAATTACTATTATTAAAAAACTCAATGTCAAAAATCAGAAATTAAAAAAAAAAACAAATAGAAATTAAAAAGCTGCAATCAGCCTTTTAAGATGCTTCAAGGTTTATATAAAAAGTCAATAAAAATATTTAAAAAGTTGCAGATAAAGGAGGTGGTCAAAATAAAAACCACAAAAAAATGCCAAGTCAGCAAACAAGCTGCAGTTTAGAAAAGCATCAAAGAATAAAATCAGGTGCTCTCAAAAGAGGACTTTGCCCCTTTTAAAAAGGCGCAGTTTTTGAAAAAGGTACACCTACATCAATTTAAAATCAAGCACACTTCTTATCAATCTTCCCTTCTAAAAAGGGTGCAGCATACAATAAAAAGTGCGTTTGGTATGGGTTTGATTAAAAATAATTAAAATATTAATTACTGATTAATAATTTATTATTAATAAGTAATTATTTAATTTCTCAAAAGAAATATAATTACATGAAATTTTAAAAGAAACAAAGTGAATGTTTGTAAATAAGTCAACATCTATTATTCACAGGAAAATTCATTTTTTTGTTCATGAGCAAATATAGTGTATTTTCTGATTTTTCAAGGGTCTCAAAACTTGATTTTGAGCATTAGGACAAAAAAAAATTAGTAGCAGTGGTCGAAAATTTTCAGAGTTGACATCTTCCACTTTGCTTTATTCAATGTGCATTTCCTAGTAATCAATTTAATTTTGAGATTCTAATTTTTATTTCCAACAAATAAGTATTGTAACTTCGGTGTTTTCAAAGATTCAAATAATAAAAAAAAATTGTTTTCAGCAATTGAGTCGCATGAAATATTCAACGTAGAAGGTGATTTTTGAAAAGAGTGTGTAATGTCCCTTTCTCGCCCTTGAGTAGTGGGGATTGTCAATTAGCCTATTCTAGAGTTCCCGTAGGCTAGTTGGAGTGGTAAGGAAACTCAGTGACAGTCCTTTCTATGAAGGTTTTTGGTGTTTCAAGCGAGACTTTCTATTTTTAGCAGGGGGGCACTTACTGTTTATAGTAAGTCTCTTTGCAAATAAGTTTTCATGTCAGTTTGAGTTTTCAGTGTGTTTACTATTTTTAGTAGTAACTACAAATAGTAAGTCTATTTTAGGTAACTGGACCTGGCCAAGCTATTTTCAACAATGTCTTTCCAATTTGGGCGTTGGTTTTGCCAAGGTCTGATTATTTTAATATTTGCATTCCTCACTTGAAGATGTTTTAATAAAGTTATTTTATAACTTAAGTTGAGGTTCAGATGGGTCATAATTTTGTACCTTGGCACCTAGTTGAATGACTTCAAGTGTTTCTAAAGCATCAAAAACATTTTAGAAGGCTAGATAAGTGGAACGCCCAAGAGAGAGTTAAGTGGAGATTAAAATGAATTTTTAATTAAAAGTAGAGGCAAAAAAGGGCGTTGCCTTTTAGAGGGAAGATGGATTTCAAACTTGCGTTGCCCTAATCTTTCATTGACTCTATATTATCTCACTTGGAGTCTCATTTGGATATGTTGAAGTTGGTTGCATAACAAAATGTTGGTGGATTTTCTCTAGAGGTCTATAGTTTGGTGTTGAGGATGAAAACCCTCTTCATTCAGGAGCTGGTTTCGGTAGTGAAAGACCTACCCTAATTGATTTGGGTGTGATTCCACTCAGGGGTCACTTTGGCGCTTCACAGTTTTCAGTTTCAGTCAAGAATCATGAAGATATTTGAGCATTTTTGAGGAGTTGATAGTGGGTTTGGCATGTGGAAGCTTCGCTTCATTTTGGCTTGTTTTGGTGTGGGTTTTGAGGTGGTTTTCAGTGTTTTTTGGTCATTTCATGACAAGGTCTGAATTTGGTTTTCTAATCATAACTCCTTATTGCCTCGTGTTTGCGTTATGGGCATTGGTTCTTTGGATGCTCCTCATCTTGGCACCCCAAAGCAAGTATTCATTCGCATTTTTTGAAGAAAAACTGAATTTCTAGGCTAAGTCACCCTTCTTAAGGTGGTGCCCTCTTGTTGATGTTTTCACAGTGCAGGCCTGCTGTTGTATAGGCCAATATTCGCCCTCATTGGAGTCTGAAAACAGTGGTCTTGGCGGTGGAATTGCAAGGGATTTGCTGTTAAACAAAGTGGTATTGTTCGCTACAAGTTTGGAGCTTCATTGTTTCTGTTAGAGCCACTTTACCAGGTCTGATATGAATATTTCTGAGTCTGATATAAGTTTGTATAAGTCTGATTTTGAAAACTAAATCTGAAAATTCTGATATGTAGTTCAATATATTCAAAGTTTGCAATTTTTTATCAAAGCTCACACTATTTTTAGCACTTGCTATTTTTAAACCTCGAGTTTGACTATTGCTCAACCACCTATTTCATCATGCAAGAGACATGATCTTTTGATGGATAGTTGTAATATTTTAATCATCAATTGAATTGGTAATCAAATTAGAATTAGAGGACAAGATAATTTATAATAAAACTTACATATCATGCAAACAGCTGTAGTTAGGTAGAAGTGCAATTAATTTATTTCATGTCAATTTGTAAAAAGTATAAATGTCTTTTTATACTTAGTAGGGGGATCAATGGTAATTCTCATGCCTGCATTATGCTAAAATTGATATTCATTGAGTAATCAATGTTGTTGTAATTTTTTTATTTACTTCTTAAGTCTATCTTGCTTCTAAATGTTTATTGAGATGTTTCATTATGTGTGCTAAAGGTTAAATTGCTTTGGTGAACTTACAAGTTTTGTATTAGAGATGAAGCTCATGGCTTTACCAAGTCATACATTTAATTCAACCATAACAGATGTGTTTATGCGTTGGCCTATTCAACTCCATTTGTGCACTTGCATTGTTTTGTCTCTATATTTAGCGAAGCAATGCAAACAAGTAGCAACAAATATTTCCTTCAAATCAAAAAGCATAAAACCCTTTGCCTCATGCATTTCAGCCTTTTACACTAGGCAAACCCAAAAAAATACACATTTAAAGCTAAGTTACCGGTTCGGTTTTGGGTTCGGGTTCGGGTTCGAGAACCCGGTTCGCCGGTTCGGGATTTTTTTTTTTTTGATTTGGGTTCGATTTGGGTTCGTTTTGGGTTCGGTAATACAAAAACATATAAAAATCAGAAATATATACAGATTTGCAGCAGTAATTAAGTTCAGAATACACCACCATATTAATAGTTAAATAACATAGCAAAAATGAAAAATACACCACCATTTTATACTCAAATCATCAAAGTTCAAACATAAAAATGTAAAGTGTTTACAATCAGCCATTAATAATTAATAATTATTGATCATTGATCAATCTGAGTCATATGGGTCATCAAAAAAAGCAGCATCATCATCATCATTAGATGCTACATTATGTGTAGAACCACAAATAGCATTAGTTGCACTCGCACAAGCACTGCCACTAGCACTAACACTACCACTCTCATGCTCAGCGGTTGCTTCAGGCTCATAGTCATCATCAATATCAAGTGCAGCTAAGTGACTTGTGGAAGCATCCAAGTCAAGCTGCTCTGGCTCAATATCCCACCTCCTTGTGTCTCCTTCTTTGTAGGAAACTTGCTTGTGTGTAAGGAGGCGCAAGTTTGAATGCACATACACCAAGTCCTCTGCCTTTTTCGAATGTAGCCTATTGCGTTTTATTGAGTGGATGAAGGAGTATGTGCTCCAATTCCTCTCAGAAGAAGATGAACTAGCAACCTATTAAGACCAAATTAAATAGTTAGGAGTTACAAAATTTAAGTTGATTTAACTAAACAAAAATATTAATTAATAATAAATATATAATTTAAAATTAAAATTAAAATTACAAAATATAAAACTTACTTGGGATAAAATTTTTATTGCAATAGGTTGGAGGTGCCTGTATTCTTGCCCATGGAAGTACCACCAACTATGAGCATCCACCCTAACCTTGTCTCGAACAGCATCAAGATTATGATCAACAGTACCAGAGCATGCAAAAGCCATGAACTCAGCCCTCACTCGATCACGTTGGTCACGATCAGTGAAGAGTCTACGAATTGCTGCCTTGTACCCTTGACCCACTTCAACATCCCTATATGGAGCAACTCTTGTTGAAGTAGAAAGTATCTCTGGACTATAATATTTGGGACTCAATGCAAAAGCAAGAAGATGCAACGGAGTGGTCATTTTGTTCCATCTATCAACAATGATTTCTTGTAGCTCTTTGAAGAACTTTTCTTCGGGATCTTCCTCTTTTGCATTGATGATGATTTTCATCTTCTCAATCATTGAGTCGATACCATCATATACTTCACCCAAACAAGGTCTATCCATGTCAGTGTAACGGATCATGCTCAATATGGGCTCAGTGAAACTGACGAGATACTCAACAAGGTCCCACCAACTATCATCTAGGATCCTTTGCTTGATCCTATTTGCCCTTTCACTGGTAGATTGCCTCCATATGGCCCAATTAGGGCTGATTACCATTGCAGAGAGTGCCTCACGAACCTTTATAAGGCGTCTCAACACAATTGTGTTGGAGGCAAAACGAGTCTCGGCAACCTGTTTGAAAATCAAAATTAAAACTAAAATATAATTTAAATTTACAAAATCAAAATTTAAAATTAACAAAAAATTAAAAAATTAAAAATATTGAGAATTAACTTACCTTCAACAACTCCAATTTTGAGAATTGTCTAAATATTCCTTGTGTCATATGGTGGTTGGTGACAAACATTTGAATGTCTTCGCCCTCAGCATACACCTGTTTGATCCATTCAATTTTGGATCCAATTTTTTGTAGCATTAGATTAAGGGAGTGGACAGCACAAGGTGTCCAAAAAATGTGTGGATACTTCTCCTCAACCAATAACCCAGCAGCCCTACAATTTTTGGCATTATCAGTTACAACTTGCACAACATTTTTATGGCCCACTTCTTCAATAGCTTGGCAAATGATGTTAGCAATAAATGGACCATCCTTCACCTGTCCTTCACAATCCACTGCTCTCAAAAACATTGCCCCTTTAGGGGACACAGCAATAACATTGATCAATGGGCGATTTTTTGCATCTTTCCATCCATCAGAAACGATGGTCACCCCTGTTTCGATCCACGAATCCCTTATGGGCTTCAAAGAGTCTGCTACATGTTTCACCTCTTTCTCCAATAAGGTGCAACGAACCTTCTCAAAACCTGGGCCCTTATACCCCTTTGGAGCCTCATTAATAGATTTCACCATTTTTTGCCAATATGGTGAACGAACAACATTGAATGCCAATCCATTGGCATAGACACATCTTGCTATGTCTTGATCAGCAATCTCTCTTGCCTCATTCTGAAATGAAGCTTCCAACGGTCCCTTAGATCTTTTATTTGAAGAGGGCGTGGTTTGCTCTTGAGGGATGTCCATAAATGGATGGCTTCCTGTAGGTGGAAAATAAGAAGGCGGTGTAGGGGGTTTCATGAAACGAGATCCTTTCTTCAAAGGATGGCTTGTTTTACCACTGGCTGCTCTTTGGTCTGCCTTTTCTTGCTCAGCAATATATTTCAACACTATATTATCTGGAATGCCTTTCTCATCTTCACCTGGACAATTTTTTATGCCTGTTTCAGAGATCCCACACAAGTGCCCTTTCACTCGACTGTATGAGCTTGAATACTGAACATGGCAATGACTACAAATCCAAACATATCCTCCACCACCTGGAAGTTGTTGAACCATTTCTACATATTTCCAAAGGGGAGAGTTTGGGTTTGTTTTGAAACGAGATTGGCTTGAGCCTGAGGAGGTACCGGTTGCCATTGTAATATGGAATACCTAAGGCACAACATATTGAAATTTTGGTATTGATTGATTGAATTTGAAACTAACAGACTTAATTAATTTCAAAAAATGAAAAAATTGAACATGTGTTATAGACATTTAGAGGAATGAAAAGTAAAACAAAACTAAAACTAAAAAACAAAACAAAAGAGTTGAAGTCCATTTGTTTAAAAAAAATGTAAAAAAAATAATCAAAAAACTTCAAAAAACCTACCTCTTTTGAAGAAATCTTGCTCAATGATCTTCTTGGCAACAAATAGGCACTTGCAAGTGCTTAGGAATAGCAGCACAACCAACTTCGAACAATCTACAATCAACCTTCAAGTCTATTCAAGCTTGTGCAAGCAAAAGAGAAAGTTCAGCAATGGAGGCAAAAAATCCTTTTTTTTCATTCACAAATTGGTAAATGACTATCACTTTACCTATTTCATGTTTTAGAGGCACATATTAGGGTTGGAAAGAATAAAAAAATATTTAAAAGTCAACAAAGACTTAAAAAATTATAAAAAAAAGTCAAATTCGTGCTTTGAAGTCCGCCTGGGCGCGAAATTCTACCCGGGTTCGAACCGGGTTCGAAAAATTCGAACCCTGGTCGGACCCATAGTCCGGGTTCCGAACCCGGTTCGAACCCACAGAGCATTTTTCCGGACCCTGGGCGAATTAGGGCGAACCGGACCCGAATTTCGAACCCGGATCGAACTCGGATCGAACCCGGGCCCCCCAGGGCCGAACCCGGTAACTTAGATTTAAAGTAAATTCAGCATGGACATGAATCATCCCAAAAATCACTATAAAAATTGTAAATTGCAAGTATATATTGTCTAGTTTTAGATTAGCTTTTATTTTATAGGAAGCTTCCCCTTCTAATTCAGAGAGTAGTTCTACAGTCTACTACACACCTCTTCCATTTTTACTGAAAGGTGCAAATTAAAACACTAATAAAGCTCTACATAGTGCTAGATACTTTATTCCTATTGAAGCATTCTTTAGTGTTCTAACTTTTGGATGTCTTTGAAAATGTAGGAGTTTATTCTAGGGATTTTGGTGCTTTATGGGTACAAAATTTGGTGCATTATGGGTACAATTTTCAGTTATGGTTACCTTCTATAGAAACCATATCAATAGCCAAGGGCTTGTAGCAGATAGCATGTGGAGATGAAAAGTCCCATCTGCCAAAGATAAGAAGGATTCTTTCTATGCCAGGATTCATTAGGTCAAAGATATTCTATTGAGTGAAGCTGCAGTTGAATTGCATTTTCATGTAAAGGAGTAAAAACTTCTAAGGATATATTTGATAAGCTGAAAAAGCTATTCAGAACAAGAAACAAATTAGATTAAGAGAGAGAGAGAAAGAGAGAGAGAGAGAGAGGAGTCAAAATTTCTTCAGAATGTTAAATCTGTCTTCCAATCATTAAGAGACATGAAAATTTGATCTAAGCATGTTGAATGAAGTAGAAATGTGACTGCATTTCAAGGCATAGGTTACATTTTGATTCTTAGTATTTACTTCACAAGTTTCAGATCTCTTGATATAGAGAGCCTTTCATATAATTACCCTATGCTTTGACAAGGTATAAAGCAGCCAAAGTATAACCAAGAGGACCTAAATATGGAACCCTGGAACCCAGGTCCTCTTTAAAAGAATTTTTTATTATGCTCTAATTAAATTAAATAAATCACACAAAAAGAATCAAGGGTTTTGACCAAGTGAAGGAAGAGGAAAACCTCTGCTGAATCTGCCCCTTCAAAGGGTACAATCATTGTCACTTCCTTTCCACAATGTTCAGCACGTGCAGCACACACACTTGAGTCCCGTCCTATTGCCCAGAATGTAGTGGAGTCATCATCAACATATTTCATCTATGCAAAAGAGATGTCAAAGTAGGTATAATTGTGTTGAATCTTGATAAATAAAATAAAGGCAGTTCAGAACCTTTACCAAAATACACTACAGCATGGATTTCAACAGAACTGGATAAGAGAAATTGAATTACTCAAAAATTAAACATTCACCAAAAAAAATTATAACAGTTTCAAGTGCTGTGTGCCATCTGAATAGTCATTTCCATTATGGAATTAATTCAAACTAAAATTCTAACCTTGATTTCACAGCCAGCCAAATAGTCATATTTCACATGGCCTGAACATTGTTCATAAAGATTCAATTTTAGTGTGCCTATGTTTTCATGCAAAACCATGTTGAATGTATCATCCCATTTTGGACTTGAACCTGGGCATGATGCAGTTCTTCTTGTTAGATGTCCAAGCTCTACTTCAACAAATGTGGTCATGTTTCTACCACTGCCACTGCCACTGCTGCTAACATTTCCATTTGAATAACTGCTTCCATGGGAATTCACCCGTCTGTCTGAAATAGCTCCTTTTGTATTTAGCTTGACAAGATTGTTTGCCGAAACCACTGTCACTGAAAGAACCCCACCAATAGCACGCTTCTTCAAATTTACAGCTGGTAAAGAAAGGCATTTGCGCCGTGGTTCAACCATTGTCCTTACCAAGGTCTCAATGAAAACTTTTTCCTGACACAGATGAAATAATCTATTCAAAACATTACAAACAGCTGTTTTAAAAATACACATCTACCAAAGTACATGTCTGTTCAATTACATATTTAGACATCAAATTAACATATAAGCAGGTGACAGAACCAACCAGCCAGGGTGAAACACCAGGTAGCTCTGTTGCAGGGATTGTCTGACTTCCACTTCCAAAGGCAACACCAATTCTAATTTCTGGAATTGATTCAAATGAATAGAGAAGGGCTTGTCCATCCAGGATTGGCATAAATCGAAGCTGCAAACATCAGGAATAACTGCTCTATCAAATGGAGTTACTTTTTCTTATTCCTATAAATAATTTCATGTTATATTGAAAGACAACTTCTTTGGAAACAAGAAAAGCCATGCCATTAGACTGCAGAATACTGAACAACATATTGGCAACTGATGCCCACCACAGATACCTGCCATGGAGTGAACAGTTATTCTGATTTTACCAAGCCTAAGGAAGTGAGTAATCATAAAATAACAGAAAACAAAGGTGGTGTACTAATTAATAAAAGGGAACCAACTTATCAAACACTAATCAACATGCCAATCACAATCAGAACAAAAACTAAAGAGAGTTCAGTGCCTAATACTCTCCAAAACCATAAGAAAGATTTCACGAACATTATTTATCATATAATTTGTTTTGCAAGTTGGTGACAACTGAGGCCCCCATCCAAGCACTTAATCAGATTAGGCAGATCAGAATAACGATAATCAGAATCTAAGAAAAGATAGTATCTACAAGGATCTTGATGGAGCTAAAGAAGATGTTGAAAGCAAAGGACAAATGCGTCATCCTCTCAAAGGGTGAGTTGCAACAAGGTGTACTTTCTGCCCTACTTGCAGACACTCCAAAACATGGTGAAAAATCATAAATTTATGATATGCTTAGGATCAAATTATCAACAAGGACCTTGTGGGAACCAAAGAAGTTTTGGTCAGCAAAGGACATAATGCATCCTCCCATTATTTTCAATTATCCTTTTTCTGGAACATACCCCCATGGGAGTATAAATTATATGTTCCTTGAATTGAGCTTCAATGTCTATTTTCCCAGAGCTTCTAGATTTCAGTTAGCACATATTGAATTCAATAAAGTAGAGGATGCATATGTAAATATCATATACGATAAACAACTTTCATGCAAGAATCTAGTCAGGCGGAACCTATTATATACAAAATAAGTCAGACCTAAGTTAGAGCAAATCATATCTCCTAGCAAAGACAACTGTATCATATATATTTTAATGAGTTCCAAAGAATGTAATGAGGACTGATACAATATATATGTTCACTGGGGTCCACATTAGCATGAATTTATCCCTTAATAGGGAGGAATGTATCATATATGCCTAATAAGGTTGATGGTAGATATCCAGCAAGAAGGTCCATAGTCTTTTGTGTTGAGTGCGGTCCTACAAAGTACTGCATATATGGAATTGAATTAAAATTGTTGGGAAGATGGTAGAATTAAGCGAAATTGGTTGGTTCAAACAATAAATTAGCGAGTTTTAGTCGAAAAGGAGATTGGAAATAATATTAAAGGCCTGTTTGCCTTGTAGGATTGGTGATAACCATATTAAACAGTACACCTAATGGGTTTGGTAGAAGTATGTATACATGTATTCTCTTCTACATAATAATAGGAATTAGGAGATTATTTCATTTATTGTATCTAAAGTGCCTATTGTGTAGGTATACATGCAAACAATTTAAAGGAATATCTATAGAATTACAAAAGTGATCATCAAACACAAAAACAGTAAATGGAATATCTTCAATGCAATGAATAAAAATCATGCAGCCTCCAATGCATGCCCAACACGAATAGAATCTAGCAATAGACAAATATGGAGATCCTTGATCATCTTATTGTTGATGTTATAGCAGCTTAGAGTTGCACTTCCATTGCACACGCTTCAAGAAAGAAGCATAAATTAAATGTAGCCTTTCGGCTATTTAATTTATGTAATAACATTTGATAAACATAAAGGGCCAACCCTATATGGTTCGCATGATTTGTTTATTGCTTGGGGCGACCTACCTTGTAATTATCATTTATTATGTTTCTTCATAGAGGGCCGACCTAACTTGAAGAGGCACCTCATTTGTATATATACAAGGTCTTTCTTGTCATTATATTCATTTAAAGTTCATCAAGCATATTCGCAATTAGAGCAGAAGTTCACACCTTCATAGCAGCAGTCCGGGAAGATCATATTCATTTGTATATCTTGCAGCTAGGAGAGGTGCGATTTCATTGTATCAATTATTGGCCATTGTTGGGCCTAAGTTGTAAGCAGATTTCTGCTCTTGTTCTACCTTATATAAGAAAATTATTTGCTGGGTTTTTCTCCCTCAGGAGGAGGGTTTTCCCAGGGTATCTTGCTATGTTTATTGTCTTATGTGTTGCATTATTTTAAGTACTTTTAGTTGTATAATCTGATCTAAGAAACACTAACATGGTATCAGAGCAGGTTTGAAAAAGATCGTGATCAGATTTAGTTTGCAGCACTCACTTTAATCTTTTTTAGTCTATCTCTATTTTCAAATTTCAAGATGGTGAATGGTCTGAAAATCGAGGATAGACTCGAATGAGTTTCGAACTACACATCATGGAGGTTCAGGATCATGCTCACATTGGAAGAGAATGATTTGGCTGAGTTTGTGAAAACAAAAGTTCCCAAACCTGAGGAGGAAGAAGAAAAGTTGCAGTGGAGGAAGAAAGATACTAGGGCAAACAAAGTGTTGGTTGATTCCGTCAAAGATCATATTGTTCCGATTGTCTTCAAATTGGATACCACAAGGGAGATGTTCAAAACATTGGAAGAGATGTACGAAATCAACAACACCAGTCGTGCCCTAACCTTGAAGCAACAACTACTTCACATTAAGATGGCAGAAGGAGAGTTTGTCATCACCTACTTCATGAAGATTTCCGAATTGAGAGATCAACTCTCTACCATTGGTCATATTGTTGATGACAAGGATTTGACCATGTTGGCTCTTAATGGTCTTCCTTCATCTTGGGAGTCTTACATTCAAGGAATTAGTGCGAGATCGAAACTTCCCAAGTTTGATCGATTAAGGGTAGACTGCATTCAAGAGGAGTCGAGGTTGGCGGCTACAAGCATTGGTCAAATTTCAAAGAATGAAGATTTACATGTTCTCACCTCTCATTTATCGAAGAAAGGAAAAGTTTGGAAGAAAGGATTCTTCAAGAGGAATCGAGATAATGGGTCAGATGGTGCTCCTGCATTCAAGAAGTGGGACCTCTCTCGTGTTCAATGCTTTAATTGTGACAAATTTGGTCACTATGCGAAGGATTGTCCTACCAGGCCTAATCAACATGTTTCATTTGCGGATGTGATTGAGACCTCTCCCCAAAATGATTCTAGTGAATTTCTACTCTAGTCATGGGCCTATGTTCAAGCTGTGAAGGTTGTGTACTAAGCGCAAGAGCAACATATCATACTGTGTCCACCCTTCAGAATATTTAAGAGATAAGTATTCTTTGTTTTTTATTGTATTTACTATTCTAGGCTAAAATTCAATTTGTTGAGTTATGCAAATCTGACATTATTTACTTAGGATTATGTGTGACCAGTAAATAGTGATCAATGTGATAAGATTCTTTAGATTTATTCATTGCAAGTAGGATCATGCTAATTTGTGAAGATTGTCTTTTGTTTTGCTGAGATTAGCTCTTCTGAGAAATTGAAAGAAAGACATGTCATGATTGATGAATTAATTATCTATTACTCAGGAGATTTTGAAATCCATGAGATAAGTATTGCATGGTTGAATAATGTTCATGAATTGTTTTTGTAGTTATTAATTCATGCTATAACATTGAGATAACCTGAGCATCAAGCAATCTACATCTTTAAGTCACAGGAAATCGAAGTCATACCGAATGAAGAAATGATCAAGCTTGGATTCATAGCTTGCAGTCATTGGACTATATTGATGGCTGGAGATATCTCTCGAAGACAAAGTACCTTTCAGGTCGTCATTGTGTTCAAAGTGTGAAGGGTACGGACTGATCTGAGCTCAAGTACAACATATCACACTATGTCCAGCATTTGGACCTATCAGAATAGTTAAAAAGATAAGTATTCTTTGGTTGCTGAGTTATATCATTTATTTATTCTTTGGATCTTGTAATTAAGAGAGATAGTAGATTCTCTTGAATTGTGTTGTGTACACTAGCATAAGATCTTTTGAAAAATTTCATTCATGATATAACTTGCACGATTCTAATCTTGATATTTCCTTGGATAATTATGGACTGTTAGTAATCTCTATCTAAAATGCTTCCTGGACAGGTTTAGGGGGAAGAAGATGATAAGAGATTACTTAGTGATGAGAAGCTTGAGGCATCTTGTGAAGAAGTCATGTCAACCAAAGAAATGATCAAGAGGGAGTAAACACTAAAGGGACTGAGTTGGTCGCTAGAGGGAGTACATCTCTAGAAGTCTTCTTTGCAATCTCTGAAGCTGGGATCAAGAGGGAGTTCTATGACTCACTGAGAATAAGTAAGGGTTGCAGTGTTGCAAGGCCGGATGTTAAATTATTGAAGTACCTCTTCAGCAGTTGGGTTCTGAATTGCTCAAATCAACCTGGATTGGTAGCTCCACAAACCTATTCAGAATAGAGTGATCTGGGATGCGGTCGAAGAGGACAACCCTGAATCTCTACATAGGTGTGCGTTGGAAACCATTTCTCTAAAACAAGCGTTGCAGGCAATCTTGGTCAAGTGGTTGATGCAAGTGATTGAAGATTTAGAGGGAGCCTACTGAACCTAAAGAAGATGGTTGTGATGCCTTGGATGTTGTCTTAGTTGATGTCTGCGATAATATCCTGTTACAGCAGGAACCAGTCTTCTGTGGCAACTCGAGAAGTAGTGTGGCTTCGAAAGCTCCTTATAGGATTGGTTGAACAATCGTTGAAGCCAACTGTCATCCTTTGTGTTAATCAAAGCTTTGAGAAGTTTTCTGTCTTTCCATGTGTTTCATGACAAAACTAAGCATACCACTATATCAGAGATATGGTATTGAGGAAAGATATTCAGTTGAGGTATATCAACACCGATGAGCAGATGGCAGTCATTCTCATCAAGCATCTCTTCTAGGATAATGGTTGTGTACCTTCGAGACAAGCTTGATATGGTGGAGAATGAAGCCCTAGCTGAGAGGGAGTCTCTGTATCAGTGATCTTCAGATTTGATAATGCATTTCTCTATTGAGAGAGATTTGAGGTGTAAGCCCTTGATATTGCATTTCTCTATTGAGAGAGATTTGAGGTGTAAGCCCTTGATAATGCATTTCTCTTTTGAGAGAGATTTGAGGTGTAAGCCCTTGATAGTGCATTTCTCCTTGAGATTTGAGGTGAAAGCCCTTGTTTCCACCCTCTGGGAGAGCCATGGTGGATGTCATGTGTGTGACTCCATGACAGCATCACGTGAGGGAATCCGTGATGATTTACTTGTACTTGTGTGTCACCCTCTGGAGGAGCCATGCTGAAAGTCACATTGAGGTGACAACATCACATTAAGTGATAAACACTTGTACATACCGTCTATGGAGGTAGCCATGATGGTTGATATCACGATGAGGTGATATTCTATTTGTTTTCATATTGATATGATGTGTCTTGTGCAAGTGGAAGTATCATCCCTAGCTGAGAGGGAGTGTTGATGTTATAGTAGCTTAGGGCTGCACTTCCATTGCACACGCTTCAAGAAAGAAGCATAAATTAAATGGTAGCCTTTCGGCTATTTAATTTATGTTAATAACATTTGATAAACATAAAGGGCCAACACTATATGGTTCGCATGATTTGTTTATTGCTTGGGGCGACCTACTTGTAATTATCATTTATTATGTTTCTTCATAGAGGGCCGACCTAACTTGAAGAGGCACCTCATTTGTATATATACAAGGTCTTTCTTGTCATTATATTCATTTAAAGTTCATCAAGCATATTCGCAATTAGAGCAGAAGTTCGCACCTTCATAGCAGCAGTCCGAATTCAAGGAAGATCATATTCATTTGTATATCTTGCATCTAGGAGAGGTGTGATTTCATTGTATCAATTATTGGCCATTGTTGGGCCTAAGTTGTAAGCAGATTTCTGCTCTTGTTCTACCTTATATAAGGGAATTATTTGCTGGGTTTTTCTCCCTCAGGAGGAGGGTTTTCCCAGGGTATCTTGCTGTGTTTATTGTCTTATGTGTTGCATTATTTTAAGTACTTTCAGTTGTATAATCTGATTTAAGAAACACTAACACTTATGACAACATATACATATGGGAATAAAAAAGGGTATGTCTAATGACAGGCCTACAGGATGTCACATTCTCTTTTTAGAACTAAAAGAGTTAATGATATTTTAAGTTGGCTCAATCACTTTATTTTCAAAAGGGCAAGTTAAATATTATTATAATGCCAATGTTGTCTTTAAATAAGTTTTAACACTTTATTCAAAATGTAATCAAAAGGGGCTTTTGGGTGTAATTTGAAACTATTTTTATAAACTTGGAAGAAAAGTAAATAAAAAAAATAGAGGACCTTGAAAGTAAAGTTCCTATAAAAAAGAAATAAAGGTTCACATCAAATCATCCATTATCCATTATCATCATTTTCAAATTTACATTCAAGGACAAAAATCCTTGGTTAGCAATTTCTGTCAGACAGAAACCCTCTAGGAATCTCTTTAGATTTGAGGAAAACCCTCATCTCCAATTGGGTGATTCTATACAAGGATCCCTCCAAATTAGTGACATTATTAAGAGTTTGAATTTCATATTTGGAAAATAATATTCATATATTGTTAGTTTTCAATTGTTATAACTATTGTGAAAGATTTATTATATCAGTTATTTCAATTTGTGTAAGATTTTAATTTGCTGAATATTAAATGTTTTGCTGTTTCAATAATAATATCAGCAGAAATTCTGCCATACCATTGCTATATTCATTTGTTGGATATAATATATTATTTGCTACACTGAATCAACTGCAGCAGTAAGCTGCTGCCGCGCCAGATGAAGGGAAGATTGCAACATCCAAAGGACTGTCATACCCCATTACCTTGTCCTAGCGGCTGTACTATGGGAAAAGGATATTGATCGCAGCCCTTTACTTATTATTCATTGTTTAACTACTGTTGTCTGCTTGACAAATCAGCAGTTGGTTGTGGGTTAAAAGTGTTTGGTTGTTGGCAATATTTTGTATGCTTCCATCCATAGAGTTATTGGCTGTTTCATGTATTTCACATCACCATTTATAAACAATCAGATATAATCTAAGCATTATTAAGGGTTTCTAAGTAATGTTGTTATATACACAGGGATTGGCTAATACTGTTGTCACATTAATCTGTTGCAAATTAAATTCTATATTAATTAAGTGTGATTAGCTTAGGGTTATTTAATTAATAGTTGTTTGAATCGAATTCCAGGTTAGGGTTTAGTAACTTAGTTGTAATTTACTCATTTCATTTTCAGTTTAAATAACCAGAAAATACAGATTGCATGTTTACAGTCTTTCATTTGAGTTCTGAAATATTTATATATTAATGATCATTATTAGTGTAGGGTTTAATAATAATTTCATAGTTTAGCATTTACTTTCAAGTTTCTCATAATCTTAAAATACAAAAAAAGAATATTTCTAAAAATTCCTAAAAAGGGACATTAGAAAGGAACTACAATGTTGACTACCCACATAACAAAAGATTAAAGTACCATAACTCAAGCACACCACATCATAGGCATAAGCAGACATTGTTTTATTCATTTATAATAATCAAAATCTGTTCTACATCCTTCCTCTCCTGTAGCTTATTGCCATCCTTGACAATTTTGACTAATGGAAGTGCAGGAACAGATGGTAAAGCTATCTCAAATGAATAGACAAAAAAGTAGATGAGGATGAAATAGTTGGTAGAACACAGGGATGAACTAAAATGGACATAGATGACACCATTGCTAAATCATTTCCTTTCAATAATTAATTCTCTTCCACCATTTTCCAGCACATTCTCTCAAAGATAAAACTGTCCATATTGTTGGTACAACACACCTCTTAGATTGATTGACTGGTTTTTTCTTTTGTCTTATCTTTCTCTAGCTCCAAATTTTTTTGTTACCACTCTACCCCTTTTTTCTCTACACTGGCTGCTTCTATATCAAATATCATTGCCATGGACTTCTACTAATTCAACACAACATCTATTCGTTTCTATTGATTGGCCAAATAAGCCTCATAATGCTACCATTGGTTGAATCATAATTCGCAGACTCGGACTCGGAGAGTACTCAGCAAGCCCAAGATTTTTGACTCAGAGAAAAATCAAGGGAAACTCGGCAACTTAAAAAATACTTAAATTTCTTTAAAAAACACATTTTTTCGCAAAATTCAATTACAAAATGTATCAAATACATCTAAAAAACCATGAGGAAGTGTTTTCTATTAAATTTGATTCTTGAATACATATGGATTACAAAATCACATCATCATGTGAAGCCAGATAGTGGATACAATAGCTAGCTGCTAACTAATAACTTTTATGAATTTATGATGATTGTCTTTGAAAATCATCATCACAAATTTCATATTTAGGCAAGTCAAAAGTTACAAGTTTTTACAATTTCCTCTTCCCCAACCTAGTGAAAAATTGGGGGGTAGAGGGAATGGTCCTCACACTTAATCATGGCTCCCTGCTTGGCATAGAAGATTGGGCTTGTGGCTCCACCCTGTTGGTAGATGGCAGTGACTCCTCATCCACCATATAACAATTTAGAGTTGTGTTGGTATGTGAAGTCAGTTTTGTTTATACAACTTAATAGAAAAGAATGGGACAATACTTTTGGCAATTTTTGGCCATTCAACATGTTAAACCTGTAGAAAAATCACGTTAAAAAAACTCGCGAGTTAAACCTGTAAAAACTCGTGTGGTAAAAGAACCCGAGAGTACTCGGCAACTTGGAGAGTTTACGAACTATGGAATATTAATAACTAAATTTCTAGCTGAGATATACTAGAAACCAATGATTTCCTCTGCTTGCTAAAATTTTCCTTTCTGGTAATTAATTTAAATGCTTTAGACTCAGCCTGGGTAAAAGTTTCACTAATTTGCATTGGCAGTGCTTATCTTGAAGCTTTTTGACACAATGATCAAAGCCATTTTTTTATTCTTAAAATTAATGTACAAGAATTGTGCTTCTCCATCTACAAAAGCCAACTGATCAATTCTTTTGAATTAAGTGATCCTTTACCTACTTGCATATAATGTTGCTCCCAATCAACAAGTCCTTTTACAAAATATCATGTCAGTAGTATGGTTTTACAAATATTCTCAGAATCGGTCCCTCCCTCTTTTGAACAATGGGCTCTCCTTATGTTGCCTTCAAGACTAGATCTCAATCACTTCCCAAATTGATTGATTCTGAGTTTTCTTCTGACCCCAGATTAACTTTCACGATTGTCAATCATCAATAGTTAATGTCATACAAAATGGTATATTAATGTCCACATTTGATATTGACTTGAGCCTCACCAACCCTACACTCTATGAACTGATGGGAAATGTCTTATGTGTTAGTTTATTATTATTACATCATTTATTGTTAAATCTTATCAAATCTATCAGATTATGTTCTCAAAGTCTGATCTATAAATGTAAGGTGGTTGATGTCAAGTTTCTTAATGTATTTATAGAATGCTAAGTCTGAATTTTCTGTGTAGATGTTCGATCTTCAAGGAGCAGATTAATTTATTAATTTCGATTATCTGCTGAAGAGGATCCGATCACCCATAAGTATAAGCAAGGAGAGGCATGATCCAAGATGAAGAGACGCGGTTCTTAGCAGACGTATCTCATGAGAGACATGTCTTCATGAGATACGTCTCATGAGTGACATGTCCTATGAGCAGACGCGTCTCCACAAAGTGGACACACGTCCGCTCATGGGATGTGTCTTCTTTTGTTAGTCCCTTCACCTTAAAGGCCAATGATTAAACCTCTTTAATAATCAAACGGATTTATAAATGCAATTCGATCTGAATAAACTCATTTCATATATAGATCGCAAACCTATACTTTAGAGTTTGGAGATTTCGATATAAATGATGATGATGCATAAATGCAATCATCATTTATATCTGACCGAAGCTATCTATCTTCAACACTCCCTCTTAGCTAGGGAAGATAACTCCAAACAAGTATAAAGTGATATCACCTTACTCGTGATATCAGAAGATATGATATACTTAAAAGTGTCAAGTCACATGGCATTCTTCATAACACATCTTCAATATGGTATGTGAACTGACATCAAGTCACATGATGTCTACCATAGAAAATCATGGCATGTCCACGGATATTTACACATCCACCATGAATATCTTGTAAGGATCATAATGATCTTTAATTTATATCAAGTCTCATGATATCTATCAAAATGTCCACAAGATACCATCATGACATATCCACAGATATCAAGTCACATGATATCTATCATGATAGTTCAACTAATCATTATGGTCGTCACTTTACAATGTCAAATACAAGTGTTCATTATTAGAAAGATCGTCACCTTTCATTAATGTACACAGGGGGAGAGAGGGCCCACAAAGTCATGGAGTCACACACATGACAAAAGAGTTTACACATTAAACATCTTTTAAATACATCGGTACAAATAAACAATTTGAATTTCAATCACAATATCAAATTACATTTTAACCATACCAAGTTTCTTCCTGCAGTGTTCAACTTTAACTTTGGAGAGAGGCTTGGTGAGAATGTCTGTTGTTTGATCATTTGTACTAATATACTCCAACTGAATCACATTCCTTTCTACCATGTCTCTTACATAGTGGTAAGGGATCTCAATATGCTTAGATCTATCATGGAATACTAGATTTACTGAATGCTTAATGCAACTCTGATTATCACAACGGATAATAGTAGGATTCAAGAGCTCACCAAATAGTCCCACAAGCAATTTCTGGAGCCATACTGCTTCTCTTGCCCCCATAGAGGCTGCAAATATATTCAACTTCTGTCGAGCTTTGTGCCACTAAAGACTGTTTTCTACTGATCCAAGAGATCATAGCCGATCCTAAATTGAAGCAACATCCTAATGTGCTTTTCCGATCGATTACACTTCCAACCCAATCTGAATCAGAGTATCCATGTAAATCTAGTTGGTCATTTCTGTAATGAGGACCATATCCAGTAGTGCCTTGAAGATTTCTCAATATGTGCTTCATAGCAACAAGGTGAATTTCCTTTGGCTCACACACGAACTGGCTTAAAGCATTCACTGCATAGCAGATATCAGGTCTAGTGTTAACCAGGTACATTAATGATCCAATTATCTGTCTATATGGAGTGGGATCTGCAAATTTAGATTCTGCTGCTGCTTCTTTTAATTTGTGTAAGTTGGTTTCCATAGTTGTAGACATGGGTCTACAATCCAACATCCCAAATCTCTTCAAAATATCAATAGTATACTTTCCTTGTTTTAGGATGATGCCATCTGATTTTTGCCAAACTTCTAAACCCAGGAAGTAATTTAAAATGCCTGTGTCTTTCATGTCAAATTCTAAAGTCAGGTCCTTTTTACCTTGATCAATAAGGTGATCTTCTCTTGTTATCAGTAGGTCATCAACATATAAAATTATTATTAGCATATCACCTTTAATTACCTTAAAATAAAGATTTGGATCGGCATCATTCTTGGAAAATCCTAGTCCCAAGAGATAGTTGTCAATTCTTTCATACCAGGCCCTGGGAGCCTGTTTGAGTCCATATAGAGCTTTCTTTAATCTGCATACATGTGAGTCAGTTTTATGTATCACAAAACCTTCAGGCTTCTCTAGATAGACTTCTTTTTCAATGGTCCCATTCAGAAAGGCAGTTTTCACATCCATTTGATGGATCTTCCAGCCTTTAGCTGCTGCAATAGCTATTATTGCTTTCACAGAGGTGTACCGGGCAATAGGTGCAAATGTCTCTTCATAATCAATACCTTCCTTTTGTGAGAAACCTCTGGCCACAAAACGTGCCTTGTGTTTTTCTATACTGCCATCAGCAACATGTTTGATTTTGAAGAGCCATTTGGAAGAGACAACAGATTTCTCTTTAGGTCTAAGCACCATATCCCATACATCATTTTTCAAAATGGACTGACACTCTTATGTCATTGCATCCTTCCATACTTTATGTTTGAAAGCTTCTATAACACTGGTGGGTTCTGAACTAATGATCTCATTCATTAAGGCAACATAGCTTGAGAATCTTTTGGGTCTCTTACTTTCTCTAAAGGTTCCATTGGGTGCTACATGATTCTCAGCTTCCCTAATCATCTTCCTAGCCTAAAGTGGTCTCTTCTTGTTGTTGTCATTGGGATTCTCTTCTGAAGCAGTTTGAATTTCACTTATGATTTCTTCAGGATACTCCCTCTAAATCTCAGGAGTAGGTTCCTCTTCTAAGACTTTAGGAGAATTTTGAATTTCTATCTCACTCGAACTCTTTGCCCTTTTGAATGCAATGTCTTCCTCAAATATGACATCTCTACTTAGTTCAATTTGTTTCTGCCCAGATATGTATATTCTGTAGGCTTTAGAGGTTTCACTATATCCCACAAATACTCCTTTCTTTCCAGGAGGTTCTAGTTTGAGTCTCTTTTCTTTAGGTACATGAATAAAGACAAGGCAACCAAAGATCCTTAAGTGACTAATGTCAGGTTTTATGCCAATAAATGTTTCTTCAGGAGTCTTGTTGTCTAGATGAGAATGTGGACATCTATTTTGGATGTAGACAACAGTTCTAAAGGCTTCTGCCCAGAATGAGGTTTCTATGTTTTGGTCAAATAACATTGCTTTAGCAGCTTCTACAATAGTTCTTTTTTTCCTTTCAGCAACACCATTTTGTTGAGGGTTGTAGGCTACTGTAAACTCCCTCTTAATCCCAGCATTCATGCAAAATTCCTTAAAGATTTCAAAGGTGTATTCCTTCCCATTGTGTGTCCTTAGAATTTTGATTTTCTTCCCAGAGAAGTTTTCAATAAGAGCTTTGAACTCCTTAAACCTTTTAAGGATTTCTATTGACTCTTTACACTTAAGAAAATAAATAAATATAGGAAGCCCGCCATGGAGGGTACAGACATGGGTCCACATAAGTCAGAGTGAATTAGTTCTAACACATTTTTGGTTTTACTCAAACTATTTTGGAAGGATCCCTTTGAATTCTTTCCTAGGGCACACCCTTTACATGCTCCTTCATGAATTTGTTTTAGTTTAGGCAAACCTGTTACTAGTTTTTCTACAGAGGGTAGGGCACGGAAATGAATGTGTCCTAATCTTCGATGCCAAATTTCATTTGAATCAGAAGTCTCAAGGGTAAGAGCTTGTTTGATGTCAGTGCACAGTTTGTAAAGATATCCTTGTCTTATGCCTATAGTTTGTGCTTTCTTTATAGTGGAGTTCTTTGGCCATGCCAGAACTTTTCCATCCATACAGGTAACCCTATATCCATTGTCTTCAAGAGCAGAGATGGATATTAGATTCCTTTTTATTCCTAGTACAAATAAGACTCCAATGAGTTGAAGGGAGAGACCAGATTTCAATTTGATGGTGCAAGTTCCAACCCCCCTTACTGGATGTGCAGAATCATCCCCAATAGTTTCTTCTTCATTAGTTTCTTTCGCCATAGTATCTAGGTGTTCTCTGAACCTTGTGATGTGCCTTGATGAACCACCATCAATTACCCAATTGTTGATATTGTTTGATACTTGACTTGATAAAGCTGAGTAGAAGACAAATTTCTCAAAGTCATAGTTGGTATTTGTTTTTCCCACTTTAGCAAAAGATGCTTGTTGTTTAGTTCCGTCAGGGCACTTCATTGCATAGTGTCCATATTGATCACATCTGAAACATTGTATTTGAGAGATGTCTTTCCTCTTCTTGAATGATCCTTTTCCATAAGAATTCTTCTTACCGCTTTTATTAGAATTTGTGTTGAGCACATGAATATCCTCATCTATGGGTTTTTGTTTGTTTTCTTTTGTTAAGAGTCTTGTTTCTTCTTGTAAGCAGACTGTTCTTAGCCTATCAAATTTAGGGAGTTTAGATCTCCCACTTATTCCTTGAACAAATGACTCCCATGAGTTTGGTAGGCCTCCTAGAGCTATTAGTGTTAACTCCTTGCTATCAATTTGATATCCAATTGTTGATAGTTGATCTCTTAGTTCAGTGATTCTCATGAAGTATGCATTAATAGATTCTTCTTTGTTTATTTGAACATTGTTAAGTTGCCTCTTTAATGCAAGGATCCTACTGGTGTTGTTTATTTCAAAGGTGCTCTCAAGGGATTTGAACATTAGATATGCAGTCTCATGTTTCGACAAAATAGGTACTATATGGTCCCTAACTGCATCTACTAAAATTTTCATAGCTTTTTCATTGTTCTCAATCCATTGAGTTTTCTCTGGATCATCCTCTGGTTCTCTCTTGTTTTCTTTCACAAATGAGTCTAACTTATTTTCTTTTAGAATCATCATGATTCTGAATTTCCACGATGTAAAGTTGTTTGCACCCTCAAGACGATCTTCAAATCTGATCACACTTGACATTATGAAGAATGGAATGTAATTATTATTTCAAGATAAGACGATTTTAAATAATCTGATATTTTTAATCGGATCTTCCTACCGTGGCTCTGATACCATGTTAAATCTTATCAAATCTATCAGATTATGTTCTCAAAGTCTGATCTAGAAATGTAAGGTGGTTGATCTCAAGTTTCTTAATGTATCTATAGAATGCTAAGTCTGAATTTTCTGTGTAGATGTTCGATCTTCAAGGAGCAGATTAATTTATTAATTTCGATTATCTGCTGAAGAGGATCCAATCACCCATAAGTATGAGCAAGGAGAGGCACGATCCAAGATGAAGAGACACGGTTCTTAGGGGATGTATCTCATGAGAGACACGTCTTCATGAGACACGTCTCATGAGTGACATGTCCTATGAGTGGACGCGTCTCCACAAAGTGGAGACACGTCTACTCATGGGACATGTCTTCTTTTGTTAGTCCCTTCACCTTAAAAGGCCGATGATTAACCTCTTTAATAATCAAACGGATTTATAAATGCAATTCGATCTGAATAAACTCATTTCATATATAGATCGCAAACCTATACTTTAGAGTTTGGAGATTTCGATATAAATGATGATGATGCATAAATGCAATCATCATTTATATCTGACCGAAGCTATCTATCTTCAACATTTATGATAGGTAGTTCAATAGTTTTCTGTTATGGTATTTTGTTTGCAGTAGTTTACCTATTCAGTTCTTCTTTTGAACCAACTTGCACATGTATATAGACTTGCTCATTGCTAATACATTAATTTTTTCATTGCCTTTTGGATCATTCACTTGCTCTCATTATGTTATCAAAGAAAGAAAAAAAGGTATGTGCCTATGCGTTGAAATCTGCGAAGTAAGAAGGCATCTTGAAGCTTGAAACAAGGCACTGCAACCTGCAGATAAAAGCGAACTCCATGAAGTGGCAATGCCGGTCCATTGAAGGGGTGTAAGATGGAAGTGACTACAATGAAGAAACTGTTGGAAAAAGGCATTGCAAACTCTTGCTGGATGTTCCATTTTCTAGCTGATATTAATCTGCTGCTGCGCATGGAGGAGATGTTTGAAGAAAGAGCGATAAGAATTTGAAGAAACATCTGAAAAAGGCAACTTGAAGGAGGTATTGTAAACTTGTTGGGCGATTTTCTGCACGGTTCAAAGAAAGTTTTGCTGGTTGAAAATGCATAAGAGGTAATCAAAACCAAGAGTATGGTTGGCCTGTGCATTACAATACAAGCACTTGATGTGAAGCAAAACAAGTAAAAGGACACAGAGAAAGGTGTGGAATGAGGCATGTAAATCTCACCACTCTCCTCCAAATCTAGTGTGATAAATTTATGATTGTTTCTGCAAATGATACAATTTTCAAGTCTTGCTGCATGATACAAAATCACAAGGCATTGATACAAAATCAATCTGTTGTCTGTGGAGAAGGTGCTAACGATATTAAAGTGTGGAAATCTACCAAGCATAAAGGCAATTTCTAGGTGCAAATATTTGCCAAATCTAATTGTTTTTGGGAAGCAAAAGACTATAGAATTGAAAAGAATAAATTGTTCTTTTAAATTCTTTTTCATTTATAATAGTTGAACTTCTAAAATATCCAAAAGTGCAAATTAATCAAATTCAAGCACTATATTTTTTCAATGCACTTTAAAAATTTCATTTTGGGAGCAAAATTATACATTTATTTTTTAAGAAAGCCATTAGTAGTTTTGAAATCTTGTTGAAAACCAAAGATTGGGGAGTTATCCATCTCGAGTGATGAAGATTCTCAAAACATTAGAAAATGGTTACCAAAGACCAAAAAGCATCCTTCCTAACTCTCAACTTTTGAGAGGAGACAATTATGTTGCCTGGGAAACAAGAAGCAAACCAAATTGGAGTTTGAAGACCTATGGAGCATTGTCTTTGGGCATACAACTAGACCTACATATGCTGGTGTCAAGCAAACCAGATTTGACAAGGCCAATCAAAAGGACAAACTAATCATTTTGTTTGGAGTTTTAAATGAGGTTCAAACTCAGTATAATAGTCACCACTGCCAAAGATGCTTAGGATCGTCTTAAAACAGTATATGAGACCAAAAATCAGAATCAAATTCTCCACTTGCAACGTCAATTACACTGCATTCAAATGCAAAATGGTGAGAAAGTAGACATTTCTTAGAAGAGCCGCAAAATTAGGACATCATTGCAAGCGTTAAAGGAAGAAGTAACAGATGCTTCTCTTGTACCCATAGTCCTAAGAGCACTACCCTCTCCATTTTGTGTGTTTGTCACTTGTCTCAATGTGGCAAATAAAACACCTTCTTTTGAAGAGTTGGTAAACTTGCTTCAACAGGAAGCAATCCATGGTGAGACTATAGACTCCCAAGACAATCAAGCCTTTGCAACAAAGCAGAAGAGAAAACAACCTGAAAATTGGAGTGTCCCATCAAGATCAAAACAAAATCAAGAAAACTCTTCTACCTAGAAAAAGAAGTATCTCATTGTTGGAAGGAAGGGACGTGATCTCAAGGATTGCTAGTACAATTCCTATGCCAATAGTGAATCTAGCCACAAAAAAAGCTAAAGAAACCTTCAAGGGGACAAGAAAAAGAATACCCATTGGCAAAAAAAACCCTAATAAGCAACATGGCAATGTTGCATACACAAGAGATTCAAATAAATATTTATTTTTGGATGCTACAAAAACAAAGGCCTCCACCTCAAACAGTTCAATCTGGTATGTTGATTTTGATGCATCTAGACATATGACAAGTGAACAAGAGTGGTTTTGTGATCTCACTCCATCCACCTTCTATGGACAAGTATCCCTTGGCAATGATACATCATATGAAGTTCAGGGAATTGGAGGTATCGCTTTGCCCCTCGAAACTCACAAATGCAAAATATTATAAAGGTTCTATATGTTCGAAGGCTGACAAAGAACCTTCTCTCTATATGTCAATTACTTGAGCACAACTTGAAATTTGAATTTGATTATCATAATGGTGAAGAAATTTGTCTCATTAGATATAAATCTAGAAATGGTAAAGTTTTTGCTCGTGCTTCAAGGGTTGGAAAGAGGTTTCAACTTGATGTCACACATGAAGACAAGGCCCTTGCAATCAAAACTAATGCATCCATAACTCTTTGGCATCGGAGATATGACCATCTCAATTTTGACTATCTTCTTGCATTGAGTAAGAGAGAAGTGGTGTGAGGTCTTCCCCCCCATGTAGAAAACCTAATTTCTTTGCTCACATTGTCTTGCCAGAAAGCAGCATAGGGCTCTTTTTCCTACTGCATAAAATAGAGCCTCAAGCCCCTTTGAATTGGTTCACACTAATCTATGCGGATTTATGCCATCAAGTCATAACAATACCAGGTAGTTTCTATTCTTTGTGGATGATTTCTCTAGAAAAATGTGGGTCTATTGTTTGGCTCACAAGAAACAAGCATTTGAAACAAACAGGCTCTGCCTCAACACGCCAACCAATGACTTAAATATACCCTCAATATGATTCTCATCAACAAGATTCAATGCCTCTAAACCAAGCTCCAAAAAATCAGAGACAAAAATCCCCGTGATCATTAGCATTCAAAGCAAAAACATTTAGATTAGAGACAATAGCATCCATATCAACATTCTTCTCAAACTAAGAATCAATGTCTTCACCAGCATTTATATCAGCAATCTCATCACTAACTGCAGGTACATCCATGTCATTATAATACAAACAAACATGTGCAGAAGGGTCAGCATTAACAACCTTAGTATCATCCAAGGAAACAAAGAAAGACAATTCATCAACCAAGAAACTAGTTTCTTGTTCCTCTTTTAAATCATATGCATGTACACAATCAATATAATCAATCTCATGAACTGAGTTCATTTGACTTCACACTTGTGCACATACAGTTCTCTTTGTCCATAGAGCTCCGCAAAGTGTAGGACTACATACCTCAACTTCGAATTGATGACCCATTTGCATACCACCATTATCATCTCCACATAATGAACCATCCAACTAAAGCTAGGTGCATACGATTTCTTCATCATCTACACAATTGCCACAAAGTGTATCGTCAAAAACTCCCAACCCCTCACTTTCACTCCCAAACTAATCTAGTGCTGTAGTCTCTTCAATGTGGCTTACATTTTTCACCTTATTAACACATGTTACATCCACCCCATTGCTACTCATAATAGTCATTTTTTTACCAGCAACAGTTGCACTAGAGGACAGAAAATTCATTATGTATTTTTCCGTCACCTTTTCAAGGGAGTCAAGGCATTCATAAGCTTGTTGCAGACTCGTAAGTTTCATCTCCTTAAGCACTAGGCTCAAACCAACCTCATAAGCTTCAAAGAATAGATCAATGCAGACAAATGTATCAGTGTAATGTCCCCTTCTTCGGATAACCTTTAATTCTTGCCTTGTGTAATGTCCCTTATCAGATTTATCTTAAATATTGCTTTTAGTCTTCTAAGTTGAGATATTCAAATAGGTACTTATTGATGACAATTAATGATATGCTGATAGGGCTGAGTAACTATCTGATATAGTTTCCGATATGTAACCTCCAATTTATGCGGTTCAGCCCCTGGCTGTGTGTCCCATCCTTCTCTCTTGTTATGCAGCCTATGTTAAAAATCAATTGGTTTCCTAGGAGAGCCGTGACCTGTACTTAACAGCATACTAAACTTCCAGCCTGAACCCAACTATGTGAATATCGTATAAATCGAAGCATCTAATGCCAGGCTGTTTCTGAAGTATCTCCGTTAAATCTATTCACTGCTGTCTATTCCTCCCCTCTCCTCCCTCTTCACAAATTCTTTATATCCTTATGCACCTCTTGAAGGGAGGCATCCCATGAATAGAGGCAACCTTTTAGAATAGACACAACTTAATGGCTTTACTCTTTCAATTGTTGCTTGTTGTTTGTTATCCCTTAATAACTACTGTTTGTTACCTGTTCTAATCGCTTTAGTGTAAAGCTTATCATGGCCAAATGCCTCCCGATAAGGAATGGTCTTGGCTCCTAAATCACCTTCTTACCGGTTTTGGGTCTGCTCTCGACACATCACTTATTCCCAATTGGAATCGATAGGTATCCAAAACTAAACGACTTTTCTCAGATATGGACGGCTGTGTAAATGAAGACCGATAACCATACCAAGTGTTGTACTTAACTCCAACACACAACGATTATTGATTGCGAATCTTAATACGTCCGATTAAGACTCCATCACGATCAATGATGAATGCAATGATGTGTAATAGAAGTCACGAACTGGGCAGTGACGGCTAAACACTGTTGGGCTTCATCATTCGATAATTGGTGCTGAGTAGGAAGTCCCATCCAGTAGTGAAACCCATGATATATCATGCCGGGCAATGTATGAATTGCACCGTGTCTTCCTGCGTTTAACCACCCATACATTTGCAAAGGTGAGAATGTCGATCTTCTCCATGATTGGGGGCAGACGCATCTAATATTGATTGGGAGGATTGGAACTATCAACGGAGTTATGATATATTGCCGGAACCACCAAATATTGCTCCAAAACACGGGTATGCTTATTCCTTTACGGGCTTATATGAATTAGACTTTGTTTTACTGATACTCCTGTAATGTTTCTTACATATATATATACATAACATCAGAGTCATTTAAATGATATCATGGGAGTCGGGCAAAGTGTGCCAGTTCAAGGCTGGGCGTGCTCAAGTTCCTGAATTATTCTTGTGGACGTTATACAGTTGTGTATTTTTATCACAACATAATAATGTTAAGAAGAAGAATCGGGCTTTGTGTTAAGAGCCGATATATCTATAGAGCGCCATAATTTGAGTATATTAATATTTATATTTTAATATCTTTTTCAATATTTATACTTTAATATTTATAATATAATAATTATAATTATAATATTGCCTTTGACAATTATAATTATAACGATCAGATAGCTAATAATTTTAAATATGCTTTTTATTATCTAACTGTCACGATTTCGGGGACATGACAATCAGGTCCAAAAACATTTGGGACTTTAGAGAAGGCAGCAGCAAACCTATGGCTAATATCCTTACTAGACTCTACCTCTTGTCTTTTGATACTTACCAATTCTTGAACAAGAGCAGCAAGGTCCACACTGCTTGTGCATTTCTCATCAAAGGCAGCAACAAAGTGCCTCCAAGAAGCAAATGATGTTCAAGAAAAGTATCAAGACTTCCCATAGAGAGACCTAACAAAAAAATTCATCCATGTCTTCACCTTCAAACTGAAATCTTTCCATACATTTTGAAAATGCATCAACATGTGTATCACCTTCATTAATATCAGATCCATCAAATCTAAGCATTTGGTTCGAGAACCTTGTTGTCATGGTTTGCATTTCATAGTCAACCCAAGAGAGGTCTAGTTGTTTGTAGGTGGCATCTAGAGGGATAATAAAAGATTGAACCATAGGACCTTTCATGATAGCAGGCTGGGATTTGGATTGCAACTTGGACTCAAGCATTCTAATCTGATTCTCAAGTTCCTTGTGCTCAAGAATTTTGATTTGGCATTCAAGTTCCTTTTGCTGCCTAATAAGCTTATCATGATTTTGAATGGATGCCTGCATTTTTTGGGAATGAATGGGAGATAGAGCATGTCCCAATGTTGCCAAATTAGGAAAATGATGACTATTGCCAAGGAAAAGGAGTTAAACAACCACACCAATAGAAAATGACTGCCAAAGAAAAGTAGTTGAACAATCACACCAATATAAAATGACCACCAAAAAAAGGAGTTGAACAATACACCAATATAAAACAACCACCAAAGACCAAAAGAATTTGATCACAAGGGATGTGTGTCTGGTCATGCTCTAAACAAACACAAACAACATCCAAACAAAACAGAAGCTCTAGCCAAAGAAGAAATAAAACCCACTAGCAAGCACTAGGTGGCTACAGACCTAACTGTCGCTGCATCATCACAAATGGACAAACTCAACAAAGACAAGAGTACCCAAGTGTTTATAAAAAGTAAGTTGTCTTCGTCTAGAATGGAGATGGAGGATAAATTAATTTTTAGGTGTCCTATCTATCATAGAATTTGTGGGAGATATTATTGCGTGCAAAGAAATTTAGGTGGGAGTCACTTGCTACTTTATTTTTCTATTTCAGTCATATGTGCATGGTTGTGCCTCTAGAAGGTGTAAGGTCCCAAAAATGTGGATCCACAATCCTAGGGCTTTTCTCCACCTTCAAGGCTAGGGGTCTATCTTCAAGAAGGTAAATAGAGGCTCATCCAAAAGCTAAGCACAGTTAAAGGCTAACTGTGAGAGTAAGTAATCTCTCATACAGTTTGAGCTTAGCTTAAACTCAAGAGGTTGTTCCTATGGGTTGTTGCATCAGTTTGGAATGACCAATCAATGTGTTAAAAGCATAGTGACGAGACTCACCAGGATTCGGCGAGTCCCGAGTCCCGAGTCGAGTCACCCTAGCCAAGTCCTGGCTGGACTTGCCGAGTTTGGTGGACTCACCAAACTCACCGAGTCTAGGCGAGTCCTATCAGCAGGACTTGACAAATGGTAGGGTTTGAAAAGTGCAAAAAAATTACATGAAATTTAAAGTTAAATTTTAATTTTTTACTTATTGTGAATGCAAAATGATGTACGCCATGAAGGTTTGTATGGTTTTTGGAGGTCTTAATTTGGGCTTGGTGGCGGTGACCCCGCGAGGGGCATTGCCCCTCAACCCCACTAGGGGCACTGCCCCCCAAACCCTCGCAAGAGGCGCTGCCCCCAAACCCCTGCTAGGGGCATTGCCCCCAGACCCCCGCAAGGGGCGCTACCACTTGACCCCATTGGGGGCGTTGCCCCCAGACCCCCGTGAGGGGCGCTGCCCCTCGACCCCACTAGAGGCACTGCGCCTAGACCCCCACAAAGGGCACTACCCCTCAACCCCATTAGGGAAATTTCCCTGATACTTGAGATTATGGCTACTGCATCATCCAAAACCTATCTTAGACACATTCCTAGGAAGGATGCAAGCTCCTTTGAGCCATAGACTTCTAGTTATTGTTTTGAATTTTTTGATATGCCATATTTGTTTGGAACATTTGATGTCATGGATTTCATATTCTGTGAGTTTTGTATACATTTGAGTCTTTGACTATATATCTAAGTGTGCTATTTGCTTGAGCAGTTTAGCTACAATTTGTGTTTATATTTAAATGATCGATGTATACTTGTGTTAGTGACGAGGACCTTAATTGGGTTGACCGGGCAAATAGAGAGGTTGAGGCTATAGCCATGGAAGAGGAGGCTAAAGCACGAGCAAACACATCCAAAACTAATGTTGGTGAGGGTGGCATGGAGTCATAGGCAGAGACTATGGCTGCAATTGCTACATCATCTAGGACCCACCTTAGATGCATTCATAGGAAGGATGCAAACTCCTTTGAGCCATAGACTTGTAGTTATTGTTTTGATATTTCATATATGTTTGGAACATTTGATGTCATGGATTTCCTATTCCATGAGTTTTGTAGACATTTGACTATAATTTTATATATCTAAGTGTGCTATTTCCTTCAACAGCTCAACTACAATTTGTGTACTTTATACTTTTGTGATCGATGTATACTTGTGTATGTGATCAAATTTGCTTCTATTTAATGATGTTATTGTGTTTTTAAGGTTTATTCAATAAAGGGTGCTTGAAACAAGTTTTAAATCCTTTAAAATCTCTAAATTTCTAGGGTTTTTTCATTTTGCCGAGTCTACCCTGAGTCCCGAGTCCAAGCCGAGTTTGAGTCTCATTACTATGGTTAATAGCAACTATATTCAATTGCATTCTTGACCCCCAAAATTTTCGTTGAGTCAAGACAATGCTAATTGTAAGAAACCTTTTTATAGCTGATTTTACATCCTACATTATGTATCTTAAAATAACAGCAATTTTACAATTCATAAAATTGATTTCTTTCAACACATTTTACATATAGCAAGACACAATCATATTGGACATGATTCTCTAAATGTTTAATAGTTCAGTCTCACTTGAGAGTAATCCCTAGTTATATCGTTGAATCATTAACAACAAATTTCCTACTATTTTATGAATACTGATAAAAGATTTTATGTTTTTGATAGTTGTGGGAGGTCAAGGTCTTCATTGACCAGTGCCTTACTAGGTAACAAAGTTGTACCCAACCATTACATGCAAGAAACAATAAGGAACAACAAAGGTAGCATGCATAATTAACACTTCTACTTAATAATCCCTCTCTGAACTCATTGGTAGTCATCCATAAAAGATTATAGATTACTACATAAGATAAGAATGCAATATATTAGAGTGTCACAACACTTTTCAAATACCCATTACAACCATATAGACAACTATGATGAAAGAAATTTTACAAAGCCAAGACCATTTGCAACTCTAAACCCTAAAAATCATCTAAAATATCAACAACCTGCCAAAGAGACAAATGTTTGCATGCATCTACAATAGTAGCTACCTCTTTACAACTTAGAGAGCAGCTCTAATGGCAAAGAAACTATCAAAATAGAAACCCTAGATGACTTTGCACCATGATTAGTGAAAACCCAAAGAAGCAGCCCTTATAAGTTCATACATATAGATTTGCAACATGGGAAATCAAGTCTAACAAAGGAAATGTGGTGGTATCGTGTTGCAAGGGCCACTCGAACCACCATCATCATCATCATTACTACCTACACACAAGAACATAATCAAGATTTGCAGAGATACTTGAAATGGCAAGAAAATCTTCATAATTTGAACCACCATCATTCTAAGCAATAATGGCAGAAGGTTAGATGTGCACAAAGCCAAAATGGGCTCACGAAATCCACTACAAATCAATCTAGACACAACATGAAGACATCGAATTTTAAAAACTCTAATGACTGCATTAACTCAAGCATGTACTTTTTTCTTTTTCTCCTCTTCGCATCCATACCTGCAAAACAAAAAAACCATCATGGCACAATCCAATCATGTGTGGTGAGTTACTAATGGACATTAATGGAAAATCCAGGCCGTTTGTGCCACCATTGCTTGAAACAAGATGCAAATTAGCCTTCATCAGGTCATCAATGTGTTTTAGGTAGAAAAATCCCTTTTCTGGAAATTAAGGCAACAAAACTAATCATAAATGACATTTAGGATCATGCAAGGAGGTATGGGAAAGCTACAATGAAAAATGGCGAGAGTTTGCATGACCAGGGGTCGAAGACTATCAATACCACTTACCTTTGGTCAAGGCATCAAGAGTTGGAGGTGGCAAGGAATTCATGTCAATGAGGTATGTGGAAACGGGGAAGTTCTAATGAACAATCCCAAAACAAGGTTATAGTTTTCAAAATGTCACTAAACGCAAATCGGTTGTACCTCATGATAGGTACCAAGGTGAAGAGAAGAGCAAAAGTCTGGCCTGAAGGGAAATGCAAAGGGATTGATAAAATTTCAAAGGGTCGAGGAAGGCATGAACAAAATGATGTCTAAAAATCTGAAAAGTTTACGTAGGAAGTTTTTATAAAGCGAGGAATTGAGATGCTAGGGATGGCATGATGTCATGTCCCTGCCATTTACAGATCGTAGAACTATAGTATGACGTTGGAAAACAGGTAAATGAGTTAAATATACAATAATAATAATAGTAACTCGTGCAAGTGAGGCCAACTCAGATTATTAAAATTAAAAGTAATTAAAAGCTTGTCTAGGGCTGACTCCCTTGAGATGATGATCGCCCAAGTTAATGTAGAGTTTTAGTTTTAATAGAAAGATTAAAAGTGACACATAAGCAGCAATGAGATTGAAAGGAAGTAGCGATCAGATCTTAGGCAGCGATTTATATATCAAAGGCAAATATAACTTAAGAGAGGCCATTATTAAGGAAGGCAACGATTAATGCAAAAACAAGGTTGTTAACTAAAGAAACAACCTTTCAAAAAATGTCTCCTTTCTAAAGAGGTGCATCATTTCACTAAACATAGAGATATATAAGGACACTCAAATCATTTGCAAAGGAAGGAGATCAATCTATTTTAAAGCGATGAAGTTTAAGAATGAAATACATCACAGCAAATAAAATAAAGGGGTACAACGATTCATTTAATGGTCAAAAGGCACCAAAGAATATATTCCATAGTTACCAAGAGAAGCATCTCCTACCCTCTGAGACGCGTCTCCGATACTTGAGACGTCTCCTGAGGCGCCTCCAACAGCATTGAGATGCGGATGAAGACTCCCGACGTCTCTTGAAGTCTCCCACTCAGGAAAGTGTCGTCTTTCACCATCTCCTGCACGTCTCCCACACCTCTCCTAAAGTCTCCTGCTCAAGAAAGTTCAATGTCATGATATTTTCTATAAACTTTTAAAAAAAAAAAAAAAATTATTTTATTTTTTATTTATATTAAAAAAAGATGGCGTCTCCAAGTACCCCCATCTCATATTTTCAAAAAAAGTCATACCAATACTAGTACCAATCTCCCATACCAGTACCAGTACCAGTCTCCTAGCAACTATAATATATTCCAAGGGGTAGGATTACAGTTTTAAGAAAGGGTTTAATCTTCATTCAAATAGGAGTGATTCCATCAAAAAAAGGCCTATATAGGAGCGAATATTAAATGGAGAGCAAAGATGTTGATAGCTCAGCTTCAGACTAGCTCACATCGTTTTAGATGTGAAACGGGCAGATGGTTGGTTCCTACAGAAGAGTGGGAAAAAAGAATATGTCGATTTTGTGACATGGGATTGGTGGAGTCAAAATGGCACTTTGTTATGGAGTGCTCAGCGTATAAAGATATTCGGGCCAGTTATGCGGACACCTTACAAGTTGATAATTTAAATACCCTGTTTGAGGAGGAAAGGTTGGCCAAATCAGCAAACTACATCATCAAAATTCACAGTCGTAGGGTTGACCTTGAGCAAAGAACTCAAACTATCTGAGGTCTCCCCTTTTTGGTGGCAGTCTTGTGTTGTTCCTGGGTCCCATAGGCTATTGTGGCCTCGTGGACGTTATTAAAATCTTTTATTTAATTTCATTTCCCATAATGGCTAGGAATTCATAAGACAACAGTAAGCAATTAAAGGCAGTGATAGAAATGTTATCACAGCAACGATCAATAAAAAGATAGCGATCTTTAGTTACTAAAGCGGACATCAATGGGATTCAGATCAGATACATCAATCAGACTTTGCAAATATACTGTAGAACAACAGATAATGATGGAAAGGAAAATCAATAAGAAATTTGAATAAAAAAAATAGGTTCAAGCAGATCTGGGAAGGACAAGTCTGCAATACATTTCTACTAAGTAGTCAGTTCCGGTACTGGTTCGGGTTTGGTTTCGAGGGTTCGGTTCACTGGTTCGGCTAAAAAAAAATTTGGGTTTTGGGTTTGTTTTGTGTTCGTTAGTACAAAAAACATGTAAAAATAGAATATATATATATATATGTGTGTGTGTGTGTGTGTGTGTTAAGGAGATACTCCACATGATCCCACCATGAGTCATCTAATATGATACTCTTAATTTTTGTTGCCCTTTCAGTGCTGCTTTGCCTCCATATAGACCAATTTTGGCTAATCACCATGCTAGAAAGTGGCTCTCTAACTTTCACAAGTCATCTCAAGACAATTGTGTTAGAGGCAAAACAGGTCTCTGCAACCTATTACAAATTAAAAATAATAATTAGAACAAACTTTAAAGAAGAATTTCAATTAGAATACACAATCAAATTATGATAACAAAAAATGTTAATATTACTTCACTTACCTTCAATAGCTCCAATTTTGAAAATGATCTAAAGATCCCTTGAGACAAGTGGTGGTTGGTGATGGACATCTAAATGTCCTCAACCTCTGCATACAATTCTTTGATCCAAGCAATTTTATTCCCAATCCTTTGCAGCATAAGATTGAGTGAGTGGACTACACAAGGTGTCCAAAAGATATGTGAATATCGTTCCTCAACCAACAACCCTACAACTCTACAATTCTTGGCATTGCCTGTTACAACTTGAACAACATTGCAGGGTCCCACTTCCTTAAAGGTTGCAATGAGAATATTAGCAATAAATTGTCCAGTTTTTACTTGCCCCTCACAATCCATGGCTTTCAAAAACATTGCCCCTTTAGGGGACACCACTATGACATTAATCAAGAGCTGATATTTTGAATCCTTCCAACCATCCGAAACAATGGACTCTCAACCCATGAATCCCTTATGGGCTTCAATGAATCTTCAACCAACATGACCTCTTTTTTCAATAAAGTGCCACACACTTTCTCATAACCTGGGCCCTTGTACCCTTTTGGAGCTTCAGTAATTGTTCTCAACATCTCTTTCCAATCAGGAGAACGAACAACATTAAAAGCTATTCCATTTGCATAGATACATCTTGCTAGATTTTGGTCGGCAATGGCTCTACTCTCATTTTGAAATGCAAGATCCAAAGGCCCCTTTGTTCTTTTGTTTGCAATGGGTTGTACACTTTGAGCTTGAGGATTTGGAGTGGCCAAAAATGGGTGGTTTTCTACCACGATATTGGAATTAGATGGGGGCAACATTCCCTTTGATTTTTTTTAATAAGGGGTGATTTGATTTATGGGCTTCCCGTTCATCTGTTGCTTCTTGCTCCATAATGTATCCTATGACTATCTCAGATGGAATAGGTACATTGTCTTTTCCAAGGCAAGCTTTGATGCCTTTTCTAGGTATTCCACACAAATGTGCATTCACCCTAAAATATGAACTAGAATATTGAACATCACATCCATTGCATTTCCAAATGTAACCACCACCACCTAGAACCGGTTGTATCATTTCAACATACTTCCATGGAGGAGAATTTGGATCTGTTTTGAACTTTAATTTAATTGGAGAGATGGAGGTAGAACTAGTTGACATTGTGATACCTATGGCAAAATTTTTTGCAAACAACACAAACAAAAAACTTGAAAACAAAATATTGATTTATAAAACCTAGCTCTTTTGAATCTTTCATACATTCATAGAAGAATGGAAAAACATAGATAAAATTAAACAAAACAAAGTTTCATGTTTGTAAAATAAAAAAATGGAAGAAAAAACTCAAAAAAAATGAAATAAACTTACCTCTTTGCAAAACAATTCTTCAACAATCTTTGTGGCAGCCGATGAACCCTTGCAAATGTGTAGGAATGGCAATGCAATTGTTTGTAAAAGCTTCAATGATCAATCTTCAACTCCTTTTGTCAATCCAACACGCAAAAATGAGTGCTCGGCCGCTTAGAATGAAAATGCTTGTTTGCAAAAAAAATGAATAAGAATGAGGTAGTTTAGGTGTTTAGAGTTATTTCGAGGTCACTTATAGGGTTCTCTTGGGCGTGGGTCAAAGTCAAACCCCAAAAAATGTTTAAAAATGCAAAAAAGTGCCTTTTTGGCCAGGTGGGCACGCGGGTTCTATCTGGGTTCTCTTTGGTTCATTTGGGTTATGCCTGGGTTTGTTTGGGTTCCTCCTAAGCGAACCAAACCACTTTTTGCAAGATCTTGGCTGAACCCATAGGCGGACCAGCCCAAGACCAACACCAGAACCTAACCGAACCCAAACCTAGGGCTAGCAGGGGCGAACCAAGTAACATAGCATTTCTGAGTATAGCAGCAGATATAATCAAAGAAGTCTAGAACATATCCCTAAGTGCAGTAACAACCTTAATCAAATAAGTTCATATAAAATGATCATGGGAATATATATATATATATATATATATATGTATATTATTTATGATTATGCAATAATGAGGCTTTCAGCAATTATTAATCTTTATTTACAATTACTTATTTGATTTAATCTATTTGTTTCTCTTTAAGCAATATGTTATGAATATTCATAACAGAATCGATTGAAGGAGAAGAATATACAAACCATCGATCATCTACAAGGAAAAATTAAATAAAAGGAAATAGAGAACTGCACCCTTTAAATTGGAAATAAATGATAAATTGGCATTTGCACAGTAGTCTGATTCCTTGAATTGATGGTATGAAATCTGATTTACAATAATGTAGTTGTAGCACCATTTAATGTATGTGATTGTGATTGTTTGATTAGAAGATCAAGGTACTAATGATGCATTGTTGTTATGATTGTTTCCTTATATCAATAAATATGATTAATATTTGTTTCCAATATGTCTTGAACATTATAGCCATGATAGGAGGTTGAGATTACAAGAGGGGAACGGTGATGGGGCACTCTCCAAGGTATGCCACCTCAAGATAGAGGACCAAGTAGTCCCAAAAATGGGGGACCAAGTAGTCTCAAGGAGGACAAGGGGATACCAAGGGTACAGTGCTTTGGGCTTAGGAGAGATGTGTAGGGTACCAACACTCTGCTGATTAGTTTTTCACTGTGTTTCTTAGATCTGATTTTGTTTCAGTTTGTGTTTGCCCTGTTTGTGCTTCTGAGTTTGTTTGCTAATAACACTAAAATGGTAGTAAAGAGCATATGCATACAATAGAAACTTCAAATAAACTAACTACTGAAACAACTTTGAATACAATGCTCAATTTAGTGGCCAAATAGGTTTTCTTCATTACATAATAAGATGCATTCAACATATAACTTACATCAGATTTTAAGCTAACTATATCTTATGCTACACTTTAACTTACAACCATACAAGCATTATGAATAGTGACTTGCTACAGTACCCGCCCCCAAAGAAGTGCACACAACTTTTGAATGATGAACTTCTCCCAACCAAATCCGGATTGGAAAGCCTTCTGGGATAAGGGCGCCCCTTTTGGGTGTGATTGCAGCCTCTAAGAAAGCTGTGTTTTTTTTCTTTTTGCTAGTTGAAACCCTCAATAAAACGCAACTGGCTATAGTTTACAAAAAACAGTCCCAAAATGTCTCAAAACCGAACAGCCCTCGTGCAAATGCCAATGGAGTCTATGGCTGTCAAGAACACTCAAAAACTGTCATGTCCCCGAAATAGAAAAACCATAAAGACCAAGTGTTAAAATACAAATAAATTGATAAATAAAATAAATAGCAATGTTAATATTAAATATAAAATAAATGTGTATCTTATCAATATATAAATATGAAATAACAAATATAATAATAATATATAGGCAAATTATTGTTATTACATTCCAGTATTAAATAACTTAATATCAAAAATAATAATAATAAATAAATATTATAATCATTACACATCAAAGATTGTAATACATTAGAATAAAATAATAATAAGATATTAGCAAATTGGTTTTATTATTATACTTTAATGTTAAAATATGTTCAATAAAACATCAAAATAAAATAATAAAATAAGTATAAATCTGAAATATCATAATTATTAGTAATAATATATTATTTTAAAAATAGATATTATTGTGATAATAAAGGCAGCAATTAAATCTAACAAAGGGATATATTTTATGAAAAGTCACCTCTTTCACCAAACAATACATTCCCCCCATGAGTCACCTACTTTGAATGGTATAAATAGAAGGAAGGGGGAAAAACATGGAGAAATACGATTTGCAATTTAGAACAGCAGCAACAATGATTGTTATGCATTGGAATATAGAGCCATTTAATATATATATATTATTTAATAGGCATGCAAGTATATATGCATAGATATAGATAAATTTTATAATGAATAAAGAATATATATGAGTAAGGAAAGAATAATTATATAAACATATATATATGAATACTAATGATGATACTTATAAGTAATGATGACTCTTTAATATAAACATAAGTAGATTATGTATATTTATGAATTGTCCTCATCCTATGATCAATTTAGTATAAGGTTGAAAGAGGCGTGTAAGGAAACATGGAGAGATATAACAACTCAGGTGATGTACTCACTTAGCAATAATATTTAGCATATTTTGAATATAAGAAACATATATTGCTAATCTGATTAGTGGTGTAATGTTTTCTTTAGTATTATCATGATGATAATGATGTTTATATTAACTTAAGGAAATCAGTAATAAATACAAATGTCTTTGATTGCTAAAATATTGTCTTCTAAGTGTTTGCAAGCCTACTAGGGAGGAAGGGCCTTAGAAAGGTGGTGCCTAAAAACTCCACTTAACAATCCGCTACGGCCATGGAGGGGTGGGGGTCCCACTTAACAATCCGTTGCGGCCATGGAGGGGTGGTAGGCCTGGAACCACTTATAAGCTCCGTTGGCTTCCCCCAGTAGGTCGAGTGTCTTTCGAGGTGATGGCACAGGTAGAGAAAGCAAGTACAAGTGTTTCCTCTAAGCACGCGACTCTGAGACATTCATGCCGCTCGGGGCCAAGGGGTGGGTTGTCCTAATAGGACACTTGTGCTCTTGGGCTTAAATGGATAGCTTTGGGCGACTCTACCCATGCCACTCCTCATATGTCTTTATTATTGATTTGTGATTACATTTATATTTGGATATCTAGATATTAATGCTAACAAATATATGTATATGTGGAAATATTAAATGCAGACTTCAATCCAAGATTACTTAGTCAAAGAGAACATTCATTTGAAAAAGAAGAAACCCTAAACCTGATCAACAAGCGAATTCTAGGGAAAAGTCGGGTAAGGGACATTACAAAAACCAATTCCAAATAACCTACAAATAGCAACACAGGTCTCCAACTGAAGCAACAATAACTGATCAGCAACTTTAAGGTGGTGTTTCACACCCTCAAGCAGCTCAAGAACGAAGAACAGAGCCCCACTAGGCTCACCCACTGCAACAAATCAGGAAACCCTAGCCTCCTTCTTCCTCTAAAGCAACACTTCCAATTTTCTTCAAGCTAAAATCATTCATCCATCAGAAGGGTCGAACTTTCTCTCTTCATTTATATAATTTAACATTGAAATCACTATTCATTAAAGTGAGCACTATTCACTTAAGTTATTTCTTTTTTCACTTTAGGCATGAATAGTAACTGCAAAAATAAAGTGACCCCTTCATTTTAAAGACACATGGTCCCTAGGCCGAGGATGGTGAAATAAAAGGTGAGTATCATTAATTGAAGCACAAGTATCATGCCAAACGCCACAATTCACCTTGCCACCATACTCCGGAGATCTACACTGCAAATTGACGACCAAGTGCCCGTCTAAGAAATCCTCTATCCAGAACTATTAGCCTACGAGGGTCAAGAAAATAGGCTAATCCCCCAACTCTGATGCTCGTGAAAAAGGGGACATTACAGTCCGCCCTCCCTGAAATTGCTTGTCCCCAAGCAATCTCTACTACAAAGAAACCTCACTCCTCGAAAGGCCGAAAAGAAGAACTGAAAAATGTCCCATGCATAACTGACTAACTCCGGAAGCACCAGCATAAATGCAACTGCGCTAAATATTCTTGGATCCTAAACCCAAAATGAAGGTTTGTTGTGTTTACCTTCCTCCGACTTCCGATGCACTCTACTGCCCCCAACTTCATCATGCTATGAGCGGTGAAGTAACCCAATGGGACCCATCCAATATTCAGTACTAACCCTGTTACCACCTGGATCCCAAAACAATTTGAACTCACATCTGTCATGTAGAAATAAGAATATCTAGAAGCATCCGCTATGCCAAATCTCTCTCTGTCCTTCGTTAAACACCCATGGATGCAATAACTAACCCAACCATCATGCCAACTGACATCACAGTCACTTTGTAACACTGTACCTAAATGTAATTCCTGTGATATTAAAGTAGCAACCCTTGTCGGATACATATTAGCATGGCGGATAACTGACTGCTGACCTTGCAAGTAATCCTCTGCAAACAACTGAGTCAGGTACTTGCAGCCTCTAACCCCGTCCTCTGAAGATGGCAAACTCTCATCCCACAACGGATGGTATAACCCTTGAGCCAATCCACATCGATGCATCATCAAGTCCTCCGCGTGTGGATCAAAAGAAACATGATGAGCAGTCATCACTGTGTAGTTGCGATAGAATGCTCCAACCTCGGTGAATGGCTCATCACTAGCAATACTAGAATCAGGCAGCTGATCACTCTGACTTTGAAGCATAACAAGCTGGCATCCAAAATCAACTGCATGGGATGAGGTAACAGATTTGCTTCCAGGAGACGGAAACAAATCCACATGAGAGCCATACTCCCAACCAGATGACACTTCGCAAGTCCCCTGTGGAGATGATGGAGTAGCGTCGTGTACTAACACACAGCTCTCTAGAGAATCTACCGCAGCCACACAAGAGCTATCAACTATCGGACCTATGTCATCGGTCATAGTATTGACCACCAGAGAGCTTGATGCAACATGTGGTTTTCTGCTGCTCTCAGTCAAAGTACTTAGCTCAACTAAGTCAATTGCCCCTGTATCCGGAATGGATGTTACCACATCCTCACTACAACCCGTAGATGTCAAATCATGACCAACCGCCACTATAGGAAACTGTACTGTAACTGCAACTGGTGGAGACTGTGCCAAACTGAACTCCACGATAAGCTCCTCCAACCGTGACGTTGACTCTCGAAGGGTCAACTGGGCGTTGTGCAATGAATCCATAGTCACCTCAAGCTCATGAGTGAGCTTTTCGACCTCCTCTTAGTTCCTATCAGCAAGTAACTTCAAATAATTATGTTTCATTAATCCAATAGCTTCTCGTAGTGTATGGAACTCTCCAAGGGAAAGACTGTTGTCATTGTGCTCATCTAACATAAGAGTACTCCAACCATAGGTTGCCAACATCTGTCGAGCAACATCAAAATGCTCCAAGGCTGTAACAATCATATTATCACTAACCTTCAACTGCCCCATCAGATGATGATACCCCTGTAACTCGTCATTTCCACCCAAATCTGCACTATAGTAAGAGGTTGAGTTCTCAACACTCACCTCATGATCAGCAACATCATGTGTGCTATCCTCAATGCACACATCAACAACTAAGGTACTGCTGCTATGTACCTCAGCAGATGGCTCATCGGGTAAGGTAGAAACTGTTGTTATGACAATATCTTCACAAACTTCCTCTCCCAATGTAATTGTAACACCATCCAACTCACGATCCTGTGGTTCTATGTCAACACATGAATCATCAAACTTGTTCTCTAAGGCCTGATCTGAAAAATCAGACTCACCATGACATAAATCCATGCCAAATACTGCACCATTAGTATCCAATTCCTAAGTACTTTCCTATAACAACTCAATAGTAGAATCTTGCACATGTGTAGCCACCGTTGTTACATGTTGTTGTAGGCTACGAGCTAATCTTTGTTGTGAAAGCGTGAGTTTTCGTTGAGTATTATTCAAGATGCTCTCAACCCTGATCCTAACTCCACCATACCAGAAGTGGTGAAGCAATACACTAGGACCCCTCCAAACGGTAGTGCTAACTCTACCTCCACCTGGATCCCAGCTCAGTAAACCATGCCAATTCCAAACACTATGCTGATACACCTCAAGTATCATACTTGAGTCGCATGAATAAACTAAAAATCTATCAACCTCAACACCATCTGACTTCAACGGCACCACTGGGATATACCCTTTTTCCAAATTGCAACAAGTCTCCAAGCCTCGAATCAAGTGATAATCAGCATGGGAGAATAAAATAGAGGACCTACTATACCCGGAATCGTCATCTGAAGTCGGAGACATGTCATACCAGAGTTGACTAGAGCACTCCTTATTCCACTCACCTCTTTGTGCCATCAAAGTCATCGTCAAATCTGGTGTATGTGGGATGAAAATGAGTTGATGAGCATACCTCATGCTGCAATCGAGGTGAAACACTCCTGACTATGCTAATTGAGTGCTCACTAAAGAACCCTTAACGTCCTCAAGATCTAGAGAGAGCTTATCAGCTTCCTCTTCTTCCCTCCAAGGAATCCAAATAGATCCCAACAAGGCTAAGTAGGGTGTCTCTGTCTAAAAGAAGGTTCAAATAATTCGTCTTCAATGTTTCCATACCTTCTTTGACAACCTGCAAAGCATCTTGAGAAGATCCGGCTCCAATCCTTTCTTGTCTTCTCTCTAACTGAACTGCCCAAAGATGATCTTCAATTAATTTGTGCATCCTGTCATGATGAGATAATGCCGCAATAATCCCATCCTCCTTCACTTTCAACTTCCTCTCCAAGCTACGAACAACCTCTGCACCATATGATGAAGCCTCTAACTGTTCTTGTTTACCCATGTCTGGAATCTTCACCAAGTTCTTCAATTGCCCAGGCTTACCAACCTCATCACTGTCATTAGAACAAAGTGCATCCCTTCTCTGCATAAGGAGTCCTCTAAGGTTATCTATTCCCTTTTGTCTTCCTATGTTGATGAGATTGACTTTATCTTTTACCTTTTGAAGGTGTTGTCTCGCATTGGCAGCAACTAATCTAGCCTCCTTTGCTTTCTGCAACCATCCTTCGTTCAACTTTTCGGACCTCTTTACCTCTTCGCTGCCAAAATATACAAAACCAGCCCGCATATGCTTGATATCTTCATGTCTACCAAATGGTGTAGTCAAAACACTAGTGGCTGCTCCACTAAGTAGAAGATCAATTTTCACATTCTCCTCAATATCTTGGGCCTTTAATGGACTTTCATATGTGTGAATAACATCCACTGAACCACAATCTGATTCCTTATCATGACAGGTGGAAGTAATGCTAAACTCAAATAATGAAGTATCACAAGAAATCTGACCTTCATATTGCTGCTCTAATGTAACTGATTTAACTTCAACCAATTTTTTCTTTTCTTCAACCTTGACGCCCTCATGAAGTGTCATGTGATCCAAACCTTCCTCATGGCAAATTTGTTTTGTACTTTCCTTAGGGTCATTCGTAGGCTGATCACTAACTGCTGCAAATTCATTGTAGAGGTTTCTATAAGTTTCTCCTATAGATGCCTCTTCTCTCTCCTTCTTTTTGTTTTGTGATATAGACCTGAAGAAGGACAATATGTATGGCTCTGAATTTCAGTCTGAAAGCATTTGATTCATCCTTTTTGAAATATGTCTTGACTCCTTCGCTACGGTATCCAACTGCTTTAATATGGCATTCCATTGCTTTCCGTGAGTAGCCATGAAGCACAACTAAAACTTTTGCAGCTGAAACTCGTCAACAGGTTGGCAGGAAACCGCTCTGATAGCACTGTAGGGTACCAACACTCTGTTGATTTGTTTTTCACTGTGTTTCTTAGATCTGATTTTGTTTCAGTTTGTGTTTGCCTTGTTTGTGCTTCTGAGTTTGTTTGCTAATAACACTAAAATGGTAGTAAAGAGCATATGCATACAATAGAAACTTCAAATAAACTAACTACTGAAACAACTTTGAATACAATGCTCAATTTAGTGGCCAAATAGGTTTTCTTCATTACATAATAAGATGCTTTCAACATATAACTTACATCAGATTTCAAGCTACCTATATCTTATGCTACACTTTAACTTACAGCCATACAAGCACTGTGAATAGTGACTTGCTACAGTACCCGCCCCCAAAGAAGTGCACACAACTTTCAATAACGAACTTCTCCCAACCAAATCCGGATTGGAAAGCCTTCTGGGATAAGGGCGCCCCTTTTTGGTGTGATTGCAACCTCTAAGAAAAGGCGTCTTTTTTCTTTTTGCTGGTTGAAACCCTCAATAAAACGCAGCTGGTTGTAGCTTACAAAAAAACAGTCCCAAAATGTCTCAAAACCGAACAGCCCTCGTGCCAATGCCAATGGAGTCTATGGCTGTCAAGAACACTCAAAAACCAGCTCCAAATAACCTGCAAACACCAACACAGGTCTCCAACTAAAGCAACAATAACTGATCAACAACTTTAAGGTGGTGTTTCACACCCTCAAGCAGCTCAAGAACGAAGAACAAAGTCCCACCAGGCTCACCCACTGCAACAAATCAGGAAACCCTAGCCTCCTTCTTCCTCCAAAGCAACACTTCCAAGTTCCTTCAAGCTAAAATCATTCATACATCAGAAAGGTCAAACTTTCTCTCTTCATTTATATAATTTAACATTGAAATCACTATTCATTAAAGTGAGCACTATTCACTTAAGTTATTTCTTTTTTCACTTTAGGCATGAATAGTAACTGCAAAATATAAAGTGACCCCTTCATTTTAAAGACACATGGTCCCTAGGCTGAGGATGGTGAAATAAAAGGTGAGTATCATTAATTGAAGCACAAGTATCATGCCAAACACCACAATTCACCCTGCCACCATACTCTGGAGATCCACACTGCAAATTGACGACCAAGTGCCCGTTCGAGAAACCCTCTATCTAGAACTATTAGCCTACGAGGGTCAGGAAAATTGGCTAATCCCCCAACTCTGATGCTCGTGAAAAAGGGGACATTACAAGATGGCATTTTCAGGGCACCCTTTGTAATCTCACCCCTCCATCACAATGAATCAGCACGAGAGGTCAAACCATAGAGAGAGGGAAATGGTTGGCAAGATGAGGAGATAATGGAAAGGGGACGCCTCCTAGGTAGACCACCTCATATGGATGGCATGGGCCACATGAGGCCAAGGGGGATGATATATCCGCTCTTGGGAGATAATGGAAAGGGGACGCCTCCTAGGTAGACCAAACCATAGAGAGAGGGAAATGGTGGTCAAACCATAGAGAGAGGGAAATGGTTGGCAAGATGAGGAGATAATGGAAAGGGGACGCCTCCTAGGTAGACCACCTCATATGGATGGCATGGGCCACATGAGGCCAAGGGGGATGATATATCCGCTCTTGGGCCTAGAGGGTCCTAGGCACCCCATCAAGTCATGTTCTCCCATGCTCTCTTATGGTTGAGCCCCTCCAAGGATATTAAAAGCTTTGTGATTGGATTAGTAATTGGCCTTGATTTTACTAATATTTAATTATGATAATCAGCTAAATAGTATTATTGTGGTAAATGGTTATAATCTACTAATCAATGTGATTGTGGTAAATGGTTTCTAATTTGTGTGCAGGGCTTCAATCAGGTGAAAGGTATTCTCTAACCCATTTGTTTATTTAAAAATTAAGGATTTAGGGAAAATTTAAGGCATTCCCAATTAGGGGACATTACACATGAAAAGGGCACGAAGGTAAAATGAAACCCACAACCCAAACTCCGACAAAGTAATTTGAGTTGAGAGTCAAGAATCAAGGAAGAACCAAATGAGGTATGATGGTTAGGGATGGTTCGACTCCCCAATCTAAAAGACTTACACAAGTTTTGATAACAAAGGCCGAAACAACAAGGCTAAGATGAAAGGGGTTCTTGAGGAAGGGGAAGCCTAATGACCCAACAAGAGGGAAAGACTTAAGAAATTTAGTGGATATCTTCGAGAATCAAAGATCTGAAATGGCATCGACATAGACTCAAGCTCAATGCTAAAGTGATAAAAACTTTCTAAAGAATTCGGTTGTCAGGTGGATGACATGAAGGCAAGGGAAAGGCTGACAACTCAAAACTCCAACAGAACACAAAGAACACCCAAAAAACATCCCAAACTTAGTAATTTCACAAACTTACGCAGATTTTTGACACCAAAGAGGGTATACGTAAGACTAAACATAGGTAAAACATAGAAATGAAAACCCATATAAATATTTCTCAGATCACTTATAAATATGGGCAAAAAGAAACCTAAGTGGGCAAACAAACAAGGAATCAATGAATATTTTGACACTACAAGATTGAGTCCCAACAAAAGGAAGTCACTTTCAAGCATAAGCCTTCACAGGGAAGTTTAAAGACTACTAAATTGATTGGTTCCTATCCTATTTCAAGGGTTGAAAATATTGGTATATTTTGGATGTTGCTACAGCTAACCAAAATAGAAGGTGATAGATTGGTATCTCCCTCCCTCTACAGCTACCAAGATACCTTTATCCTACCTCCCTATTTCCATATAGGCTGGTTTTGATGTTATCTGATCTAAAGGATTAGCTATCCCTTGCTGTCCACATTTTAAAAGATTTACCTAGTTGAATATTACCAGCTACCTTTCTACACTAAAGGGTCATCAAACATGGATGCGAACATATTTTTCAAGACATTCTTTGTGCCCACCACAATCAACCAATAAGGCCCACTTAGTTCAAGCCATTCTCCCATGGGTATCATTAAATCTTGTATTGGCTCTTTCTTGGTGATTGTGATACAATTGTCAGTACTTCATTATGCAATTCAAATTAAGGGCAGCCTTCTTTGCCTCTAGCCATGACCTTCACCGGTGTTACATCCCTTACATTGAGACTATATGTTTGGTTATGTGATTCAAACGTGATTTTGGTTGCAAATAACTGCTTTCATGTGATTATGACATTGAGGATGCAATAGATGTCCCTTTTGTTGTAACTGTAATATTAACGAACTCTTTAGTTTGTAAAGTGAAATTATTGTTCACGTGAAGTTGAACGAGATCATGAGATTAAATTTAAATGCATATTATTTAGCCATTGAGAACGATCTAACCATAATCCTTGCCAGTCGATGCAGGTTTGTCGATGCCACGAGAGAAAGGGAAATATTATCAGGGAGAGGATGCAGTTAACATTGGATCAATTTTATCATCAAACCTTGAGTTAGTGCAAGACAGTTGTGTCGACATCATGACCTAGGCCATGGGTAATTTAATATAATAATTAATGTTAAATAAGTTAATTCAAATTATTTTTAATAATCTCCTCTTGAATTTAAACGAACAAATCCTTGGAATATATATGTATATATTTCCAAGGTTATAATAAACCATAGTATAATTCAAATTCCATTTATCTTAATATAAAAATGAAAGTAAGATTTATAGTCTAATTAATTAATTTAAGCTGGAGTCGTCGCTATATGGTGGAGACTGAAGAAATTATGCCGTCTTCCATCGTGCCTCTTGGGGAAACGCCCAAGATGGAAGACCAACAGTCATATGGTTTCATGCGATCTTGGAATGAAGGTTTTGTTGAGCTTTCATTCTTAATGGGAGGTTTCTCTTTAATTCGGGGGGGGTTACTTATTCTGTTTTTTTCGCCACTTCTTTTGTTCTTCATTACTCTCTAGGGAGGAGCTCATCTTTTTCCAAAAAACCCCGTCGGCTTTCTTTGTGAAGGATAGAAAATATGCTATGCTCATACCTAGTCGGCTCTTCCCTTGATCGTTCTTAATGTTCTGGTTGAAGACGAAATCTGCCTCTGGCTTCGCAATTTTTCACTCAAATCCGTCGGGTTATCCATGGTTCTTCTTTGGGTTATATTTCCTTGGAGATGAACTTAGGCGGCGACATCAAGATTATCGTGATTCATATTTAGTGGCTCCCTGTGTTCTTGGTCAAACCAAATCAGGTGCTTTCACTGAGAACAATATCCTCACATCTGCAAGATCTATGCTCACTCCTTTTTCCGACTTTTCTCCATTGCTATCGACGCCTTCTGGAGTGGTTCTCCTTATTCCTTTTGGTGGAAGCTATGCGTGATATTGTATGACAGAAGGTCGCATCCTCCATTGTGGAAGGAAAAATGAGCTTGGAATCTCACGTATTTTCTTTAGTTCTTCAATTTCAGGCAAGTAACGCAATTGTTACAGCAATGTTTGTGCTTCAATGAATCTTTTTGGTTGAGTTCCTTATGTTTAGAAAAACACACTTTATCTTCTCGTCTTTCTGAAAGGTAAGGAATCAGGTCTTATAATGTCTTCAGGGGATGGCTTGTTAAAAGATCTTTCCATAGGAGAACCTGAACCTTTTATTTTTCTTGAGTTCGAAATATTACTGTCAATTATTACACTACTGTTTAGGATACAGAGTGAGCTTTTAAAAATTACCTGATAAACTCATACCGCCTGTTTCAGTCAGAACATATCCTTATTCACTCCCCAATTAAAAGTTGGTTATGAGCTAATCCTCTGCTCACCCGAATCCTTTAGGGTACGGATAACGGTTAAAGTCTTATGATTCCTCAATGCCTTTTTAGTTTCTGCTTTATGTATAAAACCTCAAAGTTAGATTTAACCTTGAGCTTGAATGAATGACAAACAAACCGGCCATTGCAATTTAACTTGAGACCAAATGATGAAGTTAAATGGTTAGATTTGAAAGACCATTAAATTAAATATGTTGTTCGGTGCATAAGAGTTCAATGATAATAACCTTTGTTTAGAGAAGATAGTTGGTCTTAAAAAGAAGTGATAAATGTCGAATCGAGACCCTTACTCTTTTCTCATTGAAAATAGATACTTAATGATATTAGCTTAACCTTAAATAAGGTAGACTTGAAAATCCTTTGTGCCATTGAATCCCTCATTATGTGTGAAACTGAGGGTTAAGATATAACTTCGAGCTAAGAAGAAATGGTAAATAAACTACTAATTTAAAATTAGAATTTGATTTGAGAATCATGATGTCGAGCAAGGGTGAGAATGCTGGCGACACAAGAGTGCCAGAGATATCGGCACAGGAGTGCTAGTAATATTAAAAAACTTGGGCAAGGTACGATGCTAGATTCAACATCTGTCAGCTATCAAGTACCAGATATACCATTGATCAGAATGACTTTTCTAGTTGGGAGGTACCCTTAGTAAGGTCGATCAGGAGGTATAGGTCCTTGACACCACGCTCAGAGGCAAGATGATAATTTGATCCATGTTGATTACCCTCGTGAAGGGCGGGTTCTTCAGTTGAAGAAACTCGGGAGGCCAGTAGGTCTTGGTTGGGCGGTAAAAGCCCTTGATGATAATTCTCTTTCCCTCGATAAAGATTCCCAAGTATGATAGCATGAAGAAGATGTCAAACGCAATCCTTCCACACTCGTAAATCCAAGTACATGCAATGCTAATTAAAGTTTACTTTCATTTGTGTCATGAATGTTATTCTTTTATGTTAAATGTACGGTGTAACATTCCGCAGCTAATTAGTTAGATAGTTACTTGATTCATTCAGCCGAAATGAAAGATCTGAATGTAGTTAATGAATATAAAGAAGATACTTCTTTTCCTCTGTTCATTAATGGAAATAATGGGAACCCTAGACAGTTTAGTTAGTTATAGCCGAGTGAAACGTGGCTGCTGTTTCCATTTCTTAAACCCTAATTAAGACAACTGTTACATTGTTTAGTAGTTGTAGTTTTTGTTCGTTATTTTTTGGAAGCAAGAAAAGTGGTTATGTCTTTCTATAACTTTTGTATATGTTTCAGTTATTAGTTTTCCCTTCAGTTGGAATTAGTAGTTTAAAAGTTAGCTGTTGAGTTGTATAATGTAGCAACATCGGAATTGGTTTTCTTTCCACTTCTCTACAAAGGAACCCTAGTTTAACATTTATTCAGTTATTGATCTTCCTTGAAACGGTTGGTGAAACAGTTAGTTGTTTCCGTTCAGCTGAAACTGGGAACTTAGAAGTCAGTTGAAAATTTAAAACTGATTCAGTAGAAATTGTTTGGAAACTGTCGAATGAAAACAAAAAAAATTTCAGCAGAAAATTGCCAGTTGATACCCAAGGTTGGGATCGAGATGTTACAACCGGCCTATCTTCTATGGGCACAAATTTTCCTTTCTCAAGGTTATTTGTAATCTAAGTAATACATGGTTTAATCTTCCTGCCATATTTAGGGTTTACCTATTTTAGGCTCACCCCCTTTTGATAATCTGTCTCTTTTGTTGATATGCTTTCAGTTTAATTTTATCTTTAGATTATTTTTAGAGCTTTTTCTTGCTCCCTCCAATTATTTCTACTTTTGTATTTTTGACTCTTGGATCCCACTAACCTATTTTTGTCATTTGCGGCCGATACTTCTTTCTTTCTTTATAATGATTCTAAAACTCTCAATATTATCTTTCCTTCCTTTTAACCTGTCATGATTTTTTGATTTTCTGGTTCTACTAAAAAAAATTTAATACTTAGATTGCTAGTCATATAGTTTAGTATTCGTCAATGATCAGTTTTCAATAGGCTCTAAATGTTGATCATTTTTCCATTCTATGCATTCATGCAACACCTTAGCATATTTACTGATACACTCCCACAAATTCTGCATAATATAGACATGCATTTCTGCATATGATACTGCTAATGAGCATATCTTCCACTTGAACTTGCTGTTCAGTGTCATGTCAATTCATGACAGAAATTAAAAACCAAGTTGTTGTCTCGAGGTAAGACATAAATTACATATGCCAATTTATTTTGGCTAATGACGATAAAGATCCACTCTGATACAAGCGCCAAGTAAATGCAAAAGGATTTCAGAGAGGTCAACGGATAATTTCTCAAATGAAGAAGACTCTAGATGGATTAGGAAATTTTTTCATGAACGTCTAACTGGACTTTTGTGCACACAATAAGGGGAATATAGCCAAATGCAGAAAGCCATAAATTCTTATGTTATCTAAAAATGCATGTGAGGAATTATGAATGTCCACCATCAAAAACATTTCATCCCATAGTTGCTCAAGGCCTGCATTGAATTGCTACCAACATGACTGGACCTTGGACAATATTTACTGTTTAATAGTCTTAATGCAAAGCCCTGTGTGCTTTTCCTGCATCAGGGTCCATGAAGATTTTTTCCATGTTAAACATGATGAAGAAGGCATGATAACTGATTAAATCTAGAAGCATGTTAAATTCTACAGGAAGAGAATAAGGTTTTCTATTTCATTATCATGTCAACACTCCCATCTTCTAGTGCTAACGATCTTGATTGCTGCAAACAGAGCTTAAACTGTATTGTTTTGTGTGCAAAACTGATTAAAATTGAGTAGGAGTGAATTTGTGTCCTGCATATCTCCAATGATTACAGCGGCATAAGAATCCTGCTACAGTTAAGTATAGAATGATTATAATTGCTTTCTCCTATGAGAACAGAGAATAGTATACATACATCACCCTTCAAATGAATGCTATTTATCACAATCCGAGCCATCCCACGTAATGGTTTTGCTAACTTTGCTGCCAAAAGAACACTCATTTCATTTGTGTCCCATTCAAATCCCATGTGCATGATTGGCTGCAAATGGAATATTGAGCTTTTGGTCAGATATTATATATTTCTAATAAGATACTAAAAAGCAGGAAAATAAATAACTCAAATAGTCGTTAAAACATGATAATAGATGAACTGGCTTCAGGAAGATGATACTTAGCTAATCCCCCCACAGAAGGGGGGAAAACCAAGATTTCATGCTCAGAATTAACCCAGAACTGCAATACTAAATAAATTCTCCATTTTAAAGAATCAACCATATTATATTTATTAATGGATGGTTTAGAAAGAAATAAATTATTCTTACCATCAGCCTCTAGGATCTTAAGATATTTTAAAAGCTACAATTCATCAAGATGATTCAAGTATCAGAAAATTAAAAAAGCGTTTTGCAGCACACTTCTTGACATCATTTTTAAAACATTATTAAACATGGTCCTAAAAACACTATGACATAATACATGCAATAGGAATCAAATGTATTTGTACAACATTATCCTCATTTCGTTGAAATGTATATGTTTCATCAGAAATAGTTTTCCATCAAACAAAAACCATTAAAAAATGGGAAAATGGAAAAACAATTGGTCCTTAACAGTATAAACATAAAGAGAATCAATAAAAATTAGTAGTGAACTACTGAAAGATATATTCACCATAACACAATACAGTAGCATCAAAGGACTGAAAAGCTCCTAAGGGCCAAGGCAACCTGGAGCATTTGCAAACCCAGGTTGGATCTGATTTTATAAGTTCCAGAAAGGAACAAATACCAGTAAAACTAGTATGCTTTTAAGCTATGTGTTATATGGAATATCTCAGTATGAAACTTCAATTTGGCTCCAACGTGCTATGGTTATTGGTTTTTCTCGAGTCCCACTGGCCTACTTTGGTCATATGTATACTTCAATTATCACAGTAATTTCTTTCTTTCTTTCTTTCTTCACATAAGTTATTGTTTTTATGGGAAATTCCTATTGGTAAAGGATTAAACATAAAAAATCCCAACATAAATGGTGAAAACAACCAAAGACGGGAATATAGAAAATAGAAGAGTTGCAGTAGAGCTTGCAATTCAAGTCAATGCAAAAGAAAAACAAAAGTGATATAAAGTATGATGATAGTAAAAGAAAGACATATAAATTCACATACAAAGAGGTTCCTTATGCCAGACTGTTGTTAGTATAGGGTGGCTGGCCAAAAATACTAGAAAGTTAAGGCATTGCAACGCAAGAAAAGTTCCATCAAGACAAGTTTTTATATATGTTTGAATCCTTGGTAAATTTGTTAGAGATAACACAACCAGTAAAGATCATGATATGAGCCCCAACCACTTCTCTGTCCTGATTTTGGAGGATCCACTGATGAATTGCAGGTCAGGGCTGGGGTTTATAGAATGTTTCTGCCCATTCATCTTTTGTAGCTTCCGCTTCAACTTGGCTTTGCTGAGTGTGTGGAGCATATCTCTTATCATTTTCCTGGTAGGTGGTTTGATGCACCACTTCAGCAAGTCTTCTTTTCGTTTTTCATTAGTCGGACTCTGTTGTACTGCCTCTGTTTAGCTTTGGAGATTCAGGGTGGTCTCCTTGAGCAGATATTAACACTCAGCTTGGTTACCAAGACATTCCTGCAATGCAATTTTGGTTTCTTTTTCTGTTGGATATACAAAAGAATAACTCTGTTGTAACCCTATGAACTCAACTTTCATACTGCTTTTTGTCCATTTTTTCATCAATTAATCATTGTTTATGTGTCAATGCAAGTCAGTTGTGGTCTCCCTAGTCAGTTTGCATGCTCATCTTGTCAGGGTTTACTCTTTGTCTAACAACATATGCAAGATGATGCTAAGTGCCACAAGTCTGACACAGAATAATGGGTTTCAAGATAGCCTCAACAGCATCAGCAAAGGGGGATAGAATACAAAGATGGCTAAGTCAGCTCTAGGCTGCACTGTCATGATCCCGAAATTGTAACACTAAGATATAAAACATTGGAATGAGTAAATAAGATAAATAACAAAATACATATTAAAATTATAATTATCAAATATAACATTGTAAATATTAAAATATAAATACTAACAATTTAAATATTATTATTGTAATATATAAATACTGATCTATATATATATATAATAACAAATATATTTTAAGAAAATGTAATATAAAATATGATAATGTATATTGAAAGAAATAGAAGCAGCAACTTGAGTATAGGATGCAGAAATTAAAAACAATGAGCAGCGACTGAGTATAAGCAGTGATCACATCTGTTAAGACAACGATGACATAATAAAGGAAAAGACGATGACTTTCTCTTTAGCAAATAAACTCTTGTGATATAGTTTCAGGATAACAGCGCTGTGTACTATGAAAGGAAAACATATTAAGTATTGTACTGATCGATCCACATTAGTCAACTAAACCTTGGCACCCACAAAGATGTAAAAATGCATAGCAGCGATGGATACAGATTACTTACTATTCATACTAGCAATGATCATCGTTAGAGAACAAAAGCAGCGATTATATTAATATCATGAGTATAAAGCAATTTACATAAAAGGAAATGCAGCAATCAATTGAAAAGGAAAGGCAACGATTATTTAATGTGAAAAGCAGAATAAAGGATAGTTAACAAAGGTCGTGACCTTTGTAAAAGGACATCACCATTCAAAAAGGATGTCTCTTTTGAAAGAGACTGTAATATAAATAGGGTGAGAATGGAGTGGATCTTTGATAAGGGAGAAAAATATAAAAATATAAGCAGGAATAATTTTTTATATTTTGAGTTTGAGGGCAGATAGGAAAAACATAGAGAAGGAAAAATCAGAGAAATTAAGAGCAGATCTAGTGAAAATATAAATAAAAAAGAAGGAGAAGTCTGAAGCATATCTCTGAGGCAGCAGTAGAATATAATCAGATATATATATAGATAGATAGATATAGAATATAGTCAGATATATATATATATATATATTATTTACGATTATGCAATAATGATGCTTTCAGCAATTATTAATCATTTTTCGTAATTATTTATTGGATATAATCTACTTGTTTCTCTTTAAGCAACATGTTCTAGTTCATAATAGAATCGATGGGAAAATAAAAAAGAGAAGAGCAGGGCGATCAGCACAGCCTCTATCTGTTAGTATAAATTAATTTATGATTTCAGAATTTTGGATTCCATTATATCAGTTATGTCTAATTATTTTATGATTTCAAAATTATGAATTAATTTATATTGTGGTAGGAGCTTCATATAGGATTATAATGTATTGCTCAAATATTATCAATGATTCATGCACATTTTCACTTATATCTTATGATAGTATATATTAAAGTATTATTGTATTATTTAATGGTCATCTTAGCCTTTAGTTAGTCAGTAGTTTACTTTTTGTTAATCTAGTCTGTTTCAGTTAACTTTTAGTAACTTTCAGTTCTTTGCTTTTGTTAACGTCTATTTCTTTTTAAAAACATCGTCCTATATTGTATTATTTAAGGAGCTCTCATCTCCTATGTAAATAACGATTATCAAATATCAATTATCATTTCATGGTATCTAAGCATAGGCTCATTTTTTTGAGCAATAAAAAAATTTGTGGTTGATTACCTAAAAAGTTTTGGAAATTTTCAAAAGTTTTTTTTGGAGGGTTTTTGAAGGATATCATGGTATCTTTCTTTTGGTGATGAATCGTGGATTTACCTTGTTGCATTTCAAGGGATTTTCTACATTCTTCTAGGTGAAAATCTGTGAAGGAATATTTGGCACTTTTTTACCAAGAAAAATTCGTGGGTTTCATGTCTAAAAATCACGGCTTCATTTCTTCTTTCAAATTGTGCCTATTTTTGGTCTAAAAATCGTGTCTTCTGCACTTCACAGGTTTTAAAAATCCATCTTCTTCTGGCAACTTTTTTTCAAACAAATCACGCAGGTTTCCCTTCGTTCTTGGCCGCGTGACCTGGAGATTTTTCTCCTGTTTATGATAGCGCGCATTGGTTTTTCTGGTCTTTTTTTGCACACGATTTAAAAATTGCGACCTTGGCAAAGTTTGTGGCTATTTCTTGTAGTCTTCTAAAATCGCGTTGTATTTTTCTAGCTTTTTTGGGAAACGGGGCTGAGGAGCTTCTTTTCTGCCCTTTGTTGAATACATTTTTATATTTTGAGTTTGAGGGCAGATAGGAAAAAGATAGAGAATGAAAAATCAGAGAAATTAAGAGCAGATCTAGTGAAAATATAAAAAAAAAAAAAAGGAGAAGTCTAAAGCATATCTCTGAGGCAGCAGTAGGATATGATTGTTAGTGTTTCTTAGATCAGATTAATTTAACCAATTGAATAAAAGAAATGCAACACATAAGACAATGAACACAACAAGATACCCTGGGAAAACCCTCCTCTTGAGGGAGAAAAACCCAGCAAATATATCTCTTATATATTGAAGGAATAAGAGCAGAAATCTGCTTGAACTCAGGCCCAACACAATGCCGAATTTGATACAATGAATGATAGCATCTCTCTTAGATGCAAAGATACAAATGAATATGTTTCTCCTTTTAATCGGTCTGCTGCTACAAAATGATGATCTGCTGTTCAAGTATGAACTTCTTCTATGTATGCGAATCCAAGTATGAGCTTCTTCTATGACTGCGAATTCTGCTCTGCCAAAATAGCGAACTTTCTTTTGTGTATATTCGAATATGTGTTACCATCAAAAGGTAACCTTGTATATATACCTTCTTGGCGCCTCTTCATATGGGTCGGCCTTTTTGATAGATATTTTAAATAACAAATAAGGTCGGCCAGAATAAGTACATAATATATCTTAATTATAAGGTCGGCCCATGTACTAGTGAAGACCGACGCTGCATTAACATCAACACTCCCTCTCAGCTAGGGATGAACTTCCATCTGCACAAGACACATTATGTTAGAATGAAAACAAAATAAAATATCACCTCAACGTGATATTAACCATTATGGCTACTCCCATAGATGGTAAAAACTCATCACGGATTCTCTCACGTGATGTTGTCATGGAGTCACACACATGACATCCACCATAGCTTCTCCCAGAGGGTGGAAACAAGGGCTTTCACCTCAACTCTCTCTCATCAGAGAATTGCATTATCAAGGACTTACACCTCAACTCTCTCTCAGCAGAGAATTGTATTAACAAGGGCTTGCACCTCAACTCTCTCTCAGCAGAGAGTTGCATTCTCAACAAGGATCACTGATTACTGAGACTCTTTCTCAGTCAAGGCTGCATTCTCCACCATACCAAGTTTCTCTCGGAAGTATACAAACTTAATCCTGGCGAGAGGCTTGGTGAGAATGTCTGCCGTTTGCTCTTCAGTGCTGATATACCTCAACTGTATAGCTTTCCTTTGCACCATATCTCTAATATAGTGGTACTTGATCTCAACATGTTTTGTTCTGTCATGAAACACAGGATTGACAGAAAGCTTCACACAGCTTTGATTATCTTAGTGAATGATAGTAGGCTCCATTGATTGTCCAAACAATCTTACGAAGCCACACTGCCTCACGAGCTCCCACACAAGCTGCAATATACTCTGCTTCAGTTGTACTCAAGGCCACTGAAGACTGTTTCCTGCTACCAAACTAACATACTATGTACCAGGAGATCATAGCAGTCCCCAAACTAAAGCAACAACCAGAAGTACTCTTCCGATCTGAGACACATCCTGCCCAATCAGAATCAATAAAACCATGCAGCTCCAAATCCACATTTGAAGAATATCTCAACCCATATCCAATTGTGCCACATAAGTATCTCAGGATATGTTTAGCTGCTACAAGATGTATTTGCTTTGGTTCACACATAAACTGGCTAAGTGCACTCACTGCATAGCAGATATCAGGTCTAGTGTTAACTAGATACATCAATGAACCAATCAACTGTCTATACATCGTAGAATCCACTGGTTCTGAACTAGCTGCAGCTTCTTTCAACTTATCTAAATTAGACTCCATGGGTGTAGACATAGGTTTGCAGTCAAGCATACCAAACCTTTTGAGAATGTCAACAGTATACTTGCCTTGACTTAGAATCATCTCATTTGGCTTTTGCCAAACTTCTAAGCCAAGAAAGTAATGCATAAGACCTAGATTCTTCATCTCAAACTCTGAAGCTAATTCCTTCTTGCATTTTAGTATTAGATGTTCTTCACCAGTAATGATCAAGTCATCAACATATAAAACTAAAATCAATGCTTCACCATTTACTACCTTGAAGTAGAGGTTAGAATCTGCATCATTCTTTGAGAAACCCAAACTTGAAAGGTACTGATCAATTCTTTCATACCAAGCACGAGGAGCTTGTTTAAGACCATACAAGGCCTTCTTCAACTTGCAGACATGAGATTCTTTCTCATGTACCTCAAATCCTTCCGGTTGCTCAATGTAAACCTCTTCTTCTATTATGCCATTCAGAAAAGCTGTCTTTACATCCATTTGGTGAATCTTCCATCCTCTAGATGCGGCAATAGCAATGATGGTTCTAACAGACGTGTAACGAGCCACAGGAGCAAAGGTTTCTTCATAGTCAACTCCCTCTTTTTGTGAGAACCCTCTAGCCACAAATCTAGCCTTGTGTTTCTCAATGCTCCCATCAGCTGCATGCTTGATCTTGAAGAGCCACTTAGAAGACACCACAGATTTGTCTTTGGGTCTAGGAACTATATCCCAAACATCGTTCTTAAGTATAGACTGATACTCCTCAGTCATGGCATCTTTCCATACTTGTTGACTAGAAGCTTCTTCAACATTTGAAGGTTCTGACTCAATAATCTGACTCATCAAGGCAACATAGCTAGAGAACTTGTGAGGTCTCTTGCTTTCTCTGAAGGTTCCTCTTGGAGCTACAAACCTTTCTGCTTCCTGCATTGTCCTGCGAGCCCAAAGGGGTCTTTTCTTTCCAATCACAATGTCTAGAGGGCCATCAGTAGGATCCAAAGGCTCAGCTGGATCAATATCTTCTTTAGGTTCTGTATCCTCCTCCAGATTCTCTGGGATATGGTCAACTTCCATATCTTGAGGAGGTTCTTCTTCATCGACCTCCATCGGAGTGCCTTTGGACTTTCTATAAGCAACATCTTCCTCAAATGTGACGTCTCTACTAATCTCAATAGACTTCTGTCCTGGAATGTAGATCCTGTAAGCTTTTGATGTCTCACTGTAGCCTACAAGAATTCCTTTCTTCCCAGAAGGTTCTAGCTTTGTTCTCTTTTCCTTTGGAATATGAACATAGACTGGACAGCCAAAGATCCTCAAATGACTAACTTCAGGCTTCACGCCTGAGAATGCTTCTTCAGGAGTTTTATTCTCTAAGATCCTGTGGGGACTCCTGTTTTGAACATAGACGGCTGTTCTTGATGCTTCAGCCCAAAAAGAGATTTGTAAGTCTTGATCATGAATCATAGCTTTCACTGCTTCCACAATAGACCTATTCTTCCTTTCGGCAATACCATTTTGTTGTGGATTATAGGGAACACTGAACTCCCTCTTAATCCCTGCTTCAATACAAAAATCTCGAAAGGTGCCAGAAGTGTATTCTCCACCATTATTAGATCTTAATACTTTGATCTTCTTCCCAGACAGATTTTCAATCTGCGCTTTGAATTCTCTGAATCTTACTAATACTTCTTCTGATTCTTTCGATCTCAAGAAATAAATCCAAGTCTTTCTAGAGTAATCATCAATGAAAATAATATAATACAAGAAACCACTAGATGATGCAATAGACATTGGACCACACAAATCAGAATGAATGAGATCAAGAATACATTTAGATCTACTTTCTTTGGAATGAAACGTACCTTTTGTGTTCTTGCCTAGGGCACATCCCTTGCATGTACCTTCATGTTCTTGATCGAATTTCGGAAGACCGGTGACCATCTTCTCCATGATAGGTAGAGCACGAAAGTGAATGTGAGCCAATCTTCGATGCCAAAGTTCACACATGCTGGTATTGTTATGCACAAGTGCTTGAAGAGGACGAGTGCACAGCATGTAGAGACATTCATGTCTAACTCCAATCACTTGAGCAGATTTGAAGCTGGAGTTCTTTGCCCATATAAGAACTTTCCCTTTAGAGAAGGCAACTTGATAACCTTTGTCTTCTAATGCTGAAATTGAAACAAGGTTCCTCTTTATCCCTGGTACGAACAGTACATCATTCAACTCCAAAGAAATTCCAGAATCCAAGTGAAGAGTGGAATTTCCAAACCCTTTTACAGAATATCTAGCATCATCTCCAATAACAACTTGATCACTAGAGTTGCTTTCCATTAAGTTTGAAAGGTGACTTCTGAATCCGGTGATGTGTCTAGAAGCACCACTGTCAATCAACCAAGTGTAAGAGTCCGTAGAAACATTGCTAGACAAGGCTGAATAAAATAGATAATTACTGGAGTCCTTTTGTGGAGTGACTTCTTCAACATCTGCAGTGGCAACTTGAAGCTTAGGTCGTTGAGGGCACACCCTCGCAAAGTGACCATACTTATCACAACGAAAACATTGAATCTTGGACATGTCTCGTTTTCTTTTGAAGGTAGGAGCATCATCATTTCCATCTTCTCGATTCCTTTTGAAGAATCCTTTCTTAAAGCCTTTTCCTTTGTTTGATGAATGAGAGGTAAGAACTTGTAATTCTTCATTCTTTGAGCTTTGACCAATCCCCTTTGCTGTTAGTCTTGACTCTTCTTGAATGCAATCAATCCTCAATCGATCAAACTTAGGGAGTTCGGATCTTGCACTGATTCCTTGGATGAATGCCTCCCATGAAAGCGGAAGACCATTGAGAGCAAGCATAGTCAGTTCTTTATCATCAATCATGTGTCCAATAGTGGAGAGCTGATCTTTTATCTCTGAAATCCTCATGAAGTATGTAATAACAGATTCTCCTTTCTCCATTTTCACATGATGAAGTTGTTGCTTCAGAGCAAGGGCACGACTGGTGTTGTTGATTTCGTACATCTCTTCCAAGGTTGTAAACATCTCTCTTGCTGTATCCAACTTGAAGATAATTGGTACAATATGATCTTTGACGGAATCAACCAATGCTTTCTTTGCCCTAGTGTCTTTCTTCCTCCACTGCAGCTTCTCTTCTTCCCCCTCAGGTTCGGGAACTTTTGTTTTCACAAACTCAGCCAAATCATTTTCTTCCAAGGTTAGCATGAACCTGAATCTCCATGATATGTAATTCGAGATCCCTTCGAGTCTATCCTCGATTTTCAGACCGTTCACCATCTTGAGAAATTTGGAAGATAGACTGAAAAAAATAAGTGTTGCGAACTAATCTGATCACGATCTTTTTCACACCCGCTCTGATACCATGTTAGTGTTTCTTAGATCAGATTAATTTAACCAATTGAATAAAAGAAATGCAACACATAAGACAATGAACACAACAAGATACCCTGGGAAAACCCTCCTCTTGAGGGAGAAAAACCCAGCAAATATATCTCTTATATATTGAAGGAATAAGAGCAGAAATCTGCTTGAACTCAGGCCCAACACAATGCCGAATTTGATACAATGAATGATAGCATCTCTCTTAGATGCAAAGATACAAATGAATATGTTTCTCCTTTTAATCGGTCTGCTGCTACAAAATGATGATCTGCTGTTCAAGTATGAACTTCTTCTATGTATGCGAATCCAAGTATGAGCTTCTTCTATGACTGCGAATTCTGCTCTGCCAAAATAGCGAACTTTCTTTTGTGTATATTCGAATATGTGTTACCATCAAAAAGTAACCTTGTATATATACCTTCTTGGCGCCTCTTCATATGGGTCGGCCTTTTTGATAGATATTTTAAATAACAAATAAGGTCGGCCAGAATAAGTACATAATATATCTTAATTATAAGATTGGCCCATGTACTAGTGAAGACCGGCTGCATTAACATCAACAATGATCAGATAAGTTTATAATTTTTATATATATATATATAATTTATGATTATGCAATAATGATGCTTTCAGCAATTATTAATCTTTATTTGTAATTATTTATTGGATCTAGTCTATTTGTTTCTCTTTAATCAACATGTTCTAGTTCATAATATAATCAATGGGAAAATAAAAAGGAGAAGAGCAGGGCGATCAACACAGCCTCTATCTGTTAGTATAAATTAATTTATGATTTCAGAATTATGGATTCCATTATATCAGTTATGTATAATTATTTTATGATTTCAGAATTATGAATTAATTGATATTGTGGTAGGAGCTTCATCTAGGATTATAATGTATTGCTCAAATATGATCAATGATTCATGCACATTTTCACTTATATCTTATGATAGTATATTCATTATGTCTTGCAGATGTATTTGCTTGTAAACATGAATTTAATTAATCTAATATGCACATACCTCATTGAAACGAGACTTGCCAAGACTCGGCAAGTCGCGAGTCAAGTCACTCTGGCCGAGTCCTGGGAACTCATACTCGACCAAGTCCTACCAAGTCCTAGCTGGACTCGCCGAGTCTGGTGGACTCGCCAAGTCCAGGCGAGTCTTGTCAGCAAGACTCGGCAGACAAGGTTTGAAAAGTGCATAAAATTACATGAAATTTAAAGTTAAAACTTGTTTTTATTTACTTATTGCGAATGCAAAATGATGTACACCATGAAAGTTTGTATGGTTTTGGAGGTCATAATTTGGGCTTGGTGGCAGGGGCTCTGCCCCTCAACCTTGCCCTGTATCACGACAGGGAGAGTGCCCAGGGCGCTGCCCTAAGACCCCGCGAGGGGTGCTACCCCTCAACCCCATTGGGGGCGCTGCCCACAAACCCCCCCTTGGCCCCACTGGGGGTGTTTCCCCCGGACCCCTATGAGGGATGCTAGCCCTCGATCCCGTTGGGGGCACTACCCCGAGACCCCCGCAAGGGGCATTGCCCCTTGACCCCATTGGGGGTATTGTCCCCAGACCCCCGCGAGGAGTGATGCCCCGGGACCTCGCTAGGGACACTGCCACTCGACCTTGCTGGGGGAGATGCCCCTAGACCCCTGCAAGGGGCGTTGCTCCTTGACCCCACTGGGAGCACCACCCCTCAACCCCGCTGGGGGCGCTACCCCCAGACCCCTGCAAGGGGCATTGCCCCTTAACCCTAGTGCCCTAGACCCCCACAAGGGGCACTACCCCTTGACCCTATTGGGGGCACTACCCCTAAACCCCCACAAGGGGTGTTGCCCCTTGACCCCACTGGAGGCACTCCCCCCAAACCCCTGCAAGGGACGCTACTCCTTGACCCCACTGGGGGCATTGCCCCCAACCCCCGCAAGGAGCGTTGCCCCTTGACCCCTCTGGGGGCACTGCCCCCAAACCCCCGCAAGGAGCGCTGCCCCCATACCCCTATGAGGGGTGTTTCCCCTTGACCCCACTAGAGGCATTGTGCCTAGACCCCCACAAAGGGAACTGTCCCTCAACCCCATTAGGGAAATCGCTCTGATACTTGAGATTATGGCTACTGTATCATCCAGGACCTATCTTAGACACATTCCTAGGAAGGATGCAGGCTCCTTTGAGCCATAGACTTCTAGTTATTGTTTTGAATCTTTTGGTATGCCATATTTGTTTGGAAGATTTGATGTCATGGATTTCATATTCCATGAGTTTTGTATACATTCAAGTCTTTGACTATATACCTAAGTGTGCTATTTCCTTGAGCATCTTAGCTGCAATTTGTGTTTATACTTATATGATCGATGTATACTTGTGTTAGTGACGAGGACCTTGATTGGGTTGACCAGGCAAATAGAGAGGTTGAGGCTATAGCCATGGCAGAGGAGGAGGCTAAAGCATGAGCAAACACATCCACAACTAATGTTGGTGAGGGTGGCATGGAGTCACAAGCAGAGACTATGGCTTCAGTTGCTACATCATCTAGTACCCGCCTTAGATGCCTTCATAGGAAGGATGTAGACTCCTTTGAGCCATAGACTTGTAATTATTTTTTTGATATCTCATGTGTTTGGAACATTTGATGCCATGGATTTCATATTCCATGAGTTTTGTATACATTTGACTATATTTATATATCTAAGTGTGCTATTTCCTTCAACAACTCAACTACAATTTGTGTACTTTACACTTATATGATCGACGTATACTTGTGTTAGTGACAAGGACTATGATAGACTCCTTAGATTGATTCCAGAAACAATGGGAAATTGACACAATTAATAATATTCGTAAGTAGTATCAATCTCAGTTCATATTCAATTATTTTCTTATTTCAACAAATAGATTTGAATGAATCAATTCTGGATAATTCTCTTATTAAATAATAGTTTCAGAAATCAAACTCTAAGCCAGGATTGGTAGTTAAAACACAATACGAAGATCTTTTGTTTGTTGGAAGAAATGATACAGTTGGTGCAACCTGGATATGTCCAAAATTTAAGTGGCATGAGTGATTTATTTCTCGAAGGCCCGCGCCTGTGGTTGACTCGTATATCTTCCTCTTTTCCCGTGGCCAACTGTGACATCCAAGAGCTTGTGTGGGTATTTCTCTGACGCAACGGCGGCCAATATTTTTTCTATCTCAGTTCGTCAACCTTTTTGGCATTCTCTCCCTCTCTCCTCTATCCTATCCTGCGTGGCTTGGATCTCCTTATACCGCTTCAACAGGCGCGATTTATCCAGGGCACGTTGATCTCCTTCCTTCGTGTCTTTTGATAGCTACATGATATCGATTAGTTTAGCTTTAGTTTATAAAAGATATGAATCTCAAAAAGGCATCGATTATTATATTTTATTAATAGCTTTAGTATAAAGAAAATATGAGTCTCAAAAGGCATCGAGTATTTTATAAATAGCTTTAGTTTACTATAGAGACAATTTCGATTATAGAGGAGATATCAATTATATTCATATATTTGATATACTAATTTATAAGATGGTAACGTGTGTATAAATGTCATGTCCCCGAAATAGCAATACCATAAAGACCAAGTGTTAAAATACAAATAAATTACTAAATAAAATAAATAGCAATATTAATATTAAATATAAAATAAATGTGTACTCAATATAAAAATATATAAATATGAAATAACAAATATAATAATAATCTATAGGCAAATTATTGTTATTACATTCTAGTATTAAATAACTTAATATCAAAAATAATAATAATAAATAAATATTATAATCATTACACATCAAAAATTGTAATACATTAGAATAAAATAATAATAAGATATTAGCAAATTGGTTTTATTATTATACTTCAATGTTAAAATATGTTCAACAAAACATCAAAATAAAATAATAAAATAAGTATATAATCTGAAATATCATAATTATTAGTAATAATATGTTATTTTCAAAAATAGGTATTATTGTGATAATAAGCCTTTAAAGGCAGCAATTAAATCTAACAAAGGGATATATCTTATGAAAAGTCGCCTCTTTCACCAAACAATACATTCCCCCCATGAGTCACCTACCTTGAATGGTATAAATAGAAGGAAGGAATATAGGAAGAGGGAAAAGGATGGAGAAATACGATCTGCAATTCAGAACAGCAGCAACAATGATTGTTATGCATTGGAATATATAACCATTTAATACATATATATTATTTAATAGGCATACAAGTATATATGCATAGCTATAGATAAATTTTATAATGAATAATATGCAATGAATAAAGAATATATATAAGGAAAGAATAATTATATAAATATATATATATGAATACTAATGGATATAAGTAAAAAAATAATTATATATATGTATATGAAGTGTATATATATATATATACATACAGGATTATGCAATAATGATACTTATAAGTAATGATGACTCTTTAATATAAACATAAGTAGATTATGTATATTTATGAATGGTCCTCATTCTATGATCAATTTAGTATAAGGTTGAAGGAGGCAAGTAAGGAAACATGGATAGATATAGCAACTCAGGTGATGTACTCACTTAGCAATAATATTTAGCATATTTTGAATATAAGAAACTAATATTGCTCATTTGATTATTGGTGCAATGTTTTCCTTTGATGTTATCAATATAATAATAGTTTTATTAATTGATGATGGTTCCTTTAGCATTATCATGACCATGAATGAAACTAAAGGGTATGATATAGCAGCATTTAGTTTCCATCATTGTTAATATTACATTGGATAGTATCATTGATCATAGACAAACTAAATATGATGAGAATTGGCATTGTTGGAGTAATATAGATCCATGTACTTTTTTGCATTATGTTACATTTTCATGCATCCATATAATACTCTCAAACATGATACAAGCATATAAATAATTCAATAGTAAATGCACAAGTGACTGTCCAAAGATTGTTTGCTCCGTGACTGTTACCCTATTAGGATGGGGGGAAGCATTCACCAAGTGGATTGCCTAAAAACCCCACCCTCAGGCCCGTAGGCCCAAGCAAGGGATTGGTCATGAAGGGTGGGGGTCCCACCTCAGCATTCTGTTACTTAGGGGGGTGGTAGGCCGTTGGCCGTTGGTACATTGGGTTTCCCCTCCTCTCCTAGTAAGGCCTTTGTCTTCGAGGTACTGCCATGGTGTGGAGAATGCAAGTACTAAGCCGTTGGGAAAGGAGGATTGGACAAGCAGCCTCCCATGCCCAACATGAAGGCTTCAGGGCGGATCTGCCCATGGCACTCCTCTTGAATGTTAAATTGCATTTATGATTATGCTTATATTTGGGATATCTAGATATTAATGCTAACAGATATATGTGTATGTGGAAATGTTGTTAATATGGTGAAAGCAGATTTCAAACCAAGATTACTTCATTAAAAAGAACATTCATTTGGAAAGAAGAAACTCTAAACCTAATCAACAAGTGAATTCTAGGGCAAACTGGGTAAGGGGCATTACAATAAATAAATAAAAATAATGATAATATATATTAAAATATTATAATATATTTAAATATATATAAAAATAAATATATATTTAAATATATTTACTCACGTTTATTTGACAATTATTTATGCATATATACATTGATAATTTATTCATTTTCATGTATCTATTAATATGTACAGGAGTAGTCGTTAATATATCAACATAAAAGAATACAACTGAATCATAACATATACTTATCTTTGTAGGATGGGGACATCACAAGGACCTTGATTGGGTTGACCAGGCAGATAAAGAGGTTAAGGCTATAGCCATGGCAGAGGAGGAGGCTAAAGCACAAGCAAACACATCCAAAATTAATGTTGGTAAGGGTGGCATGGAGTCACAAGTAGAGACTATGGCTGCAGTTGCTACATCATCTAGGACCCACCTTAGATGCCTTCATAGGAAGGATGTAGACTCCTTTAAGCCATAGACTTGTAGTTATTGTTTTGATATTTCATATTTCTTTGGAACATTTGATGTCATGGATTTCATATTCCATGAGTTTTGTATACATTTGACTATATTTATATATCTAAGTGTGTTATTTCCTTCAACAACTCAGCTACAATTTGTGTACTTTATACTTATGTGATCGATGTATACTTGTGTATGTGATAAAATTTGCTTCTATTTAATGATGTTATTGTATCTTTAAGGTTTATTCAATAAAGGGTTCTTGAAACAAGTTTTAAATCCTTAAAAATCTCTAAATTTCTAGGGTTTTTTCATTTTGCCGAGTTTGTGCCAAATCCGGGCGTTGAGTCCCGAGTCGAGTCACCCTAGCCAAGTCTGAGTCTCGTTACTATGACATATCTTCACCATGATGGGAGAAGAGAGAATTGTCAAGGGAATACAACAAGCAGGCCTCTTCTAGGTATGCCCCTCGGGGGGGGGGGCACAAAATGAGCCCACAAAGGGCCAAGGGGATATTGCCTTTGTACAAAAGGTATTGCCCTTGGGCCGAGGATAGTTGGCTACCAAGACACCTTTTGCAATCAAACTTCCCCTATCATGGTGTAGCAATATAAGGAGATCAATCAGGAGGGAATGGAAAAGGACAGAAGGATGAGGGATCCTCACTAGGCCACCTCATATGAATGGCATGTGCCACATGAGGTCAAGGAGGCCACCTCATATGAATGGAATGTGCCAAATGAAGTCAAGGAGGCTAAGACACCCCATCAAACCACCCTCTT
>CM021103.1:312660066-312839045 GCA_007115665.2 Sequoiadendron giganteum
AACTCCCTCTTTTTGTGAGAACCCTCTAGCCACAAATCTAGCCTTGTGTTTCTCAATGCTCCCATCAGTTGCATGCTTGATCTTGAAGAGCCACTTAGAAGACACCACAGATTTGTCTTTGGGTCTAGAGACTATATCCCAAACATCGTTCTTAAGTATAGACTGATACTCCTCAATCATGGCATCTTTCCATACTTGTTGACTAGAAGCTTCTTCAACATTTGAAGGCTCTGACTCAATAATCTGACTCATCAAGGCAACATAGCTAGAGAACTTGTGAGGTCTCTTGCTTTCTCTAAAGGCTCCTCTTGGAGCTACAAACCTTTCTGCTTCCTGCATTGTCCTGCGAGCCCAAAGAGGTCTTTTCTTTCCAATCACAATGTCTAGAGGCCCATCAGTAGGATCCAAAGGCTCAGCTGGATCAATATCTTCTTTAGGTTCTGTATCCTCCTTCAGATTCTCTGGGATATGGTCAACTTCCATATCTTGGGGAGGTTCTTCTTCATCGACCTCCATCGGAGTGCCTTTGGACTTTCTATAAGCAACATCTTCCTCAAATGTGACGTCTCTACTAATCTCAATGGGCTTACGGCCTCACAGATGATATAGATCCGCAATGGCTTTGATCTCCTTTGTAGCCTACAAAGGTCCTTTCTTCGGAGGTTCTATTTGATTCTCTTTTCCTTTGGAATATGAACATGGTATTTGGGCCGATACAGAGATCCTCTAGGTAATGACTAGCCGGGAGAGCTTCGTGCACGAGGGATGCTAACCGAGGAGTTTTATTCTCTAAGATCCTGTGGGGACTCCTGTTTTGAACATAGACAGCTGTTCTTGATGCTTCAGCCCAAAGAGAGATTTGTAAGTCTTGATCATGAATCATAGCTTTCACTGCTTCCACAATAGACCTATTCTTCCTTTCGGCAATACCATTTTGTTGTGGATTATAGGGAACACTGAACTCCCTCTTAATCCCTGCTTCAATACAAAAATCCCGAAAGGTGCCAGAAGTGTATTCTCCACCATTATCAGATCTTAATACTTTGATCTTCTTCCCAGATAGATTTTCAATCTGCGCTTTGAATTCTCTGAATCTTACTAATACTTCTTCTGATTCTTTCGATCTCAAGAAATAAATCCAAGTCTTTCTAGAGTAATCATCAATGAAAATAATATAATACAAGAAACCACTGGATGATGCAATAGACATTGGACCACACAAATCAGAATGAATGAGATCAAGAATACATTTAGATCTACTTTCACTGGAATGGAACATACCTTTTGTGTTCTTGCCTAGGGCACATCCCTTGCATGTACCTTCATGTTCTTGATCGAATTTTGGAAGACCGGTGACCATCTTCTCCATGATAGGTAGAGCACGAGAGTGAATGTGAGCCAATCTTCGATGCCAAAGTTCACACATGCTGGTACTGTTATGCACAAGTGCTTGAAGAGGACGAGTGCACAGCATGTAGAGACATTCATGTCTAACTCCAATCACTTGAGCAGATTTGAAGCTGGAGTTCTTTGCCCATATAAGAACTTTCCTTTTAGAGAAGGCAACTTGATAACCTTTGTCTTCTAATGCTGAAATTGAAACAAGGTTCCTCTTTATCCCTGGTACGAACAGTACATCATTCAATTCCAAAGAAATTCCAGAATCCAAGTGAAGAGTGGAATTTCCAAACCCTTTTACAGAATATCTAGCATCATCTCCAATAACAACTTGATCACTAGAGTTGCTTTTCATTAAGTTTGAAAGGTGACTTCTGAATCCGGTGATGTGTCTAGAAGCACCACTGTCAATCAACCAAGTGTAAGAGTCAGTAGAAACATTGCTAGACAAGGCTGAATAAAATAGATAATTACTGGAGTCCTTTTGTGGAGTGACTTCTTCAACATCTGCAGTGGCAACTTGAAGCTTAGGTCGTTGAGGGCACACCCTCGCAAAGTGACCATACTTATCACAACGAAAACATTGAATCTTGGACATGTCTCGTTTTCTTTTGAAGGTAGGAGCATCATCATTTCCATCTTCTCGATTCCTTTTGAAGAATCCTTTCTTAAAGCCTTTTCCTTTGTTTGATGAATGAGAGGTAAGAACTTGTAATTCTTCATTCTTTGAGCTTTGACCAATCCCCCTTGCTGTTAGTCTTGACTCTTCTTGAATGCAATCAATCCTCAATCGATCAAACTTAGGGAGTTCGGATCTTGCACTGATTCCTTGGATGAATGCCTCCCATGAAAGCGGAAGACCATTGAGAGCAAGCATAGTCAGTTCTTTATCATCAATCATGTGTCCAATAGTGGAGAGCTGATCTTTTATCTCTGAAATCCTCATGAAGTATGTAATAACAGATTCTCCTTTCTCCATTTTCACATGATGAAGTTGTTGCTTCAGAGCAAGGGCACGACTGGTGTTGTTGATTTCGTACATCTCTTCCAAGGTTGTAAACATCTCTCTTGTTGTATCCAACTTGAAGATAATTGGTACAATATGATCTTTGACGGAATCAACCAATGCTTTCTTTGCCCTAGTGTCTTTCTTCCTCCACTGCAGCTTCTCTTCTTCCCCCTCAGGTTCGGGAACTTTTGTTTTCACAAACTCAGCCAAATCATTTTCTTCCAAGGTTAGCATGAACCTGAATCTCCATGATATGTAATTCGAGATCCCTTCGAGTCTATCCTCGATTTTCAGACCGTTCACCATCTTGAGAAATTTGGAAGATAGACTGAAAAAGAATAAGTGTTGCGAACTAATCTGATCACGATCTTTTTCACACCCGCTCTGATACCATGTTAGTGTTTCTTAGATCAGATTAATTTAACCAATTGAATAAAAGAAATGCAACACATAAGACAATGAACACAACAAGATACCCTGGGAAAACCCTCCTCTTGAGGGAGAAAAACCCAGCAAATATATCTCTTATATATTGAAGGAATAAGAGCAGAAATCTGCTTGAACTCAGGCCCAACACAATGCCGAATTTGATACAATGAATGATAGCATCTCTCTTAGATGCAAAGATACAAATGAATATGTTTCTCCTTTTAATCGGTCTGCTGCTACAAAATGATGATCTGCTGTTCAAGTATGAACTTCTTCTATGTATGCGAATCCAAGTATGAGCTTCTTCTATGACTGCGAATTCTGCTCTGCCAAAATAGCGAACTTTCTTTTGTGTATATTCGAATATGTGTTACCATCAAAAGGTAACCTTGTATATATACCTTCTTGGCGCCTCTTCATATGGGTCGGCCTTTTTGATAGATATTTTAAATAACAAATAAGGTCGGCCAGAATAAGTACATAATATATCTTAATTATAAGGTCGGCCCATGTACTAGTGAAGACCGACGCTGCATTAACATCAACAATGATCAGATAAGTTTATAATTTTTATATATATATATATAATTTATGATTATGCAATAATGATGCTTTCAGCAATTATTAATCTTTATTTGTAATTATTTATTGGATCTAGTCTATTTGTTTCTCTTTAATCAACATGTTCTAGTTCATAATATAATCAATGGGAAAATAAAAAGGAGAAGAGCAGGGCGATCAACACAGCCTCTATCTGTTAGTATAAATTAATTTATGATTTCAGAATTATGGATTCCATTATATCAGTTATGTATAATTATTTTATGATTTCAGAATTATGAATTAATTGATATTGTGGTAGGAGCTTCATCTAGGATTATAATGTATTGCTCAAATATGATCAATGATTCATGCACATTTTCACTTATATCTTATGATAGTATATTCATTATGTCTTGCAGATGTATTTGCTTGTAAACATGAATTTAATTAATCTAATATGCACATACCTCATTGAAACGAGACTTGCCAAGACTCGGCAAGTCGCGAGTCAAGTCACTCTGGCCGAGTCCTGGGAACTCATACTCGACCAAGTCCTACCAAGTCCTAGCTGGACTCGCCGAGTCTGGTGGACTCGCCAAGTCCAGGCGAGTCTTGTCAGCAAGACTCGGCAGACAAGGTTTGAAAAGTGCATAAAATTACATGAAATTTAAAGTTAAAACTTGTTTTTATTTACTTATTGCGAATGCAAAATGATGTACACCATGAAAGTTTGTATGGTTTTGGAGGTCATAATTTGGGCTTGGTGGCAGGGGCTCTGCCCCTCAACCTTGCCCTGTATCACGACAGGGAGAGTGCCCAGGGCGCTGCCCTAAGACCCCGCGAGGGGTGCTACCCCTCAACCCCATTGGGGGCGCTGCCCACAAACCCCCCCTTGGCCCCACTGGGGGTGTTTCCCCCGGACCCCTATGAGGGATGCTAGCCCTCGATCCCGTTGGGGGCACTACCCCGAGACCCCCGCAAGGGGCATTGCCCCTTGACCCCATTGGGGGTATTGTCCCCAGACCCCCGCGAGGAGTGATGCCCCGGGACCTCGCTAGGGACACTGCCACTCGACCTTGCTGGGGGAGATGCCCCTAGACCCCTGCAAGGGCGTTGCTCCTTGACCGGGAGCCCACCACCCCCTCCATTGAGACTCTAAGGGCATTGCCTCATCCATTGGAGGCGCTCTAGACTCCCCACAAGGGGCACTACCCCTTGACCCTATTGGGGGCACTACCCCTAAACCCCCACAAGGGGTGTTGCCCCTTGACCCCACTGGAGGCACTCCCCCCAAACCCCTGCAAGGGACGCTACTCCTTGACCCCACTGGGGGCATTGCCCCCAACCCCCGCAAGGAGCGTTGCCCCTTGACCCCTCTGGGGGCACTGCCCCCAAACCCCCGCAAGGAGCGCTGCCCCCATACCCCTATGAGGGGTGTTTCCCCTTGACCCCACTAGAGGCATTGTGCCTAGACCCCCACAAAGGGAACTGTCCCTCAACCCCATTAGGGAAATCGCTCTGATACTTGAGATTATGGCTACTGTATCATCCAGGACCTATCTTAGACACATTCCTAGGAAGGATGCAGGCTCCTTTGAGCCATAGACTTCTAGTTATTGTTTTGAATCTTTTGGTATGCCATATTTGTTTGGAAGATTTGATGTCATGGATTTCATATTCCATGAGTTTTGTATACATTCAAGTCTTTGACTATATACCTAAGTGTGCTATTTCCTTGAGCATCTTAGCTGCAATTTGTGTTTATACTTATATGATCGATGTATACTTGTGTTAGTGACGAGGACCTTGATTGGGTTGACCAGGCAAATAGAGAGGTTGAGGCTATAGCCATGGCAGAGGAGGAGGCTAAAGCATGAGCAAACACATCCACAACTAATGTTGGTGAGGGTGGCATGGAGTCACAAGCAGAGACTATGGCTTCAGTTGCTACATCATCTAGTACCCGCCTTAGATGCCTTCATAGGAAGGATGTAGACTCCTTTGAGCCATAGACTTGTAATTATTTTTTTGATATCTCATGTGTTTGGAACATTTGATGCCATGGATTTCATATTCCATGAGTTTTGTATACATTTGACTATATTTATATATCTAAGTGTGCTATTTCCTTCAACAACTCAACTACAATTTGTGTACTTTACACTTATATGATCGACGTATACTTGTGTTAGTGACAAGGACTATGATAGACTCCTTAGATTGATTCCAGAAACAATGGGAAATTGACACAATTAATAATATTCGTAAGTAGTATCAATCTCAGTTCATATTCAATTATTTTCTTATTTCAACAAATAGATTTGAATGAATCAATTCTGGATAATTCTCTTATTAAATAATAGTTTCAGAAATCAAACTCTAAGCCAGGATTGGTAGTTAAAACACAATACGAAGATCTTTTGTTTGTTGGAAGAAATGATACAGTTGGTGCAACCTGGATATGTCCAAAATTTAAGTGGCATGAGTGATTTATTTCTCGAAGGCCCGCGCCTGTGGTTGACTCGTATATCTTCCTCTTTTCCCGTGGCCAACTGTGACATCCAAGAGCTTGTGTGGGTATTTCTCTGACGCAACGGCGGCCAATATTTTTTCTATCTCAGTTCGTCAACCTTTTTGGCATTCTCTCCCTCTCTCCTCTATCCTATCCTGCGTGGCTTGGATCTCCTTATACCGCTTCAACAGGCGCGATTTATCCAGGGCACGTTGATCTCCTTCCTTCGTGTCTTTTGATAGCTACATGATATCGATTAGTTTAGCTTTAGTTTATAAAAGATATGAATCTCAAAAAGGCATCGATTATTATATTTTATTAATAGCTTTAGTATAAAGAAAATATGAGTCTCAAAAGGCATCGAGTATTTTATAAATAGCTTTAGTTTACTATAGAGACAATTTCGATTATAGAGGAGATATCAATTATATTCATATATTTGATATACTAATTTATAAGATGGTAACGTGTGTATAAATGTCATGTCCCCGAAATAGCAATACCATAAAGACCAAGTGTTAAAATACAAATAAATTACTAAATAAAATAAATAGCAATATTAATATTAAATATAAAATAAATGTGTACTCAATATAAAAATATATAAATATGAAATAACAAATATAATAATAATCTATAGGCAAATTATTGTTATTACATTCTAGTATTAAATAACTTAATATCAAAAATAATAATAATAAATAAATATTATAATCATTACACATCAAAAATTGTAATACATTAGAATAAAATAATAATAAGATATTAGCAAATTGGTTTTATTATTATACTTCAATGTTAAAATATGTTCAACAAAACATCAAAATAAAATAATAAAATAAGTATATAATCTGAAATATCATAATTATTAGTAATAATATGTTATTTTCAAAAATAGGTATTATTGTGATAATAAGCCTTTAAAGGCAGCAATTAAATCTAACAAAGGGATATATCTTATGAAAAGTCGCCTCTTTCACCAAACAATACATTCCCCCCATGAGTCACCTACCTTGAATGGTATAAATAGAAGGAAGGAATATAGGAAGAGGGAAAAGGATGGAGAAATACGATCTGCAATTCAGAACAGCAGCAACAATGATTGTTATGCATTGGAATATATAACCATTTAATACATATATATTATTTAATAGGCATACAAGTATATATGCATAGCTATAGATAAATTTTATAATGAATAATATGCAATGAATAAAGAATATATATAAGGAAAGAATAATTATATAAATATATATATATGAATACTAATGGATATAAGTAAAAAAATAATTATATATATGTATATGAAGTGTATATATATATATATACATACAGGATTATGCAATAATGATACTTATAAGTAATGATGACTCTTTAATATAAACATAAGTAGATTATGTATATTTATGAATGGTCCTCATTCTATGATCAATTTAGTATAAGGTTGAAGGAGGCAAGTAAGGAAACATGGATAGATATAGCAACTCAGGTGATGTACTCACTTAGCAATAATATTTAGCATATTTTGAATATAAGAAACTAATATTGCTCATTTGATTATTGGTGCAATGTTTTCCTTTGATGTTATCAATATAATAATAGTTTTATTAATTGATGATGGTTCCTTTAGCATTATCATGACCATGAATGAAACTAAAGGGTATGATATAGCAGCATTTAGTTTCCATCATTGTTAATATTACATTGGATAGTATCATTGATCATAGACAAACTAAATATGATGAGAATTGGCATTGTTGGAGTAATATAGATCCATGTACTTTTTTGCATTATGTTACATTTTCATGCATCCATATAATACTCTCAAACATGATACAAGCATATAAATAATTCAATAGTAAATGCACAAGTGACTGTCCAAAGATTGTTTGCTCCGTGACTGTTACCCTATTAGGATGGGGGGAAGCATTCACCAAGTGGATTGCCTAAAAACCCCACCCTCAGGCCCGTAGGCCCAAGCAAGGGATTGGTCATGAAGGGTGGGGGTCCCACCTCAGCATTCTGTTACTTAGGGGGGTGGTAGGCCGTTGGCCGTTGGTACATTGGGTTTCCCCTCCTCTCCTAGTAAGGCCTTTGTCTTCGAGGTACTGCCATGGTGTGGAGAATGCAAGTACTAAGCCGTTGGGAAAGGAGGATTGGACAAGCAGCCTCCCATGCCCAACATGAAGGCTTCAGGGCGGATCTGCCCATGGCACTCCTCTTGAATGTTAAATTGCATTTATGATTATGCTTATATTTGGGATATCTAGATATTAATGCTAACAGATATATGTGTATGTGGAAATGTTGTTAATATGGTGAAAGCAGATTTCAAACCAAGATTACTTCATTAAAAAGAACATTCATTTGGAAAGAAGAAACTCTAAACCTAATCAACAAGTGAATTCTAGGGCAAACTGGGTAAGGGGCATTACAATAAATAAATAAAAATAATGATAATATATATTAAAATATTATAATATATTTAAATATATATAAAAATAAATATATATTTAAATATATTTACTCACGTTTATTTGACAATTATTTATGCATATATACATTGATAATTTATTCATTTTCATGTATCTATTAATATGTACAGGAGTAGTCGTTAATATATCAACATAAAAGAATACAACTGAATCATAACATATACTTATCTTTGTAGGATGGGGACATCACAAGGACCTTGATTGGGTTGACCAGGCAGATAAAGAGGTTAAGGCTATAGCCATGGCAGAGGAGGAGGCTAAAGCACAAGCAAACACATCCAAAATTAATGTTGGTAAGGGTGGCATGGAGTCACAAGTAGAGACTATGGCTGCAGTTGCTACATCATCTAGGACCCACCTTAGATGCCTTCATAGGAAGGATGTAGACTCCTTTAAGCCATAGACTTGTAGTTATTGTTTTGATATTTCATATTTCTTTGGAACATTTGATGTCATGGATTTCATATTCCATGAGTTTTGTATACATTTGACTATATTTATATATCTAAGTGTGTTATTTCCTTCAACAACTCAGCTACAATTTGTGTACTTTATACTTATGTGATCGATGTATACTTGTGTATGTGATAAAATTTGCTTCTATTTAATGATGTTATTGTATCTTTAAGGTTTATTCAATAAAGGGTTCTTGAAACAAGTTTTAAATCCTTAAAAATCTCTAAATTTCTAGGGTTTTTTCATTTTGCCGAGTTTGTGCCAAATCCGGGCGTTGAGTCCCGAGTCGAGTCACCCTAGCCAAGTCTGAGTCTCGTTACTATGACATATCTTCACCATGATGGGAGAAGAGAGAATTGTCAAGGGAATACAACAAGCAGGCCTCTTCTAGGTATGCCCCTCGGGGGGGGGGGCACAAAATGAGCCCACAAAGGGCCAAGGGGATATTGCCTTTGTACAAAAGGTATTGCCCTTGGGCCGAGGATAGTTGGCTACCAAGACACCTTTTGCAATCAAACTTCCCCTATCATGGTGTAGCAATATAAGGAGATCAATCAGGAGGGAATGGAAAAGGACAGAAGGATGAGGGATCCTCACTAGGCCACCTCATATGAATGGCATGTGCCACATGAGGTCAAGGAGGCCACCTCATATGAATGGAATGTGCCAAATGAAGTCAAGGAGGCTAAGACACCCCATCAAACCACCCTCTTCCATGCTCCCCCATGATTGAGCATCCTCAAAGTGGACTAATAATTAGATTAACAGATTTACTTTAGAGTTACTAATGTTAAATCATGATATCCTATTTGTTAAGTTATTATTGTAATTGATCTCTAACTTGTCTGTAGGGATTAAAGCTAGCCAAGGTACTCTCCAAATCCATTATTTGCTTGGAAATTGATAGTTTAGAGTAAAAATTATATAATTCCTATTAGGGACAATACATCCACCTTGGCAATATCACTAAAATGTTCCACTTGAGTCATGGCAAATTGGCAACATCGGGGAAAACTCTCCTTGGAAAACTAGTGTTATCCGAGGACGCGTCCTCGGGTCTAAGTCCCCTGGCACAGGGACGGGGGGGTTTAGATCCGAGGACGCGTCCCCGGGTAACACTGGTTTTCCAAGGAGAGTTTTCCCCCCATGTTGCCAGTTTTCCATGACTCAAGTGGAACATTTTAGTGATATTGCCAAGGTGGATGTAATGTCCCTAATAGGAAATCCCCTCGAGGACGTCCCAAGGCCAGGGGACGGCAGCAATGTAATATGTTTTTTTATTTTGATTTTCATATCGTAATTGAAAAAAAAACTATATGTTAGCAATGTAGGCTTTGGGCATTTTGTTATACATTTATAACTTGTATATTATTGTTTAATATCACATGCATATTGACAATGAATTCTGAATTCTGAATGCATATTGAGTATTGACAATGAATTCTTAACACAAATGTTATATGCTAAGTTTCTATAATGTATATATGCATGCTTTATCCATGTTTTCATATGAATATTTAAAGTTTCCCTATATATTTTAAATTTTCCAATATTTTATATAGATTTCCCCCCACTGTCCCCAAATTTGGCCTGAAAATTCGAAAACTTGGGGACCTGTCCCGTCGTCCCCTGCTGTCCCCGTCCCGGAAACTTGGGGTAACACTGTGGAAAACTGGTTTAAGTTGTTAGAATCTCCACTCAGCAATTGATGATGGTTTAAGTCTTGAGAAATTCTGCTCAAAGGCTTATAAGTGGTGACAGATGGAATAGCTCTGCCCAAATCTCTGCCAAGGGAAAGGTAGTGACAAGTGAAGAAATTTCCACTTGATTGCCAAAGTGGTGCACAATTGTTATGACGAAAGTTAAACCTTTATGAATCTCTGCCTGGGATACATGTTGCTCTGTCTAAAGTTCCTTTCTTTCACTTAACCAGTTTGGGCACACATGTAGAATGACCAAATCACCTAGTGCTTCTGATTGGCATCTATACACGATGGCAACATCACCAAGAATATCCACCAAGTTTGTCAAAAGTAGCTAAAACACTGTCAACCCCTGCTTGCATCTCTGCCTAGCAGCACATAAACATGGCTTAAGTCATATAAGGATTCCTGCCCAGCTACATAAGGGAATGGTAGCAAAGTCTTCTCATAAAAGCTAGGCACACTTTTAAGAGGGATTGAGCATTAGTATTTTCTGCCCAAGATCAGACAAGTAGCTAAAGTCACATTAAGTTCTGCCCAAGTGAAATAAGATGGCTAATAACTGAAAAGTGTGCCTAATTCACTTCAACCATGGAAAAGACTCCAAAGGTGCATGCCCAGCCTGGCATAATCACTATTTTCTTCTGCATGCAAATAAAAGTTGGTTTAAGTGTCTTTTAGTCCCACTTTCAACTTGAAAAATGGCTAAGTGATAAGAGACACGGACTCTAGAGTTTCAGCCCATTTTCAGGATAGCAAAAACTAGCAATAGGGTCCTTAGTGTGCATCTAACCTGGCTCTTCCATAAGTTATCTCTTCCCAGTCTTTTGAGTTGGTTCAACCAGTCCATAACTCCACCTAGAGGTGAATAAAAACACTCAAGTGGTGTGAATCTTACTTGGCTCAACTCTTAAAATTTTCTGCCTAACAGTAGGTTGCGTGATAAAGAAATAAAAGGAGCAGCTGTTGGCAGGTCTGCAGGATTTTTATCACTTTCAGCAGAGCAGCAGGGGTCAATTTAAGAAAGTTTTCAGTCACAGGTAACAAGAAATTTTCAGTTATGTGCTATTTCAGTATCGAAGACCTTCCTGATGTTGCAAATTTCAAACTGATACCTACCAGCAAGGTCACGACATTCACAGTGTTCATGCATATATCAGCTGATTATCAGGCAAAGTGGCACTTTTTTAGTCATTCTATATGCCCAGGGTTTGGAGATCTTCAACATCAAGCATATCACTGTTGATCATTTTCACAGTTACTAGAGTTTGATGTAAGGTCAACAGTTAGGGTTTAAAATTCAAGTGTGTGGCATAACATCATGTTGGGGTTTCAGTATTCACCAAAGAACTCATCAGTTTCAGTACAAAATTGCTTCAAAATTTCAAAAGAACATTCCTGTCCAAATTGCTATTTATAAGAATGGGCCGACTGGCTATATCCAGTAGTGACTATTCCCAATGTTCTAATCCAAGCGACGGATGAAGGCTTATTTTTGGGTTGTTTCAGTTGTGTTCTATTAGTTGTTTTAAAATATATTTGGTTTTAGTTCCTTTCTTTCTACTTTTTCTGTAGCTCTTGGATAGATTTGGTTTAAAGCAATTCTATTTATGATATTTAATCCTTATTCGCAAATCCTTAAAAGCTATTCATAGTAACCTATAAATAACTATAAGTGCCTTGGACACAAGACATCCATAATGATAGTAGAAGTGAAGTTTATGTTGCAGAAACTATTTTTCAGCTGAAGTTATTGCTTTTACTTTTTACTATATTTATAATTTCATGAATTGAATGGAAAGTAGATCATATAAAGTCAAGCTTTGTATTGAAGATATTTGCCTATCTAGGTTGTAGTTTTGCATGTAGCATAGCCTTTCAATTTTTTGAATCATGTGTTGTTCAAACTGATATTCCTTCAAATCTTGTTTGCAGCAGATTACTAGTCTTTATTTTAGCCAATAGGAAGCTGTGTTTGTTTAAATAGTTTGCATCCTTTAATATCTGAACATCTCATCTACAAGGAATGATTGTTCACAATCAGGCACGTGTATCTTAAGTAAAAAAATAGGCACTTAATTATTTCCTTTATGCAAACCCCCTCAACGTAATCTGTATATTTTGGCTATAGTTTTAGTCTAGGGTCAATTAGTTTATTAGATTTAGTTGGATTTCAAGGAGCTTCCCCTCCTAATTTGAAGAGAGGTTTTACCTCACACACTATTCCATTTTTGTGTTGCCTTGCAAAAGAGAAATTAAAATGCAACAGTTCTACATGTTTGAAGCAAAGTAGTACTACCTCCTTTTTCTTCAATATTTTGAGTCACTCCCAAAATACTATCTCTTATTTGGGGAATACTATGAAGGTAGAGATGTCTTGTTTCAACCTTTTTTATCTTTTAGCTCATAAGCTGTCCTCAGCATTTGTTTGAATGGGATTAAAGGGAATATCCTCGACATTTTTCATCTCCCAAGCAACAAGTGGGTGGAGAGGTGTTGGGGAATCATTTTCTTTTTTTGTTTAGAGGCTTTTGCTGGAATGGTGGCCATCTGCAAGTAATCTGAGATAGCTGAATTTTAAATTATGGATTGAGTAGCATGAGCATCCTTGGACAAATCAACCACACATTAAACTTGGGTTGGTTGAGTGAAATTTGGGGAGCAACCATGTTGATTTAAGATAGCATCGGTCAGATATAAATGATGATTGCATTTATGCATCATCATCATTTATATTTAATCAAACTGCTCTTAAAATATAAACATCTACAAATAAGTTATTCGAATTTCAGATGATGATAGAAATTCAAGGATAAATAAATCAAACTTTATATCTTTGATTGCTGCTTGTTAAAGCATGATAATTGGTAAAGTATTAACTAACGAATTTACCAAGGGAGCCCGCGCACTCAAGGGACACGTCCTCTCATGAGACGCGTCTCCTTAGAGCGTGTCTTCTCCCATGATATAAATGGGAAATCATTTCTATCTTGCAAACATCGAAATTAATAAATGTTCTGCAATCAGCACATTCGAAATACAAGAAGTGAAATCTGACTTAGAATTTCCATAGGTCTTTTAGGATCCAAATTTGATAAGATTTTATTACAATTACAAACCAGCTAGTCGGATTAAAATCAGAGCAGGGAGAAAAGGTATCTGACTGCTGCATCATGATATTTACTTAGGAGGGGATCTGCATGACCTGAGGTAGCTAATGTTGAATGGAGGTTGTTGGGTGGGAAATGGACAGCTCATCAAATCTGATTAGCTGGGATATTGTTTCTGTGCATATGCACTTGACTTCCCCAGGGAGAAACTAAAATGACACATTTTGGAAGCACTTCTTGTCCCTTTCTTACTTGTGCCTCTTTCATATTCTGTCAAATGCTCAAGTGCCAATTGTAGACATTTATATTTGTAGTAGGGGAGAGGAGAAAATAGTTGGGCACCCTACGTTGGGGGCTTGAACATCTTTGTTTGAAGTCACATCAGCCAACCAATTTTATCATAGGATTGATAACATGTGCAAAAGCTGAATTTCATTTTGGGAATTTAAATTATGTGGAAGGCCATTTTTCATGGCATTTATGGAAGGACATTTTAAATAGAGGAAATCAGGATGGTCAATAACTTGTACATTAAGTTATGTCTTTTTTGTGTACCTGTGATGAGCCTAGCTAGCTCACTGTCCAATACCTGTCTTGTTTTTAAGAGTATTTGCGTTTTGAGTTTTTTAGAGAATTTTTAATAGATAGAAGAGAAGGGGCGCATCATATAATTGCTCATAGAATGAAAACTTGAGCTATTCTATTCAAACTGAAATTGCAGAAGGTGTTTATTTGCATCAACAATGGATTTGATACATACAAACATACCCGAAAGCCTCCAGTTTATTTGATTAAAAAACGTAGCCAGTTTGCCAGTCTATACATGAAAATCTGACAAGATTCAGAATAGGATGAAACAAGGTCTGAATCCAACTGCAAAACTGAAGCTATAGAAGAGGGAAGACCAAGTGCTGAAGATGAGGGAGTTTAACCCTTGAGAAGTTACGCGCTTCTTCAAGGAGGAAACACGCCTTTGCTCAAAAACCCACGCCCCTCAAGCAAGAAACATCATGAAACCCTAGCAGCAAGTACATCCAAGCAGATTTGATGCCTACTATGTTGAAGAAAGAACACCACAATCAAACCCTCTGATTTCTGATGAAGAACAGTCCAAAAATCTGTTGAAAACACAATAGAACCCCTGAAATGAAGTCCTCTAAAACAGCACCAATTCAGCTGATCTCTCACAGCCTCAGAAGTGCACTCACTGAAGAGATTTCGTTCTCCAATGGTGGATTTGCAGCAACCTGATCACAAGAAGGAAGCAAGGTAGAAAACCCTTAAGGCAAAGTTGAAATGATCAAAATATATGTGTTTCTCATTGCCCAAGTCTCCTTTATAACCAAGGAGGTCAAAACCTAAAAGGGGCGCACATTTTAGGGTTTTGCATCTTTTAAATTTATGAGATATAAACCAAAGTCACTTTCCATAGTTCTCTTTGATTTTTGGTGCCTCCTTTAGTGAATTAAATGAAATATATTAAAATATTCACTTTAGACTTATTTAAATGAAAAATTAGAAATATTAAAGTCAATTTCTAATAAATCACTTAAGTAAGCCTATCTCCCTCCATACTTCACCGAATCCAGTGCCGTCAGAAGCAACTCAGACTCCAGTACTGCCAAGGCACACAATGAGCCCATCCACGATCTCAGAAAATGAAATAGAGCAAACTCTCCAGAAGATACCACTGACCCTCTAACCAAACCAGTTAGCCCATAAGGGTCCAAGAAAGGGCTAACACACTGCATCAGGTGACTGACTAGAGTGGGGACATTACAGTACCTATATGTCATATGATTTGCTATTTTATTGATGTGATTTCTTGTGGTGATTACTTTTTAGTTTTTACTTAAATACTAGTGTTGAAAGTCACGTCTACTAACATTTAGTCAAACAAGAAATAATCTTCTAGGCTTACAATTATTGGGCCTCACTGAACTATTGGCTCTTCCCTAGTTTACGTCTCCTTAAACAGTCTTGGTCAGAGTTTTTTCTGTGTTGTATTTTAAGAACTTGAGTGCCTAGCTCTAGGAAATCTATATGAAAGGGCCTTTCGAAAAGATTGCATTTGGACAGAGATTCTAACCCAAATTGATTAGTATCGAGATATTCTCCTCATATAAGGCAGAAGTAAAGATTGAGGAATCTAGGGTTCTAATTGGAATAACAAGGAGGTATTCATTGGTTTTTTTTCTGATCTATAAACTAGGATGGTTATAGGAGGTATTCATTGGTTTTTTTCTAACCTATAAACTAAGATGGTTATACCATACAACAGACATCAACATAAAGATCTAATGAAGGAATTATAAATTGTACTCTCTAGGAAATCAAATTAATCTAAATATGAAAAGAAATGAGAGAAAACATGAAATAATTGAAGATACAAGAATTTTTACCCTGGGGAACCTGAATTCTAAGAGATAACTCAAACAAAAGTGAGGTATATGACCCCCTTATTCACTATTTCTGATGAGAAATTTAATCTTAGCCCTCTTGGGCACCCGACAAATCTAAAATAACAATGTTCAGCCCCAAAGAACACTGAGAACAACTCTCTAACACTCTCAGTTCTGTTCACCTAAATACAATCTACTTGTTCATTTGGAATACTTGAATTCTCTTCGAATTCACTTCCAGCCCTCCAATTGAATGCTAAAACTGCATTTACAAGGTGTATTTATGCTTTTGCAAACCAAAATGGAAGGTGAAAGGACACCAGGAAATCAAAAAGTGCAGAATTCAAAATGCCACAAATCATTTTTTGGACATGTGACAAAACGGCCACTTCATGCAAACTGGCAATTTTGTAATCACCCTGATTATTATAAAATTGTTGTTATGAAACAGCCACTTTGATGGAAACACCAATAAGTAATTACCCCTTTAGTTTCATTTTTGTCCTCCACTTTTTAAAAGCCATAACTTTTGCATACAGCCTCAAAATGAAGTGTCATTGTTTTTGAAAATGCATAATTTTTCAAAAGGATTTGTAGTGGGACAAATTCATGTTCTAATCCATTTATGGAACACACCTTGATAGAACATAATGTTATTAGGATTCATACCCTTATAATTTTTATATATTGTTCTAATATAAGGTTATTAAACCTTATATATTATATACTTTCTTAAGCATATCCCATTTAAAATAGTTATAGTCTAATAACTATTAGATTATTAATTATTTATAAATGGTTATTTTGAATAGGTGTGACTAATATCCTTTAAGGTATTATGCCACCCTTTATCCTATATTGAAGGAGGTTCCCTCTCATTTGAGAGGTGAACAATTTGGAGATTGATAATGAGTTCTATCACTATGCACATGAGATATTATTGGCCATGTGGAAGTATGGAGAAGTGTTCCTGAGGTTCGGTCTATGTTAGAATAGACCATATTGTAAGTGTTTTAATAAAATGGTGTTTTATGGAGTTTTTCACTTGAAAGGGTTTTCCCCATGTATTTCTTGTGTAATGGGTATGAAATATACCAAACAATATTTGCGCAATTTTCTGATTTTTTGTAATGCAAAAATGATGCCCTAATTTCTGATTTTTAATTTTTGCTTAAACCCTAGAACATTGATGGAATTTTCTGAGTTTTATAATGCATGAACAGCAGCACATAATGCAACCAAGAGATACGAAAACTCATAGCAGATTATAGTAACATTAAATCACCAACATAGCATGATTAGATCCTTCCATATGAGTCAACAAATGTCTGAGGGGTTCTTACATGTCCAAGGAAAAGTCATTTTTTCGAAAATCTGACATTTTGGGTCCATTCAAAAAGGCATTCTCAACAAAACCCACGTCTCATAATTTCTCGTAAAAATTGCCTCTCAGGGAAGCTATTTTTAGCCTCCGCAAAAGAGTTGCTAAAGTATAGGTGTGTGCCCAATCATTCTTCTAGTTTTATAGTATGCAGTTCTCTCAAGTTGAATTCAAGACCAAATCAATCTTGATTCACGATTTCATGAGAACACTTGACACTGACTTACATCAAGTGAATCCGGTGGTTGATTTGGACAAATTGACAGGCGTGAACACTCAAAGTCCACGAATTCCATATGGTTTCATACCTCGTATATCTGATAGCCTTTCAAGGCCAGTTTTGAGGGTTGAATATCGTTGGAACTCTGGGTGTGCAGCAAGTTCATGAGCATTTCTCACAGCTAGAGTGTTCACAGTCAAACTTCACGGTTTCATCATGCAACACTCTTCCATTGAGAAAAATCAAGGAAAGCATCAGAAGCATAAAGTTGCAGAAGAAACAAAAGTCCTCACTCCAGTTACAAAGCCGCCAAAGTTACCAATTAGTGAATTGCTAGATGAAGTGTGCAGATATTTCCAGGATTGCTCAAGTTGTTGACAAGTAGTAAACTAACAATTGAGGCATGTGATGATCTCCAAATCATGAGGCAGTTAAAAGCTTCTTGGAGGAGATGATTGCTCAAGATGGCAACCAGTGAACTACTAGTTGGGATGTCCTACCTTTTCCAAAGATAGCATTTAAAACAACAATAAAACTTGACGCCTTTTCGAAGTTAACTTGTTGTCCCATCTTTCATGCATGTCTATTTTTGAACACACCTTTGTACAGTTGGAGTTAGTTTTAGATTTAGAACCAGTTAACTGAAGTAGTCTTTCCAAGTAACGATTAGTTACCTTTGTTTAAACATAGGAATAAATCTTGCAAATTGGCAAGAACTATTTGTTAACTCAAGGAGATTTTAGGGTTCCCTACTCCTTTGAGTGTCTATAAATAAAAGCAACCTTGCTCATTGTATTTTAACCATACTTGTGATAACAAAACGTTGAGCTATTTTTGCTAACTTTCTTGTTGTTCATGTACTTGCATTCACTCTTTGTCTAGTGTAATTTGGTTGATCATTGATTGTAGATTGTCCTCTTTCTACAATTTTTTGTCCTAGATGTGTAACCATTGATTGAGTTTGAGGAAATAAATCAAAAGAACAATGATCCTTTATCCAAAGTTGCAAGATCTTTCAATATTTGTTGTTTCTATAATCTTTGTTTCAATCTACACCTCGAAAAGAGCAATGAACCTTCGAGCGAATTTGGAGATTAATTTTATTGTTTGATGTTGTTTCTCATAATCTTTATTTCAGCCTACACCTCGAAAAGAGCAATGAGCCTTCAAGGGAATCCTAATATTTAGTTTGTCATTTGATGTTTTGTTCTTAATAACCTTCATTTTAGCCTACAACTCGAAAGAGCAATGAGCCTTCGAGGGAATCCTGAGATCTAGTTTATCATTTGATGTTTTACTTTCACAAACTCTATTTCAGCATACATCTAAAAGAGCAATGAGCCTTTGGATGCGTTCTGAGAACCAGTTTGTCTAAGTTACCCAAATCATTCACAGTTACTTCTAAATCCTCTTGCTTTGAATTTACTTGAGGAGATAGAAGCGTTATAAATAGGCCTAGGTGTAGTTGAGATTACGAAACCAAAGAAAACCTCAGCTGCAACGCATAGAGTTTTATAAACCTTGTGCTCTCAGCTGAGATAAAAAGATAGAACTTAGTTTACATTTCCATTTTACGCATAATCAACAAAAAGGGGAGCTTCCCCTCCTAATTTGAAGAGTAGTTTATTTGTGCATAGTTGTTACACCCCGGAATTTGTATAGTTACTATTCTAGTAATGCTTAGAGCATTCTGATTGTAAGGAAGGTTTTGAATGAATAAAATGTGATTGAACCTTGTTATCAATATGAAAATCTGTTTACATGTTATGATTGGCTCATTCTGTATTCTTGATTGATGTTATTCTTGGATAAACAATGAATAGAGGAAAGTAATTAGTCTTGTTTTATATATTTGATTTATATATACTGCAAATATTGTGAGCAATTGACTGCCGTGGTTTTGTGCCATGGATGCAGGAACAGGAACTATTCCTCCAGGTGGAGGGGAAACATCACTTGGGAAGAGGAACTTGGTCGGCTAACCGGTAAAGTTGATCGTATGAGCATACACACACTTCACTGAGGGTTTTAGGAACTGAGTCAGATTAAGTTGTCATGATAAGTCATCCTTAGGCTTAGGAGTTATGATTACTTCTTTATGCTTTATGAGTGGTGTTCCTTGATTGACTGACTTACTGTTCTGTGAGCCTTGAATGTGAAATGTGAACTGATAAGTTACTGATGCCTGGAATTTACAGTTAAATGTATATATACGTGTTTGTGCAATTACGTCTATTAAAGGTGCTCTGACTGGCCTATAATACACGTAATTGGAGATTTGAAAATAAACATATATAGATATATTTAAGTGTAAACTAGGTAAGTTTATTAATATATTTAATATCGATATTATTATAGTTTTACCGATAATAAAATATATTAATATATCTAATGTAATATTCAAATATTATATAGATATATTTATATATTTAAATAAAGGTAAATTAAAAACTATAATAATGTTATATTGAATATAATACAAAATATATTAATAACATTTTAATGTAAATATTAAAATGACTAAACCTTTGGAAAGATTTGAAATAGACTTAGTCTTTGGTAATTATTTTGCATTACCATACAAAGGAATTTCGAAATATTCAAACTTTGGAAAATACGTTGAAAGTATTGAAAGGAAAGGAATTTCGAAATTTACTAAGACCATTGAAAAATTCATGAAAAATATTAAGGAAAGGTAATGTTTGAACTATAGACTTTTAAAAGACTTAAAACAAATGTTTGAAAATCGCGGATTTCTTCCCGTGAAGAAATCGCACAACTGTTTGAGCTGAGAAAAATGGAAAATGGCAGCATTTGAAGTCCCGCGCCCAGTTCGCACATTAAGGACTTGGTCGCAGATGTTTAAAACGCCACCATTGTGGACGCGTGGGCGAAAGGAAGCTAAAAACGACTGTGTGTAACCCTTGACGTTTTCAACAGCAACTTAAAACGCCATTTGTTCTTTCAGTCCGCCATTTCTGAGGGCATGGTTAATGATTAAACCTGTACGTGGTTGCTTCACGAAATTCACAAGTGATAAGTTGAAACATTCTTTGAAAATATGTTGAATCATCACTCATTTTTGCTGTGTGTCTGGTTATTCGGTTGCCACTGCACATTTTGACATTATCAAAGGAAGAGGTGTCGAATTCTCATGCCTACAAAGTAGTAAACATGAGAATTCGAAACCTATATATAGGTTCACTCTCATTGTTAGAAATGACTCATTCACTCATTCACTCATTCACTCACTCTCCTTTGCATTGGAAATTTCAAATTTCATACTGTAGTATTTTTTGTGTGTTAAATTTCCACTTTGCTGTTGAATTCTGTAAGAGTTTATCCACCATCACTGCTGTTGCATTTACAGTAAGCTGCAATCCAACATTACCAATTAGATTGTGAGAGCCATTTACCATTTTGTGAGAGCCATTTACCATTTTGTGAAAACCATTTACAATTTGAGACTGTATTGCTGAGAGCAACATTTCCTCATACCAAATTGCATTTACCTAAGAGTAGAATTTGTTCAAGCTGAGAGAAGTAGCTGGCAAAGGCTGAAAAGGACGGTGGAGCAAGAACTGAAGCTACCGATCAAGCTCATTTTGCAAAAGGAAATCAGGCATGAGAAATATCTTTGCAGAATATATGTCATTGATTTAAAAATGAGTTAATAGTTTGCTTGATTATGCTTGCATTATGTTGTAGCATGAAAGGAAAAGAATTAGGAAGCCTCTATGTTTCTATGGAATTGCTGAATTGGGAATAGATTAAATTTCCTTAAGAAAAGGCTTATTGAATTAAGAAATAGCTTAAGAGCTTGTTGAATTGGGATTAGCTTAATTTCCTTAGAAAAGGCTTATTGAATTAAGAAATAGCTTAAAGAGCTTGTTGAATTGGAAATAGCTAAAAGCTTGTTGAAATGAATTAGTTTGAATTCATAGGAGAATTTGAAAAGGAATAACATAAAAAGGGAAATGTTTGATTACTTTTTAGTAAAAGTACCTTATGTTTTGTATTGCTTGAATACTGCTTGAATTCCTTAAATAAAGGAAAGGGACTAGTTATTAATACTAGGACGAGGGTGGATTCAGTACCAAGGTAGTCTAAAGCTTTAGAGTTAAATAGGTTAACTAGAGAAAGCTATGTACTCCATGGATAAAGATTTCCATGTTAGGAAGTACCAGAGGGACCCCTTGTTGACTGTACTCCATTTCCTGTTTAAGTAGTTGAAGTAGGAAGTCTAGGGTGATTGACTACCCACGGAAAGGACTCAACCTACGCGTAGGATAAGGCAGCCTTAAGTCAAACTGAACCTGACTTAGTGCAAGTGATAGATGACCGTCAGTATAAGTACTGCCGAAATGCTTTGGCCAAAGTAGTGTAGTATACCTAACGTCCACTTAGACTGTGAGACGAATTACACTGTCAGTTCACAGTAATCCAGGTTACATGCTAGATTGAGATTGTGAGGACACAAGGATTTAGTTATGTAGGATTACACACTATGCTCAGTTGGTCATACAGAACCGGTTACCCAACCAATCTCCTCGTAGAAGGGAGGGCCGTCTACTTAACAGTAAACGTGCGGGGGACCGCAAAATAAGTCCGTGGTTGGTGGAAAAGCACCTGAGTGATGTTTCTCCTCCACCATTAGACTTCTGATGAACCAAGGTTTGAAAGGGAAGATCCTGGACAGTCTTATTCCTATTTGCTCAAAAGCTTCTGAGCTATGTATGAACTTGTAAGATTCTTACCTTGCTTTTTATTTTGAAGAAAAGTAATCATGAAAGCGTACTCTGTTATTTACTTGGAAAATAGAACAATGATGTATTGTGTCATTTATTTCTTTATGATGAAATGTTCAATTAGAATGAAAAGAAAAGTTGTTTACTTTGTCATTATAAATGTATTTCCTTGTATCTTATTAGTGAAAGTAGAAAATTTTTGTTTACCCGGTTTTGGGGTCGTTACAATAGTTGTCTATTTCCAATCAGCACTCTAGAGGTGGGAATTGAAACGTCAACAATTTTTTGGCACCCACCATGGGGCACGAAGCATAAAACTTCAAGAAAAGCTAACGCTTTATGACACGGGAATGATTATCTGGCATCCTATTGCATGATCGATACAGAAGCAATGGATGATAACAACAATAATGCAGGCAATGATGATAGAAATCGAAGACGTCCACCCTTATTACCTTAGGGTAATAACATTGGACCTTTGGCTTTTCAAGTGAATCATGAGTTACCTAAAGGGTCAAGGAAGCACTTTCCCCGATTTTATGGCAATGGAAGTCAACACCCAGATGAACATTTTGCTGCGTACACAACGGCTTGCGTTGTGTTGCACGTTGCACATGAATACATCGCAGTGTGTCTCTTTGTAGAGACTCTTGCTGGGAATGTTGCCGATTGGTTCAATCATCTGAAGCCGAGCATTATTACAAGTTGGGCAACTATGAGCGAGAAATTTTTAGCAAGATTCAAGCCCGCTAAAGACAGTCATATGTTGTTTGCCCAACTTGCAAATTCAAAGATGGAGCACAACGAGCACATGAGGGAATTCGTAGCAAGATTTAATCATCTTGTTACAAGACTTTATTCTACACTTAATCCATCACCGGAGATTTTGATGAGTTGTTTCATAAATACTCTTCCATCAGAGATAGCCTTCTCCCTCAAGACGGCGGAAGAAACAGAATTACAAACTGCACAAGAAAACACCATCAAGTTGGAGGATAATATGATGACTTCTGGCTTGATAAAACAGATTCTATCAGATCTCTAGCTTAGCAACCGTACCAACCAAAAAGATATAATTTTCAGCCACGGTTGCCAGCACCTCCACCAAGACAAATAGTTGAAACTACACACAATGCAGTATTTTGTTCTTTCCACGAGACTGATGCACATACTGGATCCACATGTCCTGAAAATTTGAGAATGAACCAAATCATGGGATACACTGAAGCTGCTCCCAGTTCTAGTTTTGTACCAACACCAAATTCAAACGTTGTCTTACCACAAACGAACAACTTCGATGGCGACTCCACTACAGGATACTTTGATAGAGAACCCGTCAATCAGGAACAAGAAGAAGAATACCGTCAGTTGACTCTTTTGGTGAATCATGAAAAATTTTCAACACCTCTGTTTACATGTTCTCAGCACTTCAAGGCACAGAAAGAAGAAGAAGAAAGACGGAAATCAAACAAAAAGGGTAAAGAAGTGCCTTCCACTTCTAATCTCAAACCTTCACATGAGAACACTACGCTAGTTGCTCAAGATCCGTCTTCAGCAAATTTTGATGTCATCGTTTCCATGATGAAGAGCAAGGTACAAATCTCTCAACTTGAATATCTCCAGGACCATCAGATCAACTAGATCAGATTCTCAAGGTTGTAAGAAGAAGGATGTGATTTAGCCCACATTGCTCAAGTAATCTGTTCCAGTAGAAGAAAAGCCTAAAACGGGTCCTAGTAATTATATGACGCAGTCAGAGATAGAAACTGAAGATCAAAACATTGCTTGTTCTGAAAAGAGACTGAAAGAGGATACAAAGTTATGGACAATGCAGTTTGATAGGGGTTGTTCGACTGCAGTTTTAGGAGCAGGGGAAATGATCATCTCCCCTAAAGGACAGTCGTACCCAGTTGCATATTGCCTGCAATTGGAATTCACTGAAGCTAAGAAAGAGGCGCTTTTTTTAGGCCTCAAAAATGTCGTAGACATGGGAATCAAACTCCTATGTCTTAAAGGTGATATAGAACTAATCAATGAACCAATCAAAGGATATTTCCAGGTCAGAAAAGATCACCTACGACATTATAAAAACCAAGTTTGGAACTCAATTGATTGGTTTGAAGAGTTTGACATCCCAAAGATGGATTACAACAAAATTGATGCCTCGGTGGTATCAGCTTCTCCATTTGCGTCATATTCTAACTTTTTTCAGAGTACCTTTGCCTGGGTGTATGAAGATTTGAGAATTTTCATCTCGGAGGAATTGTCTCCTGCAATACCCATTAGAAGAGAAGTGAAGCCTTTCAGGAAAAAGCAACATCAATGGAAGGCTCTTCCCCCTGCCATACAACAGACAATATTTGAAGCATTTCATCCCTTCGGGGGTGGAGTAAATTTTTGTACAAAAAAGATTATTTTGTCTTTCGTAATGTGTTTCTCCTTTTCGTATTTTTTACGTTATATATTAATATATTTCCCTGTTTTGTAAAGTTTTGTCATGTTTTAGGTGATTAGGTAGTCTTATTTTAGGTGACTTTAGGAAAATTCTAACTGTTAGGTGAATTAGGAAATAAGCCTTGACTACAATGCCCAACTGATAAAACACTGGTCTACTCTAAATATCCAAGAGATTCTCAGTTCTCCTATGCCGTAAATATTTGACATGGCAATTTTGATAAAAATGGTCAAAAACTTGTAAAATTGTCGTCAAAAGTCAAATTTAGGTCAAAATGTCTAAGAATGGCAATTTTCTATTTTTAAAAAATTTTGAACGACAAACGAAGCATGAGGCTTTTTTGGCTTTCCTGTCAAGAGGATACTTGCCAATTTTTGAAAATTTTGAAATTAGGGTTTGAGGCCACTATTTTTGAGGAAAACCCTAAAAAATAGGATCTTTCCATAAATGACTCAAAATGATTTTGATTGGCTTATTCTTCGTCATGATCACACTGGTCCGGTTAGAATCACGAAAAAGTTAATTTTGCTCTGGTGGGTCAATTTCATTTTTTCACGAGAAAAGTTGGGACCTATGAGGTCATCAATGGCAGATGGCCAGTACCAAGTATCAAGATCTAAGCTTCAGACGCCACACAGAAGAGTATATGGCAAAAGATGCTCAAGAGATGCTCAACGATGGAGGGGAATTTCAAAAAGTTAAAAAATACAAAAAATAAAGTCTGGAATGTTGGAAGCTTCGCAAATCATGCACGCACAACGGCGGACATAGTCAACCTATGCTCCATGAGGTTTTAGGGACGGGAAGTGTCGGGGACAGCGGGACGATTTTTCGGTACGGGGGTACTTTTGGGTCATTTTTTAGGGGACAGCAAGGGACGGCTGATAAAAAAATAGGGAATTTTTTAAAAATATAGAGAAATTTCAAATGTTCATAGCATAACATTGATAAAGCATTTATTCTAGACATTGTATAAGCTTAATACATATCATTAGACTTGAATTGAGATTTCACGTGAGAATTGACAAACAAATTAAAGAAATTCAAATGCTTTCATTGTGAATGTACATACATATATAAGAATTATAAAAAAATACGCAAAGGCTCCAAGTTTCAAGTATAAAATGACAAAAACATAGAAAATATATGACTCCAAGTTAAATGGGCATTTTTCATAGGTTTTGAGGACTTCAGAAGGACATTCAAATGGGTTTGAAGTTGTTGGCCCTGCTCCACTCCCACTGCCTAAAGAACCCCCAATGGCTGCCATACTTCTATGATTTCTACTTCTATGTCTACTTCTTTCATGCATTTGAACCTCAACCTCCTCACTATCATTACTAGTAATCTCACTACTACTCATGATTTTTTTTGGTTAAGAATTGAAAAGAGAGCTGCAAGTTCAAATAAAGGAAAAAATAAACTCACAATGCCCTTCCTACGTGATAAAAAAAAATCGAAAAAAACTTGAAAAAATGGAAAACAAATTGAAAAATCAAAAAACAAATGTAAAATGAACAACTTACCTCTAATGAAGTAGATTTAATGCCCTAGTCTCCCCTTTCAACTATTGTTCTCTCCTCTTTCACTTGCTGCTCTTCACCTCAAGTTTGCAAATGTCAAAATGAGAATGTTCTTTTCTTTTAGTTGCTTTGATAAGTCAAGTAGGTTTGGGTTTTGTTTAAAGGGGTAGGGGGTTCTTGTGGGTCCATTTATCCCCTTTTTTTAATTTAAAAATGTGTTTTTTGACAAAAAAAATAAAGTAAGATGTTGCTCGGCCACAAGGGACGGCTAGCAATCCCCGAGACGGTTAGGGGACGTCCTGGAAGTACCGGGTACTGCTAGCCGTCCCCCAAGTCCTCTGAATCTACAAAAAACGTCCCCTAGAAGCTTCATAAACTTTGTGTGAATAAAAGGGACGGCTAGGGGACGTTTCTTGGTCATCCTAGTTTTGTCCCTAGTACGGGGACGAGCCAAAAAAGGCAGGGGACGTGTCCCCGTGGAGCATAGCAATCAACACATCAACAACGGCGACAGCGCAATTGACAAACACGTGAACAGTTGGTGTTGGTGTTGCACACGAACAACAAGCGCGGTTGGCGAATGGTGATCGCGATCAACGCAATCGACAACACGATGAATGCGAAGCTCGAGAAGGATGAAAATCATCGAAAATGACAACTCTGGAGCCAAAAGCACCCTTGCAAGCTAGGGGCACCCATTAATTCAAGGGATCATATACAGTTGTTAAGATTTGCAAAACCAGTCATCCTCTTCAAAATTCTACAAGCTTTCTGACGGATCGCCAAGCTAGTTCAACAGGTTCATCAAACAACAACGAACGAAGATCAAAGCAGAAGATGCTGAAAACGAGAAACATCAAAAAATGGCGGTTTATCAAGGAAAAAGCGCCCCGGTAGGCTAGGGGTGTCCATAAAAGAAACTACTCAAAAGTCAATATTTGGGTTAGTCATCTCCAAATGATCTTTCTGGATCCAGCCCAACTTTGCAACAAATCCATTCGCGAACTTAGAGGACCTATCAAACGCAAGTGGCTATTGATCAAGCAAACACATAAAATGAAGGATAAAATGAAGTTCATCAACCTTTTGGTCAACCAGATGTGGTTTTTAACAGTTATCTTCTCCAAGACATCTTCTCAGCATCCTTCTAGCTTCGCGATGAATCCAATTTCCAGCTCACAAGACCTGTCAAACATTGACAAATGAAGATCAAGCAGGAAACGCTGAAAGTCAAATGAAGTTGAAATACATGAAAAATTGGCCAAGTATAGAGCAAAAAGCACCCTTCTAGAAAAAGGCGCCCAATTTTTTGGAGCATCAGATGCAGCTTTCATGTTTTGCAGCTCCCAGCAAGTCCTTCTCAGTGTTGATCAATCTTTGCGATGAGTCCATCAAGAAATACATCGGAACAATCAAACTCCCGACAACAAAGGTCAAACTAGAGCATTTCATCAAAGGTTACAAAGTGAAAATTGAGTCTCAAAAGCTCAAAAGTGCCTACAGGCCAAGGGCACCTAGGAATTAGAACCTCCTAAATCAGTTTTCAAAACTTGCACGACCAATCATCCTTTCGGGGATTCTTCTAGCTTTGCAATGGATTCAACATCTAGTCCATGGGTATCATCAATCACCAACAACTGCAACTGCAAATTGAAGCACGGGAGGTCAAAATTATAGAAATTGAAAATCATCTAAAAATTGGTTAACACTGGCAAGAAAAAGCACCTAATCTCAAAAAGGTGCCCAAGGATTCAAACCACCTAAAGTCATTTCCAAGGTTTATAGCCTCCAATAACATCTCTTCATAGTTGATCCAGCTCCGCAGTGAACCTGTGAACCCAACCTCAGGATCAATCTAGCAACTAGAATAAGGATCAAACAGAGGTAGTTTATCAAGAAAAAGTTGAAACTCTTCAAAAATATCCTAACACTGGCAAGGTGGCATCCAAAGTCAACTCCCAGTTACGAATTTTGAAGACTTTTGCATATCTGGGCGTCCCAAAATTTGGGGAATGCTTCCAGTTAACTACCAATCACAAAGATGACTCCTTCAATCAAGGTTTGGATGCCCTAACTAATGCTTCACCTCCAAATTGATATTTATCAAGCATCTAGGCATCTTTTCTTCATTATTCTTTGCAAGTTGAAGAGCAAATCCTTCAAATGGAGGCCATTTTCGGTGTTCTTCATATTTCTAGGTTCAAGTTGCATAAAACGTTTTTTCAGAGATCATATCTCTAGGCATCAACATTCAAAGACAATAGTTCATAAACTTCAGCTTCAAGCATTCTGTGTTCTCTTCTTTTTCAAGCTTCTCGAAGGTTGAAAAGTTTTCCCACGATTTCTTCTACTTTTGTCTTACGTTTTCTTGCATGTCCAAGAAAACTCCATTTTTTCATAGATCTGACCTTATGGGTTCGTTCAGCACAGCATTGGCAACAAAACCCACGTGCCAGAATTTTCCGAAAAAATTACCCCATTGCCTCCAATTTTTAGGGTTTCTGAAAAAATCACTTCTTCAGAAGCTAACGTTTTGGATTTTCTTAGCACAGAGGCGCCTACAAAACCCATGTGTTAGAATTTTTCGAGGTAAAAGTGCCTCGCTGCCTCTAGCTCTGAGGGGTTCTTGCATGTCCAAGGAAAAGTCATTTTTTCGAAAATCTGACGTTCTGGGTCCATTCAAAAAGACATTCTCAACAAAACCCACATCTCATAATTTTTCATAAAAATTGCCTCTCAAGGAAGCTAATTTTAGCCTCCGTGAAAAAGTAGCTCAAGTATAGGTGTGTGCCCAGTCATCCTTGCAAATTTTCAGTATACAGTTCTCTCAAGTTGAATACAAGACCAAATCGATCTTGATTCACGATTTTGTGAGAACACTCGACACCAACTTACATCAAGTGAATCTGGTGGTTGATTTGGACAAATTGATAGGCATGGACTCCAACTATTAATATTTCTTTCACCATAGTTTTGAAATAAGGTGCCCTTGCCAAATGAAATGGAAGAGCATGTGCATAAAAGAATTTGGCCACTGCATAATTAGCTTGCTCACGTTTTTGCACATTCATTAACCCCATGACTAAAGTTTTCTCACTTGCTTTCCTCTTCCCTCTATCACAACTCTCTCCAATTGATACATTGGAAGAGGCATGCAAATCAATTAATGATCATTTTTTTTATTTTGAATGGTAATGATTTGTTCATCACTTACTCCAACCAACTTTGCCATTTCAAGTTGTTGCTCCAATGTTATTGCCTCACAAACTCTAATACCCTTTCCACTATCACCCACTAGATGGCCTCTAATCCTCGTATAGCTCTCATGGTAATGAGTTTTGCAAACATGACAAATCCATTTCTTGCTGCACCTTGAATTTTTCCCCTTGTTGGCCGTCACATCTATGGCAAACTGAAGCAATGGTTTCTTGCATAGATGAAAAACGCGCAGAAAAATCGCGCAAATTGCGAGTAATCGCATGCAGCAATGGAGGGCGAGTTAATCGCCAAAATATTTGCTGCCGATTTATTAAAAAAATCGCTGCGATTTTTTGTGTAAGTCGCGCCAAAACGTGCGCGTTTTAGGGCAAAAAAATCAGTTTTAATGAGTATAAAAACACAATAGAAATAAAACATTAGTTTTCATTTTATTTGAAACCCTGTTGACGCGATTTGCAGGACCCTGAGCACAACGCAACGCGGCTAGGGCACGGGAAGATGCGTGCTATTTTTTGAGAATTTATTTTTTTTGAGTTATTTTCGTTGTTTTTTGTTTGTTCGTAGTTTGTAACTTTGTTCATTATTTTATATAGTCATTATTTTAATATATATCTATTATTTAATATTATATATTAATCATATATTATTATATACAAATATAGAAATATATTAATCATATACAAATGTATATAAATATTAAATAATTAATATATATAAATATTTATTATCTTATAAATAAATAAATCATATATAATATTTATACATAAAAATATATTAATCATATATTACTATATGTAAATATTAAATAATTAATATATAATAAATATTTATTACTAGGTTATCCATTATATAATTATTATTTTATATTTATATATATTTATTTTATATTTATATGTGTATATAATAAATATATAATAAATATTTATATTATATATTTATAAATATATAATACTAAGTTACCGGGTTTGCACCCAGAGGCCTCGAACCCGGTCTGGGTACGAACCTGATACGGGTTCGCCTGTGGGTACGCCTTGGGTACGCACAGGGCTGGGCGCGCACCCTGTGTGTACCCATGGCCTACCCAGCCAAATGGTTCGTGAAAATGAGGTGCGCCATGGAGTTTTGGAGGTGCTACCCCTCGACCCCGCTGGGGGCGCTGCCCCTCAACCCCGCTTGGGGCCTTGCCCCTAAACCCCCACAAGGAGCGCTGCCCCTCAACCCCATCGGAGACATTGCCCTCAAACTCCCTTTGAATTTAATTGATTTTCTAGGTACTCTCCAAGTCCAAGTTTCCATAGTTTTCCTACAAGTCTTCATCTATAATATCGCATTTAAGGCTTTCGAAACCATACAAAACTCCATGGCGCACCTCATTTTCATGGGAAAGAGGAAGATGTAAATTTGTAAAATATATTAATGTAGTATTTACTTTCATTTTTACAAAAACAATTTTCGTTTTTCGTTTTGTTTAAGAATATCAACATCAGCGCATTCCACATGAGGATGCCATTTTGTACCCAATTTGCTTTCAAATCAATCAAATACAACTATCAATTGGCATTTAATACTTATCTTTGGCATTTGGCATTGATCAATGATCAAGTATCATACTATGAAATGATTTAGTTTTACAATTCTATATATTTCTCTTTTCTTTTGTATATATAATACATATATATATTATATATATATATATATATACACACACACACGTACCCATACGTACCCAAACTCCTAAACAAAAATTTCATGTACCCACGTACCGGGTTCTCGTACCCGCACCCGTCCCTAAACCTGAACCGGTAACTTAGATATAATATATATATTTATTTTATATGTTCGATAAATTTGCCGAGTTATTGCCAAGTTTTTCCCCGAGTTTTTGCTGAGTCCCGAGTTTTCAAAAATTTTGGGTCTACCGAGTTATTGCCGAGTCCGAGTTTTTCAATTATGGTTTCTTGTGGTTGAAAGGGCCTTTTGCAAACTTTTGAAGAGAGGGTGTAAGGCATGCATAACGGTCTGTAGAAGAAGGGTCTATTGGCATTGTGTTAGCTTCATTTTCATTGTCACTACCCTCATGACTGTCACTACTACTGTTGCTCCTCATTTTGTATGTTTTTTTTCATGGTTGAAAACTTGAAAGTCTGAAACCAAATCAATGAAAATATTTTTCAATCTACAAACTCACTAGCAAGGTAAAAACTTAGAAAACTATAAAAAAATTGGCATACCTTGGCTGTAGCTTCATACTTGCAGCTGGGAACTTGTTGAAGACTTGAAGCAAAACAAAAATCAGCCCAATATCTCCTCAAATCAGTCCAATCTCTCCTCTATATCATGCCAATCTCTTCTCCAACAAGAAAACTCTCACAAAAAGGAGCACAAACTGAGAAAATGAAAGAGCATGATAGTGGCTGAGTTTATGTTTTGATTTTGTTTTATGTTCTTTAAGCGTTTTAGGGTTCAAATTAGGGTTGGACATCATTGTGGGCCTCCCACATCCCTAAACAGCAAAAAAAAAATATTTTAAAAAATAGTTTTTATGTTTTTTTTGCTGCTGAAGCGTCCCCCAGCAATCCCCAAATGACGGGGACATCTCAGGCCGTTTCCTGTTGATTTTCCTGGTTCGGGGACAGCAAGGGGACGTCCCCTTTGTGTCCCCCCATCCCAGGGACAGCTGGGGATGGGGACACCCCTTCTGGGACAGGGGACGCACCCCCGTGTAACACAGCTTATTTCCCAAAATAAGTGAAAGGTCCATGTTTGTTGAAAATCCATTGCCCATGATAAGTTGAAGATGCATGTTAGTATGATATATATTTTCCATGATAGCAGTGTCTGATGATAAAAAGAAGATTCATTTCTATTCTAGATTAGATTCTCCATACTTCTTAGTGTATAAATATATCATTCTTTTGGATCAGGCTACATAGGAAGATTATATCAATTGGATGTCTACTGCCTCCAACAAATCTGTCAATTGATCTCTATTTCCCACAATGATCAAAGATTCATGCTAATTGGGTGCCTATGACCAGCATTAGCAAAAGAGAGTCTTTGCATGAAATGAATTGAAGGAGTGAATGAATGAAATGAAATGGATTGAATAAGTAAAAACCTATCTGTGAGACACCAGGGCCCCAGGCCCTCTAACAAAAAAAAAGGTATTGCTAGAATGAGGTTCTGATCCCAACCAATATGACATCAGATGGGGCAAGATGGAAAATCCTAGACAGACATGCAGAAAGTGCAGCTGAGACAAAAGGAATTACTGGAAGAAATGACTACCTAAATGACAATCTTAATTAGTTACAGAGTTTGATAATTGATTGACTAATTAAATAGTGAATAATTAATCAAAACAACTAAGCAATCAAAACCACAGTCTAACTGTTATTTCCAAGTTATGGCCAATTTTGTAGATCTGCAGCATTTAGGTGTGTCTGAGTTTAAAACATCTCTATTCAATTCTTTGTCCTTTTCAATTTATATGGGCCCCACTGATTCTTCTGTCTTTCAAACAACCTTACAAATCCAGAACCCTGGTACCCTCAATGCGGATTGGGTGACTCATTATATGCTCATGTTCTGCTATTGCCAATTGCTTCAGCATACCATGTTGCAGGACATTTTTTATTTTTATTTGAAACGATCTACCAGTCTTGCCATAGTGAGGAATACCACATGAGCATGAAATCTCATAGATTTATTAAGCTTAGGTTCCCAATGGTTTGATTGCCTTAACAGGTTTAGAGAACTATTTGATGCCCATTCTTCTTGGTATCCTTGCAAGTTCTGTACAGTACCTTAAATGTATGGTAGCTTCCCTTCCATGTTCATGTTAGTTCTTGGAATCCTTCTACCTCTTTTAGCATTCTCATGGATTCTCTTTATTTTCCAATCACAGTACCCATTTTTCTTTAGGGCTATATGGAGTTTTTTTCTTCTATCTTTAGGTGTTTTGAGTCAGAGATTCTAATAGTTCTTGGAAATAAATTATTCAACAATCCAACCTTCTACAACAAATGAAGGTAGTAATCTGCTCTACTATACGCATCTGTATGTGTTTTATTTCTGTAAACATACCGTGAGAGAGAACCATCCTATTTTTGGGTAATAAAGACTTCAAGGAAAGAATGATGATTTTTTTCCTCAACTTCCATATTGATTTTTTTGCGTTCCAACTGTGCATAATAAGATGTGTGAAGATATTATCAAGCTTGTCCCTGCAGTGAAGGAAGTTTATATCAGCCACATCTTTGAAACAACACCACAACTTTGGTTTCAAGTGAGAGGATTGAATCACATTCTTTTCAAAACTTTCCATTAAAAAATTATCAACAATCAAGAAGTGTGAACCCATAAGCTATCCTTTTAGAGTGTTGGTTAATTTCATGAGTGCATGAAAAACACCACATAAAATTCATCCTTTGTGAGGATCAATTAAGATGTTAAGCAATGCCAATATCCAAGACATAGAATCTCAAAGGTATAACTTATAAGATTTAATCTGCATAAGAGCATTCATGCTTCCATTCCTCCAACTTATTTTCTTAAAAAGTTAAGGTCCTTTAACCTGTACAAACTATTCAAGTTTAGAAGTATATATCAGTTATTTTTATGATTTCAAGTTCCAAAAAATGTTTGGTTAATAAGTTAATTCTTCAGACTATCAGAAATGCTAACTCCTAATCAACAAATACATGTAATCATTTGGAGGATTTAATAATAGAAATCAAGGCCCAAGAAAAAAAAGAAATCTCACCTGATTTCCTGTAATTGACCAGTATGTCCGTTGAAGACCTAGGATTGGAGGTGCTAATCCTAATGAGAACTCCTGTAGTTCAATACTTTGCTACAATGAACAAAGGTCAAGTAGATGAGATACCAATAGATTATCTATGGTCAAGAGTACACCATAATGGCTTCAAAACATCAAAGAATCAAAAACATACTCACAATAGGCCTTGGCTTCTGTTCTCTTAGCCTTTTCTGCAAGAATTAAAATGCATAGTAAGAAACAGGTTCGGCTAGCAACAGAAAATTCCTTACAATTGTCTAAATATGCAACAAATACAGAAATAGACATTTCATAAAGGTTAAAAAGTGACTCACAATTTGGGACAATTGTGCTTAGAGATGTTTTGTGGGACAAAATGTGCTTCAGTAAATAGTAGTGAGTCTTTCAACCATTAATACAAAAAAGCATAGAACCAAGCAATCAATAAGCAGTGCACTATTGCTCAGAGTAGGTATATTAAATTGGAATTCATATAAACCCAGTACATATTTAATATGAACATGCATAGTTGCCTGAAAAAAAATATTATTAAAACATTGAAAGGGAAAAAAGGGGACCTTTACAGCAGATTGTGTTACAAAAATAATTCTTCCCGACAGATTTTTCAGCCCCAAGAACAAAATGAATAGGACAACTATATCACAAAAATGTTGATAGAAAACAAGTCCCTATAATCAGTGCTAAACCCCTAAAAATCAGCAGGACTTGGACAAAATAACCTGCCATAAATGAGCAATAATCTGATGTAGGCTGATTATAATTTACATTCTTTTGCGGATTTACGGATTATAAGCACAATGAACATCCATCTAGCAATTCTGCATTTTAAATTTCAAAGAGGTGAATAACTATACTCCTTATACAACTATACTAGGTTCTAAATCTCAATCAGAACAAGATCCAAAAAAATGTTTTCCTCCAGTGCAGCATGAATGCTTTATAGCATAGCCCATACAACATGATTTAGGAGAATGGAACATGCAACAAGTTAGGCCTAAACAATAGACTAATAAATAGCATATGCTGTCTTCGTCTCCTAAAAGACAGTGAATGACATCCCAACCAATCCCCACCATATCTCAGCACCCTCCTTTATATCTATGTATGTTGTGTCCTCTAGTTCACAATCTCATTCTGTTCTTGATCCCTTCCACAAAAATCAGGCATTATCAATTATTCACTGCAACAAATTTCTTTGGTCTCACAGAGGTAAGTTTTCTCCTCTAAAATAAGTGGATTCATTCAGCTATAAGTGGGCAAGTTCCTTTTAGTTACGAAGGAGAAAGCAATATGAGCTAGCAAACAAATAGCATGCTGAAAGGCCTCTAGTGTTCCTAATCCTCAACTAAAAGGGCCACCTAATTCTGCAAATGGAAGAAAATATTGTCAAATTATTCTTCCTTCTTCCATGGAACATTTTCTAAATAGTGGTTCAAGACCCTACTTGAGCCATTTGTTCTTATTAGAAACTACTCTCCACATGCTATTTTGGACAAAGTGTAGTCCGTCATGTGCAGCAGTGTGTTAATAAAATTGCACCTACATTGAATGATTAACTGAATCTGCTTTATAGAGTTCTACTATGGAATCCTGTACTATCCCTACCAAAATATTTCAACAAACTTGCAAATTTTATAATTTCCCACTCATAGACAATTTGTCAAATAGTTGCAGGCATTAAACCATTCAATTTCGTAAGTTTGGTGCTTAGGAACAGCTGCAATTATTTTTCATAAACATTGGAAAATTTACAAGACAATTGGCTTGTATTGAACAATACATAAACATTTTAACTAACAGTTTGCAAGCATATGCCATTGCTGATATCTCATGCATTAAGTGTTGATTTACATTCATATATATATTGCATGACCAATTTACAAGCCGAAATACAACAATTACTAATAATTTTAACTTTTGCCCAACAATTGATAAAGAAACATTCCATCAAACAATTGTCATGTAAATTGAATACTAGATAAAATGATACCCGGGATGCTTGCTAGAGCAAAATGATACTAGACATAATTTTATCTTTTACAAGAATCAATCACTTCTTGAAAATGAAGCAATCACTTTGGAAAATGTTACCATCCAGCAACTAGGAGAGCTTGAGGAGTTGGTCTAATATGAAAGTGAACTTGGAATGAGTACTAATTATTTTGGTAACTCAAACATAACTTTGTAACACTCAACAAACTCATTGTCAAGGTCCTTTGACTATTTAATAGTGATGAACAATGCATGGGAGAGAAAAATTCGATGAAATTAAAAACTAGGAAACTTCACACGACGAAGAAAGGATAATTTCCCATCATCCACTAGTGAGAAAAGTTGGATAATGCTCCACAATATTCTTCATGTTGTTTTCATTTTTCTTAATCCAAATGGTCACATACAGGTCTTTCAAGAATATATCTCAATTAATGCCATCACATTTGAGATGATAAGTCAAGATGAAGTATAGAAGATATGTTAGATTGAAGTAGTAAGGACCAATTCCAAGAAGATTTTTTAAAATTAGACCGTGTTTCCTTATTTATGATTGTGCTATTGCCTATCCGCTTGCAAATATGCCATGTATCAATGAAGGGCAAGGAGATGAAGGCACTCCATTGACTTTGAGTGAAGCAAGGTCTTCAAAGCTATAACCAGCATGTTTTGTTGATCCAATAAATAATTATTGATCAAAGCCCATGTCATCATTTTTTCTGACATTTTCAGTTTTTTTTTGGGTGGGGGAGTGGAGGAGTGGGATGGTTGGTAACATTTTACCATGGAATTTTCACCATTTTAGACATCATTGATAATGGCTTCATATTTCTTTACATAACTGATGCTATGATGTGGCATTACCTTATTTACCTAAGAAGATAAATATTATTTGTGTCTGTTATATGTTAAGTGGTAACCGGTATCATGCAAGACCTTAAGCAGACATTGAGCAAGAGGATGCAGCACATAAATATTCAGTGACAAATTGATGGCAATTTCAAGTAGCTCCTATCAGACTAACTGCAGTGTCGTTGTGCATGACAACTATAGTAGGATGAATCATGGGAAGATGGGAAAAGTGAAGTAATTTGAATTGCATATGAAGCATCTGCAAAAATGTGGATACTAGCACTAAAGCATTGAATACCCCCTGCCAACAACTACCTATAATGCCAACCTTGCTGAGGAAGAGAAGGAAAGGTCAGCAGCTGATACTAACTCTTGTTTCTCATTGCTAGAAGCATAGGATGTTTTATAAGAGTTACAAGACATTTGGGTACTGCAGAAAACTGTAATTAAGCAATGGAAGAGAGGATGGCTAGAACCACTATGTACTGAACAAAACTCCTCTTAGTTGACAAGCTTGGGTGTTAACATCATGCAACCATAGTAGTAATGGGAAGATTATGGAGCTCTAGTGAGCAACACCATTTGGGATTTTCATGAATTTAAAGTGCCACAATCCATTACTGTATCTGGCAGTTTCATGGATATCCTCCTAAGCTCCTTCACTATTAAGTTTGATGACATTCCATCGTCAATATATCCTTGGTGGTGCCTTAAAGAAACACTAACTCAAAGGACTTGGCCATTGTGTTCACCTAAGTCGAGGAGGATTCCATTCATAGAGCACTATGTTACCAAGTCCTTTAAGAACCCCCCTCCCGATACCCATATGGGTCTTGTCTAAGCCTAGGTTTGAGACCTACTCTCCACCGAGTTTTCCCAAGGTCCCACTTGGGCACCCTAGGTTCTTTGTGGATCTTTTGAAAACCCAAGGTGCTTAGGCAAGACCCTAGGTGAACCCAGGGGGACCCACAATGCCTGGGCACTAAAAAGTTTTAAAAATGCTTTTTTTGTTTTTTAGCCTAAAAATACTCCAAAAAGCACAATTTCTCCCTAAAGTGAGGGCATATTACTTGCTTCCTTTCATTTCACAAACATATTGGACCAAAATAACATTTTTTACCTCCAAACTGCCATTGTTGGGTTTTGAAGGTTGCTTTATTCTTCTTCAATGGTGAGGGCTATAGAGAGTTAAACTTACACCAACAAGGGAGAATTAGCTGCACAAATAAGATTTAACCATCAAAGGTGACTGAATTTTTAATTATTTTTAAGTTTTGAATTATTTTTTAAGATTTTTTAATTTTCTCAAGTTTTTCTTTATAAGTTTTGAATATTTTTTTTTTAAAACTTTAGTAAGGTGTTATAATGCCAATATTTTTTTAAGTTGGGGTTGTAAATTTGTGTTGTTTTTGTTACATTTTCATACAAAATGGCTAGTATTTCTAGTTCAATTTCCCCCAATGCAAAGGATTCATTTAAATTTGATGCAACATCACTTCTTTGGCAACATACAACAATAAGTAAACAACTTCCCAGTAGCGGGGGTTATCATTGACATTGCAGCATATGTGCAACTAAGTATAAGAGCTCATCAAGTCAAGTCAAAGCTCACTTGTGCCATTAAAGCACGGGGTATAATGGGTTGCCAAATCAATAAAAAATGGGATATATTAAAGAAAAAGAGAATGCCAACAGGAAAGAGCACATCCTCTTGCCAAGAAAAACTTGCAGAAACCTCCTAGTGGCTTATCACAATTAGCTGGCCCACATCCTTTCAACCCATTGCCATTGTCTTCTCGAGAAGAGAATGTCCCCTTTCTTTCACATAAAAGAGGCCCATTAGAAAAGGCCTTCAAGAATGAAGTGAGGAAGGTTGTTGTAATGTCCCCTTCCCAACAGTGACCTGACGGTTGGCCGTTAGTCTATCCTGGTGACCCGTAGACTACTCAGGAGCAGAATTAGGGTTTCCTATCTTCTAGGAGGACGTTTCAGCTTGTGTTGGAGTGTGCTTCTGGAATCTTGGTGATTGGTTGGCAACTCTTTTCTGGGTTTTCAAAGAGCTTCGCATTGGTATATTTGGCATGTTGATCCGAGTTACTTCCGAAATTTACTATTTTTAGTAAATTCTATTTCTAGCAATGGTCTTGTTGGCTCCAGTATTCTTGGCTTGCCTCATTAGTTGGTTCAGTTGGGTATCTGATTTAGCGCCTGGATGCAGTTCTGGAGAGATAAGTTGTTTAATTAAAATAATATTTTATTTTAATTATATTTCCCCTTGGTCTAAGCTTCACAACTTAATGTCATTGTTAAAAGGGGACTTTTATGGGTAGGCGCCTCATCCAAAGATTTAAGTGAATTTGTACCTTTATCTATTATTGCTGACTTGAAAAAGGTACGCCACTTGTGGAAGATGGTAATAAGTTAAAAATGGCGTGGATTTTACCTTGGGAAAAGGGACGCCACTTCTTGGGTCAATGGTCAAACAAGGAATTAGGGCAACCCTTGAGTGGAGCGCACCTTCTGGAAGCTTCTAAGATGTTCTTCAAATGTTATATAAGGGAGTGCTCATCTTCATGTTTTTCATCTTGAGTTTTATGCAAAGTTATGCTGCCGGAATGGTATTAGGATTGCTTCGAGGGATGCATACCTCCTAGCTAGGCTTAACTTCTTGCTTGAAATATAGCAACTAGTTGAGAGTAGGACTCTAGTTGTATTGTTTTGCATTTTGAGTTTGAGTTCATGTATTTCTGTCATTTTCACAGTTGTTGTTTTGCCTGTGGTTGATCTAGATAATCAATCACATTTTTATGGACGATTTTATTTTGCTTATGGGTATTGAGGAAATGCATTTGGAAGGTTGAGGCAACCCCTTCCTCCAAATATCAGAATTTATATCCAAGTTTTGAATTTTATAGAGAAAAATCGCCCCTTCTCTTGGTTCGTACCTTTCTAGATTTGCTTGGTTTTGCGTGCCAAATAATTAGTGATCTTTTGAGTCTGTTTTATGCTTGCATCTTGGGCGCCTTCAGTACTAGATTATATTGCATTTTACTTCATGAAGTTTGGGCGTGTTTTGAAGGAGTTGTCTTCATTTTAGTGATTTTCTGTGTTGTTGATTTTGCAGTTTCAGTGCAAGTCTGCATAACCAGATTGGGAAAAATGGGTTTTGGGAGTTGAGTCTGAGTCCTGGAAGTCTAGAAGAAGTATAAGGGAGTCCTTTACAATTATTGCAGCTTGATATATTTCCTAATCATGTATGCTTGGCAGGTTCTCTATGATATTGTAAGCTGAACAGTAGTATTGTCAGCCATTCATCTCTCATACTTAACTCATTGTAATCCCCACGATTGTGGAAGAGGTCGGCTTGCCGCCTATTACTTTACTGTACTGCATTATCATGTTGCTGATCGGCTGAGTCGTCATCCTACTCTTGTTGAATAAGTGATTGAGTTGCATTTTTGAATTCAGTATTGTACTTTCCATTCCAGTCCTCTTGCTAAATAAGTGGTAGAGTGATTGCTTTCCTTTCACTTACTTTCAGCAAGTTCTTGTTTGCTAACGATCCCCTTTCGTGTATGCTCTCAACCTTGCCCGCATTGGAACCTGAGTTGATCAGAGGAGAGGGTTACTTTCAGCCAGTTTATATTTACACTAATGCTAATGCGTGAATTGAGCTATGTGATAAAATGAAAAAATTGGTCGGTATATTTCAGTGGTATTAGAGCCATGATTCTGCCAACCTGTGGTTCACTTGAGTTCAACTATCGATGAGTGGCAAAGCCCACCGATACTACACCAGAAGTCAGGCGGGGCAACCGCCATATCAGTTTCTGATTACACCAGAGGCAGACACCTTTTCTGAGGCACTCAAAGAAACAGGGCAAACAGTTGACAGAGGTAAAGCAGTTGCAGAGATGGCAGATGGCAACAGACAGCCCACGGATGATAGAGACGACAGAATGGAAAGGAAGTTCGACGGGATGATTGACATGTTGGGCCGCTTACTTGCAAGAATGGATCAGCAGGCTGCAAACAATCAGTCTCATACTCGAAATAACTCCAACGGTGAAAACAGTGGAGTTAATGGGAACAATGGCAGTGGGAGAGATAGAACCATTGGACAGCATGACGCCACGTCTAGAGGATCCACCTCTAGGCCTCTTTTCCCCACATTTACCCAAAGAGAAGAAACCCAAGTTGAAGCTGCAACAAACTTCGCTGATGATGCCTGACAAGCCTACTTGGAGTATGCCTCTTTCCCTCCTGATCTTCGGGAGCAGTGGTCGTTTGACCAGTTCATGAATCAAAGGAACCGAAAGAGTGGCGGAAGGAATGAATACAGGGTTCCTATGGGTCCTAGAACGGATTACCAACAAGCTCTTGGAAAGGTATCCTTGGCTCATTTCGATGGAAGTGATGCATGCACCGCTAGAGCATGGGTGCAGAAACTGGATAATTATTTATCCTTAAGACCAATGGCGGAAGAAGACGCAATTAAATTTGCCACCCTACACTTAGAAAGTGCTGCCCATAAGTGGTGGTATCATGGTTTGGTCACCCTTGGCCACAACCTAATCAGAACCTATGAAGAATTCACCAACAAGTTGATTGACAGGTTCGACACTAAGGATCCTAAAGTAAAATTCCAGGAACTAGCTCAATTGAAACAACATGGTTCCTTGGAAACATACATTGGAGACTTCCAGAGACTTTCTGTGATGGTGCCCAACATCACTGAAAAACGATTAGTGGTGCTATTCTTTGAAGGACTGATGGAACCGTTGAAAGGATGGGTAAAAGCATTTGACCTCCCAAGCCTTGAAGAGTCCATCAAGAAGGCTAGGAACATGGAGCTGTCCGCACCAAGACCCAAATTTCCGTCCAAGCCTTTTCCTCATAGGTAGGACAAAAAGCACTCTTCAAATCAGCACAAGAAATTTCCACCAAGGCTGGATGATGATGCTCGAGACAAGCTCAGAAAGGAAGGAAAGTGTTACACATGCAAGGAGCCTTGGTCAAAAGGACACCGGTGTTATGGTAGGGGCCACTCAAACCATATGGAGGCCTATTCCGATTATGGATCGAAATCTGATCACTTAGAGCAGCAATCAGAAATGGCTGAAAGTGATGAAGAACATGAGCTAGAAGAGGTGGAAGAAGAACAGGGAGGTGAAGGCACCTTTGCCCAACTCTCCAGCTTCCAAAAGAACGAGTCCTTCAAGCTTCGTGGCTCGATTGGGAAGCATCATGTGATTGCCTTAATTGATATTGGAGCAACACACAACTTCATTGATGAAGGTTTGGTTGCAAAGAAGAACCTCAAGACAGAGGAGTTTGAAGGTTTCAAAGTGATGGTTGCGGATGGGTTCCACATCGCTTGCACTCACAAGGTTACTAACATGTCCTTGCAGCTAGGTAACCATGAAGTCAAAGACGACTTCTATGTTGTTAACATTGGGGATACCGATGCCATTCTTGGCATTCAGTGGCTGCGATCTCTTGGAGAGATCTCCCTGAACTTGCAAACCATGGAGCTTAAGTTTCAATCCGGTGGGAAGAAAGGTGTACTAAGAGGAATGTCAAATGGAGGTCCCCGGGTTGTCTCCTTTGAAAGGATGGAAAGGTTGTTCCGCCATGATGCAGTTGAGTGGGCTATGAAGTGCATGGTCCTTCCAGCTAGTCCAGTTGAAACAAAGAGGGAATATCCACCGAATATTCAATCTGTACTCACAAAAAGAAGTAAAGTGTTTGCTGATTTACCCCCAAGACCACCCCCAGATAGAGGGTTTGAGCATGTCATTGAGCAGAAGGAAGGGGCAAAACCAGTCATCACAACACCATACAGATATCCTAAGAAACAAAAGGATGAAATTGAGAAAAACATAAAGGAGCTTTTAGAGATGGGTTTCATTCGCCCTTTCGCTTCAACAGTTGTACTTGTGAAAAAGAAAGATGGCACCATCCGCATGTGTGTGGATTATCGTGCCTTGAACCAAAGCACCATCAAGAATCGGTACCCCATTCCCAGAATCGATGAGCTCATTGACGAGCTGCATGGTGCTAAGTTTTTCTCAAAGATTGACTTAAGATCAGGATACTATCAGATTCGAATGAGGGGATCAGATGTTGAGAAGACAGCATTCAGGTGCCACTATGGTCACTTCGAATTCTTAGTTATGCCATTTGGGCTTACTAATGCTCCAGCCACTTTCCAATCCTGCATGAACAAAACTTTCCAGAGACAGTTGAGGAAGTTTGTGTTGATATTTTTTGATGACATCCTCGTTTACAGCAAGACATGGGAAGAACACCTCAAGCACTTGGAGGAAGTGCTTAGTATCCTTGAGACGGAAAGTTTCTTTGCAAAAGAATCAAAGTGTGAGTTTGGTATGGGAGAGTTACTCTACTTGGGCCACATCATCAGTGCAGAGGGAGTCAGAGTTGATCCAGAGAAGATCAAGGCTATCGTGGATTGGCCAACCCCGGAAACTCTAACCCATTTGAGAGGATTCTTGGGTCTATGTGGTTTTTACAGAAGATTTGTGAAAGGTTATTCACAAAGTGCTGCTCCTCTTACTGATCTAACCAAAAAGGGGGTATTCTTGTGGTCAGAAAAGGCACAAGTTGTCTTTGATAAATTCAAGAGGATCATGAGTTCGTGTCCGGTTTTGGCTATACCGGATTTCTCCAAACCATTTGAGTTGCAATGCAATGCCTTGGGGGAAGGGGTTGGTGCTGTTTTGATGCAAGAAAAGCACCCCATTGTGTTCAAAAGCAAAAAATTAAGAGGCATTGAGAGAACCTACTCAATCTATGACAAGGAAATGCTTGCAATCATGCATGCATTAGCCAAGTTCAGACAATACTTGGTGGGAAGTAAGTTTGTTGTCAAGACTGATCACAACAGTCTCAAACATTTCATGCATCAGAAGGACTTGAACGAAAGACAACAGGAGTGGGTGAGTAAGCTACAGGCTTATGATTTCAACATTGAGTATGTCAAGGGGAAGAATAATGTGGTGGCAAATGCCTTGTCTCGAAGACCCCATTTGAGCTCATTATGCGAGCTTACAGCTGATTGGAGAGAATTGTTGCTTGCTGATTATGCCAAAAATCAGTTTGCAACCAGCGTTATTGAAGGTTCTTGTCAAGATGAAAAGTACAAAGTGGTTGATGGGCTGTTACACTACAAGGATAGGATCTTTTTGGTGTCCGATTCTAAGCTCAAAAAGAAGATTTTGCAGACCTTCCATGACATCCCACTTGTTGGTCACCAAGATTACTTTAAGACTTACCGGCAGATCCGTGAGAGATTCACATGCAAGGGGTTGAAGAATGAGGTGTTGGGTTACATCAAGGAATGCCATACTTGCCAAATGAACAAAAATGAGCACACATACCCCGCTGGACTGTTGCAGCCCCTACCCATTCCCAATCAAAAATGGGAAAGCATCTCTATGGACTTCATCATGGGGTTGCCTAAGACACAAGGGAAGGATTGCATCTTTGTAGTAGTTGATAAACTAACAAAGTTTGCTCATTTCTTCGCCATCACCAGTTCATTTACAGCAGCTCAAGTAGCTGAGTTGTTCTTTCATGAGGTGTTCAAGTTGCACGGTTTGCCAAAGAACATTGTGAGTCATAGGGACAGCAAGTTCCTAAGCACTTTTTGGCAAGAAATTTTCCGAATGAGTGGTACGGTGCTTACTCCGAGTACCAGTTATCACCCCCAAACCGATGGTCAAACAGAAATTGTGAACAAGTGGTTGGAGGGTTATCTCCAGAACTATGTTTCAGAACAGCAAAAGGCTTGGGTCAGATGGCTTCATATGGGAGAGTACTACTACAATTCATCCTATCACATATCCATTAGGATGTCTCCATTCAAAGCCCTCTATGGCTATGAGACTATCAGCTTTGTTGATTTGGTGTTTGGGGATAGCAAGGCACCACAGGCCAAAGATATGTTACAGCAAAGTCAGGATATTCTGAAATCATTGAGGAACAACATTCAGATTGCACAGAATCAACAAAAATTGTACGCTGATCAACGGCGTGTTGAGTGCTCCTTCGAGGTAGGAGACATGGTTTACCTTTGCCTTCAGCCTTACAGACAGTCTATTCTCAAGAAGAGTGGGGCTGAAAAGCTTAAACCCTGTTTCTATGGGCCTTTCAGAGTTATCAGAAAGGTGGGTGCAGTAGCCTATGAGCTAGAATTACCGCTTAGCAGTAAAGTACACAATGTCTTCCATGTGTCTCGCCTCAAAAAGGCGTTGGGACATAACATTATTGTTTCATCCGATCTTCCCCCACTGGATGAGGAGGGGTTGTTGGTTCTAGTTCCTAAAGAAATTATCAATTCCAGGGAACGCTCTTCGAGGAGGAGGACAATCAAAGAGTATTTGGTGAAATGGAAGAATTTGCCTTTGGAGGATGCCACTTGGGAGAGTGAGGAGATCTTGCAGCATCCTGGTTTACAGTTGCTTGTGGGCAAGCAATTTTGGGAAGGGCGGACTGTAATGTCCCCTTCTCAACAGTGACTTGACAGTTGGCCGTTAGTCTATCCTCGTGACCCGTAGACTACTTGGGAGCAGAATTAGGGTTTCCTATCTTCTAGGAGGACGTTTCAGCTTGTGTTGGAGTGTGCTTCTGGAATCTTGGTGATTGGTCGGCAGCTCTTTTCTGGGTTTTCAGAGAGCTTTGCATTGGTATATTTGGCATGTTGATCCGAGTTACTTCCGAAATTTACTATTTTTAGTAAATTCTATTTCTGGCAGTGGTCTTGTTGGCTTCAGTATTCTTGGCTTGCCTCATCAGTTGGTTCAGTTGGGTATCTGATTTAGCGCCTGGATGCAGTTCTGGAGAGATAAGTTGTTTAATTAAAATAATATTTTATTTTAATTATATTTCCCCTTGGTCTAAGCTTCACAACTTAATGTCATTGTTAAAAGGGGACTTTTATGGGTAGGCGCCTCATCCAAAGATTTAAGTGAATTTGTACCTTTATCTATTATTGCTGACTTGAAAAGCGTATGCCACTTGTGGAAGATGGCAATAAGTTAAAAATGGCGTGGATTTTACCTTGGGAAAAGGGACGCCACTTCTTGGGTCAATGGTCAAACAAGGAATTAGGGCAACCCTTGAGTGGAGCGCACCTTCTAGAAGCTTCTAAGATGTTCTTCAAATGTTATATAAGGGAGTGCTCATCTTCATGTTTTTCATCTTGAGTTTTATGCAAAGTTATGCTGTCGGAATGGTATTAGGATTGCTTCGAGGGATGCATACCTCCTAGCTAGGCTTAACTTCTTGCTTGAAATATAGCAACTAGTTGAGAGTAGGGCTCTAGTTGTATTGTTTTGCATTTTGAGTTTGAGTTCATGTATTTCTGTCATTTTCACAGTTGTTGTTTCGCCTGTGGCTGATCTAGATAATCAATCACATGTTTATGGACGATTTTATTTTGCTTATGGGTATTGAGGAAATGCATTTGGAAGGTTGAGGCGACCCCTTCCTCCAAATATCAGAATTTATATCCAAGTTTTGGATTTTATAGAGCAAAATCACCCCTTCTCTTGGGCCGTACCTTTCTAAATTTGCTTGGTTTTGCGTGCCAAATAATTAGTGATCTTTTGAGTCTGTTTTATGCTTGCATCTTGGGCGCCTTCAGTACTAGATTATGTTGCATTTTACTTCATGAAGTTTGGGCGTGTTTTGAAGGAGTTGTCTTCATTTTAGTGATTTTCTGTGTTGTTGCTTATGCAGTTTCAGTGCAGGTCTGCATAACCAGATTGGAAAAAATGGGTTTTGGGAGTTGAGTCTGAGTCCTGGAAGTCTAGAAGAAGTATAGGGGAGTACTTTACAATTATTGCAGCTTGATATATTTCCTAATCACGTATGCTTGGCAGGGTCTCTATGATATTGTAAGTTGAACAGTAGTATTGTCAGCCATTCATCTCTCATACTTAACTCATTGTAATCCCCACGATTGTGGAAGAGGTCGGCTTGCCGCCTATTACTTTACTATACTGCATTATCATGTTGCTGATCGGCTGAGCCGTCATCCTACTCTCGCTGAATAAGTGGTCGAGTTGCATTTTTGAATTCAGTATTGTACTTTCCATTCCAGTCCTCCCGCTGAATAAGTGGTAGAGTGATTGCTTTCCTTTCAGTTACTTTCAACAAGTTCTTATTTGCTAACGATCCCCTTTCGTGTATGCTCTCAACCTTGCCCACATTGGGACCTGGGTTGATCAAAAGAGAGGGTTACTTTGAGCCGGTTTATATTTACACTAATGCTAATGGGTGAATTTAGCTGTGTGATAAAATGAAAAAATTGGCGGGTATATTTCAGTTGCACATGAGAGCGTTGCTCGTTGCATTTACAAAAATGGTCTTCTTTTCAACCTTGTTAGATCATGTAATGTCCCTTTTTCCGAGTTCTCTTGATTTGCAATTGGTACTAACTTTCTCGGTTTGTGTCAACATGTTCAAAGGAGTTTTCTAGGTTTTTCTAGGATTTTTTTTGGGTGTTTTCCAGTGGTGACGACCATTTTTATTAACTTATTATTTTTAGTAATTTACTATCTTTAGTAACTTATTATTTTTAGTAAGTTCTAGTCGAGCTTCATTTGGACTAGTTTGGTGTTTTGACTCACTATTTTTAGTATCTAGCCTCGGCTCCATTCATCCAACAACTTAGTGCAAAGTTTCTATTTTTGGTAGTGGTAAGTTCTCTTGGTGGTCAGGATTAATATTTGTCAATTTGCCACTTAAGTTTATAATGTTGCTATATTAACTTAAGTGAGGAGGGCGTGGGTCATAAGAGGCTCCCTTGGTCTAGTCAAATAATGTTGTTTTTAAAAAGGGGCCAATGTTATTTCATGTGACACTTCGAAAGGGAGTTTATTTATTAATTTTTAAGGATAATGTTATGCTTCATAAGGTGGGATGCCTAATTTGGGCTTATGTCAATTTTAAATAAAACAATGAAAAGTGAAATTTTGGAGGCAAAAAGGTGGACGCCCCTCTTGGGGTAATTTCATGACATTTCATAAAGTGAAATGAGAGGGAAAAACATTCAAATTAATATGCAAGTTGCCCTAACTTTTCCCTCACTTTATAAAATGAGTTTGAGCTCTCATTTGCATATGCATGTTTTGACAACTAAGGAGATGCCGCTAGAATGAGCTTAGGGAGTTCTTCTTTTGCTGGTTGAGGACGAAAACCCTCTTCTTGGTTGCTGGTTTCGGTTGTGAAACATCCACCCTAGCTAGTTGGTGTTCTTGGTTTGATAGTGACATTGATTTTGGCTTGATTTGGTGATTTGGGTTTGAAAGGGATGAAGATTTATGAAGTTTTCTAACATGGGTGTTTAGTTTTGGGTGTGATGTGAGCTTCCTTGGAGTGCTGTTCAAGTTTGGTAGTGATTAGATTATTTTTTAGGGTGCTGGTGTGCTTTTTCTGCGATACTGGAAAAACAAAATTTGTCCATAACTCAGTGGGACTGCCAAGTATCATTCTGGGTATTAATTCATTGAATTCCTCTTTGTTGAGCGCCATCTTTTGAGCCATTGCATGTGGGTTATGTTTAAGGACTGCAATTATAAAGTAAATCGCCCTTAAGGCAAGCACCATCTTTTGAGCCATTGCATGTGGGTTATGTTTAAGGACTGCAATTATAAAGAACATGGCCCTCAAGGCAGGCGTCATTCTTCTTGGGTCACGTGGGCTTGCTGGTCACACAAATCTGCATCCTCTTTGGCAAGGTTTTTCTATGTTTTTTAAATCTGCATAGATTGGATGTTGGCTCTAAGCCATTTAGAAGAGTTTGGAGAAGTTTGTTGATCATCTAAAGGCCTGAAAATGCACACTTTGGCTTTGTAATCAGGTCTACAATTAATTCTGCAAGTCTGATTTTAGTTTATTGTTTGATGCAAATCTGATTTGTAATGATGTTCAATATGTTTTGATTGAAAGAAAAGTTCATTCTCTTTTTACACAATGTTATTCAATATATGCAACAAACATTATGATTGAAACTTGAAACAAGACACATTTTGCGTCTCCGTCTTATTCCATAAACTAAACAAATAAAAATCAGGGGTGCTCATTACAGATCACCATATGGTGATGGCCTTAGCCAATGCACCTACTAATTATGTTAGTCCCAGGAATAAAAAGGTGCAAACTACATTATTGGTGAAGGAGAAAGCTTCAATAGAGACATCATTGGAAGCAATCAAGAATACATGGCCTAAAACCTAAGTTACCGATTCGAGTTCAGGTACGAGAACCTGGTACGTGGGTACGTGAAAAAAAAAATTTAGGGGTTTGGGTACGTATGGGTATGTGTGTGTATATATATATATATATATATATATATACAAAAAAAATAAGAGAAATATATAGAATTGTAAAACTAAATCATTTCATAGTATGATACTTGATCATTGATCAATTCCAAATGCCAATTGATAGTTGAAAAATATTCAAATACGCCATATCAATGATGGAAATATGAAAATCATCACAATATGAATTACTGAATTACAAAATGTAGTTCATGAAAGTTGAAACATGATTCAATGTTCATTGTTCAATGCTTATTAATCATCAAAAGGATTATCAAAAAAATCATCATGACTTGGATTTTCAGCAGCTTCAACTTCAAGATCATCATCATTTGAACCCAAAGCAGTTCCACTTCCAACACCATGTAGTATGTCATGATCATCATTATCATCCACTTTATCCATAATGGCTCTAGCAAGATCCTGAATGGTTGCATCCAAGTCAGCAAACTCGGGTGCTACATCCCAAAGCTTCACCGTCCCCTGCTTGTATTGAGGCTCCTTACATGACAGAAGACGCAAATTGGAATGAATAAACACCAAGTCTTCAGCTCTTTTTGCAGCCAACCGGTTATGCTTCACTGAGTGGATAAAGGAGTATGTACTCCGATTTCGTTCAGTAGTAGAAGAGCTTGCAACCTATTGAGAAAACCAACAAAATAAAAAATAAAAAATGCAAGATAAATTCAAGAATGTTAAGTGTTAAATTCGACAATACAAATGGCAAAAAAAAAAACTTACTTGTGAGAGGATTTTGATTGCAAGAGGTTGGAGGTACATATAATCTTGACCATGGAGGTACCACCATGTAATAGCATCCATTTTGTATTGGTCTTTGACAACAGAAGGGGTAAGATTTTTTCTTGAGATAAACATTCCAAACTCTTTCATAACACTTGTCTGCACTTCTGGATTAGTGAAGAGTCTATTAAATGCCCTCTTATACCCTCTAGCAACTTCAAAGTCTCTATATGTCAGTATTCTCCCTAGGATAGAAAGTACTTATGTGGTATAGTACCTTGGAGATAGGGCATATGCAATGAGGTGCAATGGTGTTGTCATCTTGTTCCAACAATGAAGAACGATTGCTTCCACCTTTTTGTAAAAGGTGTCTTCAGGATCATTCTCTCTCTTTTGTATTTCAATTTTTATTTTCTCCAACATTGTGTCCATGCTATCATAGACATCCCCCAAGCATGGTTCATCTATATCAACAAACTGAAGCATAGACATATGATAGGTTCGGTGAACTCCAATACATAATTCACACGATCCCACCAATCGTCATCCAAGATCAATGCCTTGACCTTTTGGGCCCTCTCTGAATTTGATTGCTTCCATATACCCCATTGGTTGCTAATAACCATTTGACTCAATGCCTCTTTCACCTTCACAAGTCGTCTCAGAACAATTGTGTGAGATGCAAATTGGGTCTCAGCAACCTAAGAACATGTTAATAGTAAGTTAATAACGCATTTAAAATATGTAAATTACTAAATAAGTAAAAAATATATTTTATTCAATTATGTAAAACATGACATAAATGAAACTAAATAAATTAAATTTACCTTCAACAATTCCAATCTTGAAAAATTTATGAAAATTGCTTGTGACATATGGTGGTTTGTCACAAACATTTGGATCTCCTCACCCTCCTGGTATATTTCTTTCACCCACTCTATTTGGTTGCCAATTGCTTGCATCAACAAATTGAGGGAGTGCACAATGCAAGGTGTCCAAAAGATGTGCTCATATCTAGCCTCTACCAAAGCACCTGCAACCCTGCAAACTTTTGCATTGTCCGTAATTACTTGGACAACATTTTCACTACCCACCATCTCTATGGAGTCAATGAGAATCTTGGAAATAAACTCTGCATCTTTCACTTCCCCTTCATAGTCAACCGCCCTCAAAAACATTGCCCCCTTGGGTGACACTGCAATAACATTGATCAATGGACGATTTTTGCAATCTTTCCATCCATCGGAAACAATAGATACACCTGTTTCAATCCAAGAATCTCTAATTGGTTTTAGTTGGCCCTCTATAGATTTCTTCTATTTTTGCAATAAGGTGGTACGCACCTTTTCATACCCAAGACTTGTGAAACCAAGAGGTGCACTATTTATTGCTGACACCATGTCCCACCAATATGGTGCTCTCACCAAGTTGAATGGAAAACCATTGGCATAGAAGCAACGTGCATTTTTTTCTTCAGCAATATCTCTTGCCTCCATTTTAAATGCCCTCTCCAATGGACCTCTCTTGCGGGTGGTGATTTGTTGTCCATATCCATCTTCCTCTTTCATAGAGGGCATAGACAAGAAGGGATGTTTGGAGGCCCTAACTGTCTGAGAGGGTAATGTTGGTGTTTTTTTCTTTCCGCAAGAATAACCACTTTGTTTTCCTTTTGCAATCAATTTGTCAGCATCTTCTTGTTCTTTTATAAATCCTACTATTTGTATAGGAGAGAACCCCTTCTTATTTGGGCCCTCACACATATTAACCCTTTTGCCACTAGGGCCCATAAAATGAAGTTTCACTCAGTAATAGGAGCTATTATATTGTGCATTGCAAAAATTACACTTCCAAACAAACCCCCCACCTCCAGAAAGTTGTGAAATTCTTGTGGTATGTCTTCATAAAGGAGATGCTTTATCAATTTTGTAATTTTGACTTCCCTCCCCACCCACTGAACTTTGACTACTGGCCATTGTTGTAATCTAAAAAAGAAAATGAAATAAAAAAACATACTTCAAAAACTTCTTCACAAACTTGAAAAAATTCATCAAAAGACTAAAGAATAGGGTTTAAATGCATACCTTAAACACTTAAATCTCCTTTGTGGAAGCTATTTGGCACTCCACAATCGATCTCCTTCGAATACAATCACCTCCCTTCAAAATGCTAAGATGGAGAGAAAATATGGTGAGAGAAAAATGAGAGGTAAAAATGAAATGTTTGAGTGTTAAAAGGCCTCATATTGGGGCGTTTTAGGGTTAGGAGAAAAAAAAATTATAAAAAAAATGTATTTTATGTGTTTTTGGGCCCACTTTTTAAGTGTTGGGCTGTGGGTTCTCCTAGGTTCGCCCGAGTTTGCGGCTGATACCCCCGAGTCTGCATACCATAGTGTTGGGTTCGCGCTTGGTGCGCATAGGGTGCACGCCCAACATTGTGGGTTCCTCCGGGTGCGCGGGTGTGCACACCCGGGTGAACCTACAATGTTGGGCGTGCACGTTGTGCGCACCCAACACGTACGCACAAGCAAACCCGAACTGAGCCTAAAACAAGTGTGTCCATCATTTCTAATGGATGGAAGATTGCAAAAATAGACCATCAATCAATATCATTGTAGTGTCCCCTAAAGGGGTGATGTTTTTGAAGGCAATAGATTGTGAGGGGCAAGTGAAGGATGCAACTTTCATTGCCAATATCCTCATCGAATCCATTGAAATGGTGAGCCTTAAAAATGTTGGCCAAGTCCTAACAAGCAACACTAAAAATTGTTGGGCAACTAGTTCTATAGTGGAAGGTACCTATGGGCATATTTTTTGGGTAGCATGTGTTGTCCACTCAATTTGATATTGCGAAAGATTGGCATAGAGATTGAGTGGATCAAAGAAACCTACACAAAGGCTAAGGAGATTCTAATGCTTGTGACCAATCACCATATGTCATAGGGCATCTTCAAAACCTTCTCCAACTTAAAGTTGTTGAAGGTAATTAGAATTTTATTTTTTAGTGTAATTTTTAGTTTTTTAATTGTTGATATGTGAAATGTCATCTACCTTTTAATATTTTAATGTGTTTCTTTTTCACCATGTTGTCATTGAATTATAGCAAAGAGATACTTTTCTAGTTAAGGAGGCACCATATAGGGATGAAGAAGTTGTTGGCTACAAGATTGCATCTAGAAGAATATTCTTAGTTGAAGATATACAAAGTGTTGTCTTGAGTGAGTTTGACCAGTTCATATCTTCAAGGAAGCATTATGTTTGTGCTCTTCAAGACAAATACAAAAAAATATGCTTATGAATAGTGGTACATACATGGCTATGGCTCTATTTACTTGCAGCCTCTTGCAATAAAAATCCTCTCAAGTATGCATATTTCTATTTTTTTACCTTTCTCAATTTTCATTCACTACTATATATTATAATTTTATAATTATAATTTAATAAATTTATGTTTTGTAATTGTCTATGTTGTATGCAAATTCAATACGTTGCGAGTTCTTGGTCAATCGAACAGAATTGCAGTACATACTCCTTCATCCATTCAATTAAGAACAATTGATTGGGTGTAAAAAAGTTGAGGATTTAATCTTTGTATAGCCCAACTTGCATCTCTTGTCGTATAAGACATCTGATTACAATGAGGGGTTGAGAAAGAATAGACATCTAAAGTGTGCTAACTTAAACGCTGCAATTGCACAGTTTGTCGAAGTCTCTATAGATGAGGCAGCTTTTGCATATGACATGGCTAGTGGCAGTGGCACTAAAGCTAATTGTGTTTCAAATGAGATTGAAACAAATATTGACTTTGATTATTTTGATGAAGAGCAATATGAAGATTATTGAATATTGATGGTAATTTTCATTGTGTATTGACATTTGACAAATCAATTTATGAGTATTTCATTTTTATAAATTATGAAGTATTTGAATATGTTGTTTGTTGGCAATTATAAGTCACTGTTTTATATATTATAATTTTTAAAAATTTAATATATAAAAATATAGACGAGCACTTACCTATACCCAAGTAAAACAAAATTGTTGTACACCATACCCGGTACTAGTACCCATCCCTGTACTAGGACCAGAAACTTAGATATAACATATTGCAATGAAGAGGTTTGGTCCAGAGGAAGCAACAACAAAATAACCATAACCAAAACAAAATTTCAATTATCAATCCCAACACAAATAATGATTTTAGTGGTTCAAAAGGTTTAAGCACCCTTGTCTTCCAATTAGCCTTGGGATTATCAAAATATCAGCCCAAATCTTAAAATAATGCTTCCATTCATCTTGTTATGCACAACAAATAAATACCAGCTGATAATTACATTAAAGTATTCGACATGCATTTTTGCTAAAACTTTATTAAGTTTGAAATGGTTGAGAGCCACATTCACTCTTTATTGGTCCATCACTCCTTTCATCGTGGCCCTAAATATTAAGTTGATGATTCAAGTATAGGAATGGGAATGTGTTCAAGGTTCAAGATGCCAGTATGGCAAAACAAATTCCCCTAAGTATGTTGGGTGTGTATATACTATATATATTATAAGAATAAATAATTTATTCAAATTTTATAATAATAAAATATATAAGAAATTAATTGATAATATATAATATTAATAACATAAATAAAAATATCAAAAAATATTTATTAATAATACAACACGAGTGAAAATGTTAAGTAGCAAAAAAAGTAGGGACTTTGGTGAAAGGCAGAGGGCTTCTAAAAAGTGAAAGGAGAAGCACGCCAAGGTGAGTGTAGGAGGAGAAAATAAGGATAGTGAGATGCTTTGTGAAGATATTTGATCATCTCTCAAGGCTAGGGAATAGTCAAGAATTGGGGAGAATTATGACAATTTCGGTTTTCATTGTGAATTTGGACGTCAATTCAAAGATCCATACCATCATCATCTTGAACAATCTCTTAAACCAAGTGGTGGAGGAGATTAAGAGGAAAGCAATCATAGTGAAATTAGGAATTGGCTTACCATGGATCACATTAAGAATTGGATGGGGCAAGATCGGTTGGATTTCCCGCATTTGGCTATCACTTTCCTTGCCCTAGGGTCTCTTCAAATCACCTTCCAATATGAAGATGACAACAATAGAATTTTGAAGATGGGCCCATGGTTCATGAGCAATGTAAACTTGTACCTGCAAATGTGCTCTCCTAGATTTTATCCAAGAAAGGCACTAATAAGGGAGGCACCTCTTTCGATAAGAATGTATAAGCTCTCTAATGAACTTTGGTTGGAAGAAGTTTTCAAGTTGATTGACGAGGGAAAATGTATTTAGCTCTACAAACACAAAGAATAAGAAATTGGCCTCTTACACCAAAATTTGTGTAAAGATGGATTTTAGTAAACCAATTTGTCATGCAATCAATCTCAAGTCCTCAATGGGAGAGTGGACACAACAGCTAGATTATGAGTGTTAGACTATCCAATAATTCTTCGAGCGAAAATGTATTTAGCTCTACAAACACAAAGAATAAGGAATTGGCCTCTTACACAAGAATTTGTGTAAAGATGGATTTTTGTAAACCAGTTTGTCATGCAACCAATCTCAAGTCCTCGATGGGAGAGTGGACACAACAGCTAGATTATGAGTGTTAGACTATCCAACACTTCAAGTGTTGGAAGGTTGGACATGTAGCGAGGAAGTGTGGGGAAGGAAGGAAGCCAAGGTGGATTTCCCAAAAAAATCAAAAAAATTTGGCAAGAAATCCACAAGCAGTGTAAGTCAAGGTTTGGTTCTAGTAGAATGGAGGAAGTCAAGATATCTAGGGTGGGAGATAAACAAAAGAAAGGAGGGAGATTGATTTGGTCGTCAAGGAAAACAGGCCTAATGTAAAAAAAGGAACCAGAACAAGGAGAAACTGAAGGGGATAAGGAGGAAGATTCCCTTCTCCATTCAAGGCTAAAGGTATGGTCAATAGTCTTATGGAAGAGGATGATAGTGAAGGGGAATGTGTCAAAGATGCATATGAAGAGAAAGTTGGTTTGAGACATTGGAATGTAGCGTGTACAAAAGGAAGGAGACAATATGTCAAGGTACAAAGTGTCACAGTAGACTTGGGTACTTCAAAAGCCAATGAAAGGAGGATGAATGCTAGCAAGGCAAAGACATCAGCTATGGAGGATATAGAGAAAGGAACTCAAGCCTCAATAACAAAATTATGCTTTAATGGAGGCGAACACCTCCATCCCACAAAATCCTAAAGTTAAGTTGGAACATAAGGAGGCTTAATGCCCCTAAGAAGCATCATTTGGTCAAATGACTTATAGAGGACCATATCCTAGATATTTTAATATTGTAAGAGAAAGAGATTAGTGGAGAATATTTTATAAAGGTTGTATTGAGTGTTTGGGTAGCCAATGACTTTTTTATGGCAAATGCGAAGGGGATAGCACAAGGTTCAACTATCCTCAAGAATAGCAAGTCTCTATCATGTATTCGATTACATTCTTCACATAGCTCAATTCATATCTTGTTTTTTAGGTGTTCATGTAGGTTTTAAATTCATCTACTCTAATATATATGGCTCAAATAAGGATTTTGATGTCCATTCCAATGTCCAATTTCAATATCATGTTCTATGTGGAAATCCCGCATGTCCTACACTCTCCTCCAATTCATCATCCACTTCCACAATCTCCTCTATCAACCCCAACTACTCCTCTAAACCTCCCAAGATGGCATTAATAGACTAATTTGACCTTGCAACTACTCCAAATTGGTCTTTCCCACTGTCTTGTTCCCAATTTGATTTGAAATTCAAATTTTGCAAGGGTAGGATAAAGTGTTTTTTGAACACTAGTTTTCATATTTTAATTAAATATAATAATAATATTTTAAATAAATAAATAATAAAATAAAATAAAGGAGGTTGGCCTTGTTAAGGTTATTTTGGGAGGGCTATAAAAAAAAGTAAAGTGTAAGTCATTTGGCATCCATTCATATCATTTTTTCATTTGGAGATTCTTCTCTTTGGCTGCAACTTTGGTTGGGCTTTAATTCCAAGGACGAAACCCTTGTAAACATGGTGAGTTGGACGAAAACCTAGCTTATCTTGTGGAGGACTCATAACGGAGTTCTATTTGCACTTCATTGGAGACAATTGGAGGTTTGGAGCATCATTGCATAACCAGATTTGAAGATCAGATTTGGAGCAGCATCGTTGTGGCATTTTGTAAGCAGATTGCATTAGGGTTTTGACCTAATTTGGAGCACCACTTGGAGCAGACCTGAGTGCCCACCTTTAAAGGGTGATTCTGCATTTTTTGGAGCATATTTGGAGCAGCAAACGCTAAGCACTTACCAAGGAGGAATTTCACCCATCTAGGATTTGATATTTGAAGACTATATTGCATATATTTGGTATGTAAAATCATAGTTTCAGATCTGATTTGTAGAGCAGAAATTTGGGCATATGTTTAACATGTTTGATCCCTTGAGTTCCTTGTAAAATCAGTTCAGAATATTCAGTTTTGTAACAGCAGAAGTTATCTACAAAAATTCAGACCTGTATGTTGCATTTGGATGCCTTATCTTGTGTTTTTCATGATGGATTTCATGTTTGATATGAATATCAATTGGTAGCATCATTTGGCATGTTTATTTGTCATGTTTGGGCCCTTGTATGTTCACTGTGTTATTTTGTTTGAAATCAGAAATCAGAATTAGGGTCTGAGAAGAAATAAAAATCAGAATTTTAGGGCAAATCCCCATTGCGGATATTTCAGTGGTATTAGAGCAGCAATCTTGCCAACCTGTGGATCTAATTTTTTGAATGCAGATCTACAATGGACATATGAGTGAAAAGGAACCTTGGAGAAAGAAAATAGATTGGCGGCATAAATTTTTACCCAAGGAAAAAGACAGATCCTATTCAAAAGCTATTGCTAAAAATACAAAAGGATCAAGAAAGGTACCCGTATGAAGCTTCCAAAATTTTAGACCAATACCAAAGTTTGTCAGATCATGCAAAGGCTTGTGTTCCCTGTGATGTGTACTTGAAGGCACTCGAGTACCAATACCCCCACAAAATAGGCCTCTATGAATACATAAGGAAAACAGCTAAGGAGGAGGTCAAGGAACAAGACCCAAAGAAATCAATTTTGTTGGAGGAAACGAGGTTTGAATCAGAATCAGAATCATCAGAAGTTACCATGGAAGAAAGGATAGAAAAGAAAGAGGAATCACTTGCTTGTGACTTGCAGCCTACAAGTGATCATGGGAAGGACAAAAATCAGTCAGTATGTAGCCCTAAAGAAGACAGGTTCAAGAGTTCATTTCAGCCTTATGAGGACAAGGACAAGGAGATTCACCTATTAAAGCTACAAATGAAGAGCACATGAAGATTGAAGAAGATACCACCATGGAGATTGTCAAACCAACCATGTTAGGTCAGCTACATGAAGGTATGGGTTCTTGTGATGTTTCATTAATTGAGCCTAGCATTGCTTCATCACCTTAACATCATTTTGGCAAGGAATCAAATTGTGGTTTGGGTGTCCTTAAGTTGGATGTTGCCCATACATATGTGAGCAATTCAGAAATTTCAGTATGTAGTGGACAAAGTGAATTGGATAAGATTGATTTAACATTGCAAGATATGGAGGATCACTTGGTGGTTAAAGAGGTTATAGCTATGCATACTCTTTCTAGACCAGCCAATGAGGAAGATCATGATGTAGAAGACTCTACTCATTATTTTGATGGAGATCCTTTGATGAAGCATGATGATGACCTAGTTTCCACACATGGATATAATGAAGAGGCCATGAAGGAAGCTAGTTTGGAGGATGCAAGTTTGTTATTGCTTGAGGACAAGCAATCTCGAGAAAGGAGGACTGCCATGTCCCCAATTTGATTTGAAATTCAAATTTTGCAAAGGCGGGAAAAAGTGTTTTTGAACACTAGTTTTCATATTTTAATTCAATATATTAATAATATTTTAAATAAATAAATAATAAATAAAATAAAATAAGAATACTCTATTGGGGTTGGCCAAGTTTGGAAGGAAATATAAAAATAAAAATAAATAAAATAAAGATCGGCCTAGAAAGCATTGTTTATCCCAAGGGCACAAATCCAAGTTCAAAATCAATGATGGATGATGAAGAATGCCATGCCGCCATGAATGCGATGGTTAGAATTTCATATGCATGTAATCTATGCTAATTCTAGGCTATCATTTTAGCAAATTTCACAAGATCTCAACTTCTTCCACGTGCAAAATTAATGACATCCAATTCTTAGTCGAATTCTCACAAAGATTCAAAGACCGAACCAAATGCTATAAATCGTACTTCTTTTGTCATTCAAAGGATTGGTCATTTTTTCATTTCCACATGACTACAACTAGGGTTCCAAATCTTGCAAGTCTAGTCGCCTATTGAGCAACTCATTTTGAGTATCACAAAGAGGTAGCTATTGTGTAGCAGATGTTTGCAATTGAATGTCTCCTTGACCATTTAAGATCTTCAAGGAAACTTCCAAATGATGAAGTGTGAAAGGTTCTTCTTAGCTTAGGCTTTCATCTCGCCAAATTTATTGATATGACTGTAATGAGAATTTAATAAGTGTCGCAGCACTTTAATTCATTGCAGATATTATTTGTAATGGTCATTTCCTTATTGCATATGGATATTTGGAGTTTGGAGAGGAATTATTAAGCATGGTAAATTGTTGATGTCATATTTTTTTTGTCATTTCTATGTGTTGTGTCTTTCGGTGATTGTGGCTCTATGACCCAATTAAGGCACAAGTCTTAGAACTGTTTTACTTTTGACCCTCCATGTACCTAAAATGAAAAACATCATTAACCAGTAGTTTAGGGGTAGGAAGTTGATTGTATGCACTTCATGGTTCAACATTTTAACAAGGGAAACATCTGTAGCAAGCTTGAAGGATTTAACCTTAAGCGAATCATGTCTTGCATCCCCACATCTTTCAATTATGCAATAATGTTTTCAACTTGATAGAGGATATATGTGTAGCAGGTTAGTCCTTAGTTTAGAGATAAATTTTGGGACTAGGCATACACTAGATACTACTGCTATGTCTGCAATTTATCTATGTTTAGTTGCACTCAATCCTATTAAGGATACCTTTAGGAATACCCTCCTGGGTCTAGCTAAGCCCAAAAGTGAAGGAGAGATTGTCCAATCTCAACAATTGGCCTATCATCACTCACATTTGGTTGATGAGTTGATTCACCCTTCTTCAAAAATGACATATCCCTAACCTTGAAGTTGGTTGACTTTTATAAGAATGTGAGAAGTGATTTTGGAATTGAATGTGTTGTGCATTTGGGATTTGGCAAAAAGCATGGATGGTATGCCCTATGTGGGCATTGGGTGTGCCTGAAATGTGCCCCTTAATTTTTTCTCAATGTTTTCACAACACAAACTAGCACTATGCCAAATGTTAGCATTAACTCCCAAAAGATAATCAACTGTAAGTAACCTTCGCCAAGAATGTTCACCAAGATCCTTTGAAAAGGCGAGGTGATAGCATATGATGATGGGATCGTTAGTAGAAAGCTGAACTAAAATACAAAGCTGGAACACTTCTGAAACCACACAGAACTCCATTCGGTGCCTCATTTTCATGAATTTCCAAGAGACACCAGCCAATGCTGATACAACCAAAACATATAGTTTTTGTATTGTTTTTTGAGACTTCACTTTCTTCAAGTCGATGCTTGGTACAGACGTGCTTCGTTTGAACCGTACTGACCTCCTCGAACCCACACGTACAGACTTCTGCTCCCTTATGCGTACGACCCTTTTCAACCGTACGAATTCCTTTTGATTCAGCCGTACGGTTCTTCCCACCACCTCCCATACAGATTTCATGTTTAGGCGTACGGATTTCCTATTTTGTCGTACGGTTTTCTCTTTGCAGCGTATAGATCCTTCCTGGTTTAGCCATATGGCTAACTATCTCCAGAGTACAGGCTTCTGAGCTTGGCGTACGGCCGCTTGGGTTTGACATACGGATTTTGTCTTTGGCGTACAGATTTGGCAAGTATCGTACCAGCTCTGCCTTCTCTTCGCCATACGGACTTCTTCTGGCGTACGGATTTGGTAAGTGTCGTACTAGCTTTGTCTTCTCTCTGTCGTACGGGCTTCTCCTTCTGGCATACGAACTTCTTCCTCTAGCGTACGGATTTTGCAAGTGTCGTACCAGTTTTGTCTTCTCCTTGACGTACGGACTTCTCCTTTTGGCGTACGGACTCTCCTTTGTTGTACGGTTTCCTTCCTCCAATGTACGGATCCCTTCTCTCTCAACCGTATGGCTAATTGCTCCCAGCGTACAGATTTTTGTACTAGTCGTACGGATTTTTGTATTAGCCATGCGGATTTTTGTAGTAGCCATGCGGATTTTTGTAGTGGTCGTACGGACTCCTTGTGTATTGGACGTACGGACTCCTGGCATACGACTTCCTGTTTTTCATGTACGGATTTCTCTTCACTGTGGCATACGGACCTATGGCTCATGTTTGTCGTACGAGCTCCGTACAGACTTCTCTTCTCCTTTTGGCGTACCAGTTTCTCCCTCTCCTCCGTCTCTTTTTTTCTCTCTGCATTTTTACCATTTTCTAATTCCTCTACTTTATTTTTCCTATTTTTTGGCTCCAACACAATTTTTCTATCTCGTACCTGTTCCGATTTGTGGGCTAGTGTATCTTCCGGTTTTGATATTCTTTCTTTGTACTCTCCATACTCAACAAGAAGTGTCTGGCTAGACATGCCTTGTTTCTCTTCTTCCTTGATTTCCCCGATCTGTAGCATATTACACTCTCGGTGGAACACTTCATAGTCTTCCATCTGCCAATGAAATAAGCCATTCAGTGAGCTTGTCTCATCCTCCGAATAACTCTCAAGTTCCAATACGCCCTTGGCGTTCGGTTCCATCGTCTTCCTTCCTTCGTCAACATTTGATTCCCCTCCATCCGATTCTGATCCGGAGGAAGCCAATTCTTCGCTCACGGCCTGGTTCTTCAAGTCGATGACGTACTTTTGCCCGTTGTTCTCGATTAAGAGTGTGTTTCTCTTCCAATTATGATTTGCCTTGGCAGCTATTAGCCATCCTCTCCCAAGTAGTGCATCATACGCTTTCCTCTGTAATGGGATGACGACAAAATTTAGCAAAAATTGTTGTGTCCCGATCATCACCTTCTGCGCCATCAGCGTCCCCAATAGCTTGATACCATGTTGATTGGCACCGACGAGTTGGAATGTCGATGGCCAGAGTGTAGGCTTCCCCAGGCTCTTCCATGTGCCTTCGAGCAGTACGTTGACTCCTGATCCTCCGTCGACGATAGTATTTGTCAAGATATTCCCTTCGATCTCCATCTGCACAACCGCCGGCATCTTCCCGATGTTCGCCGTGAGTAGTACAGGATCAATAGTTTGTTAACCGTACGGTGGTGAATCTGGTACTAATTCTTGCCTTCGGTCCTCCACTCACGATTGCTTGACATCCCCAAGGACGTTTGTCATTGCCAGTCCCAACTGCGGCAACGTCTAGAGAAGGTCAGTTACTTTGATCAGTATGGTGGTCTGCAGTACCTGCCATACGATGTTCATTTCCGCCTCCGACCGCTAAGAGGTCTCTAGCTTCTCCAGAGATATTTTGTTCTCCTTCACCATAGCCAGGGCCCAGTTCCACTTCAACTTTAGCTTCCTTCATCCTTTTTTTCGTACGTGGATCTGGGTAGGTTGCCTTCTTTGCTTGCGATCTGGTGATCGCCAGTACCTCTTGTTCTTCTACTTCCAGAATATGGATACCCTTCTGCTTGGGGCATTCACTATCTTCATGGTTGCCTGGTGCACACCACTTACACAATCTTCCTCTCGAACCTTGGCCGTTCTGGCAATCCTTGGCGAAGTGACCCCATTTGTTGCACTTTCGGCATTGGATATTGGGTCGTCTTTTACCATCGTATTGTATTATGTTCCTCATACTCTTGTTGCTCTGGTAACCTCCAGGAGATGCATTGCTATTGTACTGGGGCTTCCGTGGTGTGTTCGGCGATGTCGACAGTTCTCCTTGAGCGAAGAGTATTTGTGCACTTTTGGCTTTTAAATTGTATGTGCATTCCTTGACGGAATGTCCCATCACTTGGCAAATATCGCAGAATAACTTCTTCGGATAGTTCGCCTTCGTGTGACCTTCCCCATTGCAGTCTGTACACTATAGTTCTCGTGCTTCCCTCATACTCTATTTGTCATCCTTCAATTCTTTCATCATTCGCATCATATCTTTCCTACGTGCTTGTACGGTCTTGGATTCACCGTCGCTGTTGTCTGCACTCTCCTCGTCGTCCGTCTTCTTTTTCCCTCGGGAGGATGTCTTGTTTTCACTTTCTATATCCATCGCCCGATTGTATGCTTCAGCGTACGACGACGGAGGCACGACTTTCATCTTTTTCCTCAACGACGGAAGCAAGCCTTCAATGAACCATCGCTTCTTTAGCCCATCGGCTGGTTGAACCTCCAATTTTCCCAACAAGTCTTTCAGTCGTCGGTTGTATGTGCGCACATTCTCGTGTTTTCCCTGCTTCATACTGTAGATTTTTGCTACAATCTCATTGTCATCTCTCAGGAGTTCGAATTCGTCCTGAAAGGCCTTCTTGAGTAATCTCCATGAAGCTTTATGTGTTTGGTCCAACTCTGAGTACCAGTCGATGGCACTATCTCTGAGTGTTGCCGAAAAGGCTTTCAGCCAATGATCCGGGTCATCTTCTCCACTCGCTACCTAGATTGTCTCACATGTTTTGCAATGTCGTACTGGATTTTCTGACCCATTCCCCGTAAACTTTGGCAGCTTTTGCCGTTCTGGAGTCACCATCCTTCCCCGTTGTCCTCCTTGTATATTGGATCCGACTGGACTGGTTTCCCCGTTACGTTCCGGTGCGTCACTTGCACTCTCGGCCACATACAAGTCATTTTCCCGTCCTCCGTCAGCATCCTCTACCCTTGAGTTTCTTGGGTCCCACTTTGGTGCTCCCTCTGCCAAGGGGTCTTGGGCTCAGATCTCCCTATCCTCAGCCCTTCGTCGATGTCCGATATGGACAACTCCCGAATGCGTTGAATGCTATTCTCAAGTTCTTCGTTCAATTCATCTTCATTTTCTCGGTTTTTATATTTTTCTACCTACGGGGTGATGAAGGGTTCCTCGTCCCTCCCTTCCCCAAAACTCTGATGTTCTCTACTTAATCTTTTCCACCGGTTTTCTTGCTCCTGTACTCTCAATGACCACCAAATTCTTTCCTCCTCCGCTTCCTACCCGAATGGTATTCAGTTCTTGTCCTTGTTCGGCCGTACGGGCATTACAGGTCTTTCACGCGATCATTGTTGGTTGCCAGGGTACATCTTCGGCTAGTGTCACGTTCCTCCTCTTCCCGTTTGGTTCGTTCTTCGTACCGCTGCAAGATTTGTTGTCTTCGACGTTCTTGATCCTCTTCCGCCCAAAGATCCTATAAGATAATGTAGTGGCATGCTATCAGTCTTGGCAGTCTAGTAAGAAGATGGTCGACCTCTTCGTTGACGCGCAATCTATCCCAAATGACCGCCTGAGGGTTCTCTCACCTGAGAACCTCCCTCTGTACGTGGTCCTTTAACAAGATTTCCCACAGACTGCAGAGGTCTTCCATCAGAGCGTCTTCACGATCCTCGTTTGCTTGTACTGGCCCTTCGGTCGGCTGCCCCATCACAACGCCATTCTCCTGTCTGGGTGGTTACCGGATTCACTTAGGAAACGGCGCCAAATGTTTACTCGCTATGGGTACAATGACGTACGGAGTAAACGGAGGTATAAAATAACATTGACAGCATATAATAATCACATGGCACTCGCACAGAACATAGATATACTTCTTTATTTAGTATTCAGCAATTACATCAAAATGTCTCCAGACAGAACATAGCATAACATAGTAGTACCATCCCCCTTCCCGACTACATGACTCAAGTACATATAGTACACTAGCGGTGGTTAAGGTACCAACCGTCGTGTTCCTTCATTATAACTAATTACTTCATCGGGAATTGTTCTCGAGACAACTAACTAAAATGACCCATACATAACATAAGTACATGGATTATTAATATTAACTAATGTCTTATTTACTTATGGCTCACAACCGACCAAGTACACTCTCGGTTGACTACATCGACTCACGGCCGACTACAAAACTATTATTTTGGTGTAGTACCCAACTTCTCTGTTGCTCAACTAACAATACTTAAAGCACTGATTCACAGGATGGCAGGGTCTTCTGCTCTGATACCACTGAAATGTGCCCCTTAATTTTTTCTCAATGTTTTCACAACACAAACCAACACTATGCCAAATGTTAGCATCAACTCCCAAAAGATAATCAACTGCAAGTAACCTTCGCCAATAATGTTCACCAAGATCTTTTGAAAAGGCGAGGTGATAGCATATGACGATAGGATCGTTAGCAAAAATATGAACTAAAATAAAAAGTTGGAAATGAAATGGAGGCGGTGATCCAACCATGAGCAATCCACGCTACCACTTGTTCAGTGGGGAGAAAGATAATTACAATGAAATACAATTCATCTGCTTCAGTAGGCATCCACATAACAGTGGGGATTCTCCACTTTAATAATGGGGGAAATATGAGAATTACAATGGTTTATTTCTCTACACTGGCAATAAACCATCCAGGGGTTATAGTGTTTTGCATTAAAATCACAAAGTAATTGCAACAATAATATTGACTGGATTAGTACTACTAACTCACAGCCTTAAAATGTAAAATATCCGCAAATTACCAAGTGTTACAATATCAAAATCAAGCAAACACTAAAGGATGATTGCTAAAACTTCTAAACTTATCAACCATTGGATTTACAAGCCAGAATCTGAAATATAATCAATCTGATATATAAAAGCAGCAACTGAAAACTCAAAGGCAGCAATGAATCTATCACCCAAAATGCATATTTTTTGTTCAAAACCTCAAATATAATCTCCAATCTGTACTTACAGCTCTCCAATGACAAAGCGACCAGCATCAAACCCGATTTAAACCATTAAACAGCCACTGTTGATGAGCTTGATTCCCAAGACAGGCAACTGGAGGAAGTACGGACCTAAAGGAAGTACGGCCCCTCTAGAAAAATAATCCCTTCTCAATCAAATATGATAATTTGCAGCATGGGTCGCCCTCAACATAGAAATTAATTGCTTCAATACCCATAAGCAAATAAAAATCATACAAAGAGCTGTATTTGAAAATCTCCTTCAGCCATGATAAGACCAGCAAACACAAATCTAGAAATTTTATCAAAATTTTCTATATCTTCAGCAATGAAACTCAATATGTAGTTCTCAATGAAGCACACTCCCAATTGACCATCTAGGGAACCATAGTTTTAGGCCCGAAGAATGGCACAAAGGCTAAGCTCCCCCTTAGTTGGGTTCTGAATTCAATCCAACAACATTTTGATATAATAAACCAAAGATGAGAAATGAGTGAGCAAAGGCCTCCTTTTATAAGTTCTAAGGTGACTCTTTAGCTTCTCCAAATGGGACACCTTTCTTGATTTGAAAATATTTAATTTTTTTATTCACCTTTTCTCCTCTTCAATTAGGCATCCAAACTCCTTAGGCATAATGATCTTTAATAAAATAATAATTTGCCTCCAAAAGTGAAGTCCAATCTCATTATCATTTTTAACTTTAGAAATATTAATTTAACCTCCTGATGAGGAGTCTATCCTCCAAGTCCCCTTTTTTAAAATAACATAAAGTTATTGTGCTAGTCCAAGGGGTCATAAACACATTAAAATAATTAAATGATCTAAATAAATCATTTCTTTAAAAAATGCACCTCAAAAAGCCAAATTCAGAAAAACTCAATTGTCCTACCTAAAGAAGAAAGCTCACTGAACTGTTGCCAATCTAAATACTGTCAAAAATAGAACTTACTAAAAATAGTAAATTCTAAAAAGTTGTTCAACTCACTTTGCATGTTATATCATTGTGAAGCTCTCTAAAAAACCCAAAAAGAATCTGCAATCCAAAACTTGAAACTCCAATGTGTTGGCTAAAAAATAGTAAGTTTCGAAAAAGGTTGTTAGATGGAAATGCATGTCAAACCACCCTGAAGCTCTTCAAAAACCCAAAAAACTCTACCAGATGTGCATCAAAAAAATTTACATGCAAACCATAAAAAATGCTTCAGAACCCCTATAAAAATAAGAAACCCTAATTTTAACTCTGACAAGCCTACGGATTTTCGGAAATAGGCTATCAGTTACTGAAGAGCGTATGACTAAGATGGAGACCTTACAATGCCATGTCGAATTTGTTATTAAATCCTACCAATCCATTTGGTTAAGGAAAATGTTTAATGCTACTCACTTCTTGAGTTTCACCTCTTTGTTGTCTATGGCCATGGGCACTTATTTGCTTCACAATGATATAGATGGGGTTGTGATTCAGGCAAAGACATTCTTCATCTATCATCTACAAAGTTTCCATGAATTAATGGGAAGTGTTCAAAAGGCACAAGGTGGCTGCAAAAATGTCCAAGGATCTCAAGGTAGACTTACACTTTGATGATCGTGTCAAATCTCTAAGTTGTGAATTTGAGTCCAATGATAACCCTGAGAAAGTGCCCCCAAAGAAGGGAGATAAATGTCATAAATGTATGTGTATGTCAAGAGGGAGGGAGTGGCCTATGTACTTTTCCCTACCTCTCTAGTTCTATAATTGTTCCACAGGGTTGACCGGAGTAATTTGTCTCCCTATTGTCTTAACTTTAAGTTTATAGACTAGTTGAATACTATGAATTGTCATGGGCTAGCTCTTTTTGTCTAGACTATGTTCTCTGTAAATCTTGATCTCTAATGTGTAAATAGTATGTATATATAATATATTATAGTTTTTATCTTTGTTTACCCGGCTTTGTTGATGGTTGGCAATGGTCAAGTCTAGTGGGTTTTGAAGACTAGCCAAATAGTGAGTTGTTTTGGTAGGGGGTCTAGAGCTTTTCAAATTTTAAAGAGATCTTTTACAAAATTTGTGGAAGGATCAAGTGAGCCCATTGGCTACATAAATCCAAGCTTCAACATTCTTTTTTTGTAGTCCCTAGGTACCTAACCAAGGTCAATTAGCAAAACAGTATATAAATAAAAAATATTTATTTGATATTTAAAATTAATTGGTTTAATAAATAAAAATATTTATAAAATCATACATATTTATTATCAATTAATATATTATACATTTGTATTTATTAATTTTAAATATTTGTCAAAGGGTTGTGCTTAAATGGCAAGGCCATAAGATTCTCAAGATGGAGATTCATGTTTGAATCCCCAAAGTGACATCTATAATTGGAATTCCAAGTGGTGACTCTTGGAATTCTATTGTGGCTTCTTCTAAGTTAATTAGAGTTAAATAAGTGGCTTCTAAGTTGAATATATTGAAGGGGAGGTCACCCTTGTGACCTTCGCTAGTGTGGGGCCTGTTAGATTTAGAATCATAAATGAAAGCAATCAGAAAATTCAACACATAAAACAATGAATACGACAAGATACCCTGGGAAAACCCTCCTACTCGAGGGAGAAAAACCCAGCAAATATATTTCTTATATATTGAAGGAATAAGAGCAGAAATCTGCTTACAACTCAGGCCCAACACAATGCCAAATTTAATATAATGAATAATAGCACCTCTCCTAGATGCAAAGGTACAAATGAATATGTTTCTCCTTGAAATCGGTCTGCTACTACAAAATGATGATCTGCTGCTACAAGATGATGATCTGCTGCTCAAGTATGAACTTCTTCTAGGAATGTGAATTATGATGAATGAACTTGATTATCAAATGAATGGTCATCACCTTGTATTTATACAAAACTAGGTGACTCTTCATTTGGGTTGGCCTCTTTTAAGAAACAAGGTGACTATTCATAAAATTATTATATATAGCAAGTTCGACATGCCTTGGTATTATTTATCCATCATTTTTAAATTTGAGAGAAAGATATCTCCCACTGCTATAACATCAACACTCCCTCTTAGCTAGGGAGGTATCTTTCCAGATATCCACATCATGGAGTCTCTCAACATGACGCCCACAATGGCTACACCCATTTGTGGAAAACTCAAAGGTTCATCACGGAGTCTCTCAACGTGATGTCGTCATGGAGTCTCTCAACATGATGTCCACCATGGCTACTCCCATGTGTCGAAAGAAACACAAGTACAAGGGCTCATCACGGAGTCTCTCAACGTGATGTCGCCATGGAGTCTCTCAACGTGATGTCGTCATGGAGTCTCTCAACATGACGTCTCATCTCAGTCACAAAGATGAACAAAGGCTCGCACCTCATATTTCTCTGTCTCAGAGAAATATACACTACAAGGGCTTTCACCTCATATTTCTCCGTCTCAGAGAAATATACACTACAAGGGCTTTCATGAAATATACCGAACCAATTTTTTCAATTTTTCAATTACAATGAGCAAAGCAATACATAATCGTTAGGGTTAGTACGTAAACCAAACGATGCGGAATTCAACTCTAACCAAGAATGTACACTAGGATCCCGAGTTGGGCAAGGTGTGAAAATATGGCCAGAGGATCTCAATGCAATGCTGGTAAAGGAACTCTAACCAAGAATGCACAGGATGACGACGAGCATATGGTCAGAGGGTCTTAATGCAATGCTGATACAAAGAACTCTAACCAAGAATGCGTCCGAGAACGACGAGCATGTGGTCAGAGGATCCCTACCAACTATTATGCTGAAGTAATTCGACGTCAAGAATGTGCTTTCCAACCCGAGATGGACTTGGAGCTACCATATGACGGAGATGCTGAGTATTACAGTTGCATTAAAGAGAAGAAAAGGGATTGTTGACAGTACTACTGTTCAGCTTACAATAATTAGAGATTTGCTTGCCAAATACATAAAATAAATAAGTCAGATCATGCTGCAATTTAGTATATTGTTCCCTCAATAATCACAAAGACTGTCATCCCAAACCCCACTCAAATGATAGACTTTAAACAAACTAATATGCTTGATCAGCAACTTGAAAGACAGGACCAGCAACATAAAACCCTACCAAATTGTTCATATCTCACTCATTTCTCAACCAAACGACCTCAAATCAAATGCAATACACTCCTATGACAAGGGCGACCAAGCTGCATGCCCAAAACCACACTTAAACCCACTCATTTTTTAACACGCTTCCCAATGCACTCCAAGGAGGGGCGGCCTGGCAAGAAGGGAGAATTTCTTTAATAAAATCAGGTTCTTCGAAATAGGATCTGCAAATTGGCACAAAGGGGCGCCCAGCATAGACAAAAGGAAATATGCAATACCCAGAACAAATATATTTTTATTTTCTGATTTATAAATGAAACTATAGATTCAACCCTATTATCAGCGACTCCAGAAAATGACAAAAAATGCAATAAACTGAACTACAAGCAAAACTCAAGCTACAATGCAACAAGCAAACCTCACGACAAAATCCACTCACAAAACTAGCTAAATCCTCCACTAGATGTTGTCTCTCAAGCATGAAGTCGAGCCAAGGCTAGGAGGCATTCATTACTCGAAGCAGTCTAGCAACCATTTCGGCAGCATAACAATACTCAAGATAACGGATACCAAATGAAGACCCAAGACTTCCTTTTATAACTTTGTGAAGACCCCTCTGGAAGCTTCTAGAAACCCTAATTTTTTTCCCTCCAAAGAATGGCGTCACTTTTCCTCAAGGCTTCATTTGACTTTTTAATGAAATTCATCTCTTCAAGATAGGCGTCCCTCTTAAAGCTTCAAATTTGACTTTAATAAATATAAAATTACCCTCAATGAGGGGCCACCCCTTAAAGACCACCTTTTAATACAACATTAAGTTATGAGACTAGGCCAAGGGGGTATCATAACACTAAAATATAATCATTGTTTTAAAGAAATGAACTTATCTCTCCAAAATGCATCCCAAGGCCCAAATTGAACAAACCAACTGAGTCGACTGAAGAGAAAAGTCCACTGTGCCGAAAACGACAAGGCCACTGCCATAAATAGAATTTACTAAAAATAGTAAATTCCTGAAGGTGCTCGGAATGCCAAGAAAAAAACACCACTGCGAAGCTCTCTGAAAACCCAGAAAGAATCCGCCATTCAATCATCAATTCACGAGCAATAGCAACCCCCAAAACACGAAACCCTAATTTCACCTTCCGAGTAGCCTACGGGTCTCCGGAATAGGCCAACCGTCAACTGAAAAGATCATGCTCGAGAAGGGGACATTACAGTCTGCCCTTCCCAAGATTGCTTGTCCTCAAGCAATCGCAAACCTGGATGCTGCAAAATCTCATCATTCTCCCACGTCGCATCCTCCATAGTCAAGTTCTTCCACTTCACCAAGTATTCTCTGATTGTCCTTTTTCTCAAAGAACACTCTCTGGAATCAAGAATCTCCTCTGGAATCAAAACTAACTGTCCTTCTTCATCCAAAGGTGGCAACTGTGATGAAGCAACAACATTGTGTCCAAGTGCCTTCTTGAGGCGAGACACGTGGAAGACATTGTGTACTCTGCTATTCGAGGGTAGCTCCAACTCATAAGCTACTGCTCCCACCTTTTTGATAACCTTGAACGGCCCATAGAAACGAGGTTTGAGCTTCTCAGCTCCACTCTTCTTGAGAGTAGACTGTCTGTAAGGTTGTAGTCGAAGATAAACCATATCGCCAAACTCAAAAGAGCGCTCAACACGCCGCTGATCAGCGTACATCTTCTACTGATTCTGTGCAATCTGAAGATTGTTCTTCAATGATTTCAAAATATCTTGACTCTACTGCAACAAATCCTTGGCTTGAGGGGCTTTGCTATCGCCAAACACCAAATCAGCAAAGCTCGGAGCTTCATAACCGTAAAGAGCCAAGAAAGGTGACATCCTTATTGACATGTGGAAAGTAGAATTATAACAATACTCTCCTATGTGAAGCCATTTCACCCATGTTGTTTGCTGCTCCGAAACATAGTTTCTCAAATAGCCTTCCAACCACTTGTTCACTATCTCAGTTTGTCCATCGGTTTGGGGGTGATAACTAGTGCTTGGAGTAAGCACTGTACCACTCATTCTAAAGATCTCTTGCCAAAAAGTGCTTAGGAACTTGCTATCCCTATCACTCACAATGTTTTTTGGCAACCCATGTAACCTAAACACCTCATGAAAAAACAGATCTGCAACTTGGGCTGCTGAAAAAGAGCTGGTAATGGCGAAGAAGTGAGCAAATTTTGTTAGTCTGTCCACTACAACATAGATACAGTCTTTTCCTTGGACCTTGGGCAACCCCGTGATGAAGTCCATCGATATGCTTTCCCATTTTTGATTGGGAATAGGGAGAGGTTGCAGCAGAACAGTAGGTAGAGTATGCTCATTCTTGTTCATTTGACAAGTGGGACACTCCTAAATGTAGCGTTGAACTTCCCTTTTAGCCCTTTCCAAGAAAATCTTTCCCGAATCTGCCTATATGTCTTGAAGAACCCTTGATGACCAGCAAGTGGAATGTCATGAAATGTCAACAAAATCTTCTTTTTGAGCTTAGAATCAGCCACCAAAAAGATTCTACCCTTGTAGTGTATCAGCCCTTCAACCACTTTGTACCGTTCGTCATGAAAAGTTCCCTCAATGATGCTGGTTGCAAACTGATTTTTGGCATAATCAGCAAGCAACATGTTCTTCCAATCAGCAATAAGCTCACATAATGAGCTCAAATGAGGTCTCCTAGATAGAGCATCAGCCACAATATTGTTTTTACCTTTGACATATTCAATGTCAAAATCGTAAGCTTAAAGCTTACTCACCCACTTTTGTTGCCTCTCATTCAAATCTTTCTGATGCATGAAGTGCTTGAGACTATTGTGATCAATCTTGACCACAAACTTGCTCCCCACCAGATACGGTCTAAACTTAGCTAATGCATGCATAATGGCAAGCATTTCTTTGTCGTAGATGGAGTAGGTCCTTTCAACACCTCTTAATTTTCTGCTCTCAAACACAATGGGATGTTTGTCTTGCATCAAAACAGCCCCAACTCCTTCACCGGATGCATCACACTGTAGCTCGAAAGGCTTAGAAAAGTCTGGAATAGCTAAAACCGGACAAGAGCTCATGATCCTCTTAAACTTATCAAAAGTAGTTTGGGCCTTTTCTGACCAACAAAAAGCCCCCTTTTTCATGAGGTCGGTAAGAGGAGCAGCATTCTACGAGTAGCCCTTCACAAATCTTCTGTAAAATCCACAAAGACCCAAGAATTCTTTCAACTGAGTCAAATTCTCAGGAGGTGGCCAATCAATCATTGCTTTCATCTTTTCAGGATCAACCTTAACTCCTTCAGCACTGATTATATGACCAAGGTAAAGTAGCTCCTTCATACCAAATTCACATTTGGATTCTTTGGCAAACAAACTCTCCGATTCTAGGATGCTAAGCACCTCCTCCAAGTGCTTGAGATGTTCTTCCCATGTCTTGCTAAAGATCAGAATGTCATCAAAAAATATCAGTACAAACTTCCTCAACTGCTTCTGGAAAACTCTGTTCATACAAGACTGGAAGGTAGCAGGAGCATTAGTCAACCCAAATGGCATGACTAGAAATTCGAAGTGGCCATAGTGACATCTAAATGCTGTCTTCTCAACATCAGATCCTCTCATCCGAATCTGGTAGTAGCCCGATCTCAAATCGATCTTTGAAAAGAACTTGGCTCTATGTAACTCATCAATGAGCTCATCTATCCTCGGAATGGGGTATCGATTTTTGATGGTGCTTTGATTCAAAGCATGATAGTCCACACACATGTGGATGGTACCATCCTTCTTCTTCACAAGAACAACTACTGAAGCGAAGGGACTCTTGCTTGGACGAATGAATCCCATCTCCAAGAGTTCCTGAATGTTTCTCTCAATCTCGTCCTTCTGCTTCTTAGGGTACCGATAGGGGGTTGTAATAACAGGTTTAGCTCCTTCCTTGAGCTCTATGACATGCTCTGAACCTTGTTCAGGAGGTGGTCCAGGAGGTAAATCAGCAAACACCTTGCTCTTCTTTGTGAGTAAAGACTGAATATCTGGAGGATAGTCTCTCTTTGTTTCAATTGGACTAGCAGGAAGAATCATACATTCTGCAGCCCACTCAACTTGATCATTACGAATCAGCCTTGCCATTCTCTTGAATGACACAATCCGAGGACCACCATTGGACATTCCTCTTAGCACTACCTTCTTCCCATCGGATTGAAACTTGAGCTCCATGGTTTGTAGATTTAGAGAGATCTCTCCGAGTGAACGCAGCCATTGAATGCCTAGAACGGCATCCATATCTCCAATGTTGACTACATAGAAGTCGTCCTTGACTTCATAGTTTCCCAATTGCATAGTCATGTTTGAGATCTTCTTGGTGCATGAGATGTGAAACCCATCAGCAACCATAACCTTGAAGCCTTCAAACTCTTTTGTTTGCAGCCCCTTCTTCGCCACCACAACTTCATCAATGAAGTTATGCATTGCTCCAGTGTCAATCAAAACAACTATTCGATGTCCCTTAATCATCCCTCGAACTTTGAAGGATTCATTCTTTTGAAAGCTTGAAAGTTGAGCCAAAGTACCTCCACTTTCCTTTTCATCTTCGGACTCTTCTGGAGCTCTTTCCCTTTCGCTGTCATCAAAATCGGACTGCTGGTCTGAAGAATCAGAATTACTTTCTTCAGCTGAATAGTATTCAATTTGATGAAATTTGCCCCCTTTTGGGCAAATATGGTCTTGGGACCATTTATCTCTACACCGGAAACATAATCCCTTTCTTCTGAGTTCGTTAAGTGTCTCTGGATCCAATCTTGTAACATGAGGTTTATGCTGTTGGAACTCCTTATGATAAGGTCTTTTTCCTTTATCCCTTTTGTGAAATGGTGGCTTGGGTTGAAACTTTGCTTTGGGAGCAGCCCACTCCATGTTTCTTGCTTTCTTCATTGCCTCCTATAGGGAGGGTGGATCAAAAGCTTTAATCCAACCCTTGAGTGGTTCCATCAATCCTTCACTGAACAGGATCACCAAACGCCTCTCAGTAACTCCTGTGACCATGACTAAAAGTCTCTGAAACTCAGCTATGTAGGCATCAACAGTGCCATGTTGCCTAAGTTGTGCCAAATCTCGGAAATGCACTTCAGGATCTTTTTTCTCAAATCTCTCTATGAGCCTATTGGTGAACTCATCATAGGAAGTGATAGACCGATGACCCAAAGTGACTAGGCCATGGTACCACCACTCGTGCACCACCCCATCTAGGTGTAGCGTAGCGAACTTAATCGCCTCCTCTTCCGCCATGGGTTTAAGAGCTAGATAGTTATCTAACTTCTGTAGCCAAGCTTTGCCTGAACTGTTGTCACTCCCATCAAAATGTGGAAGCATAACCTTGTTGAAGGCATGATGCAATTCCCCATGTACTGCTGTTCTTCTTGGTTCATAATGTCTTCCTTGTCCTCTATTCTTCCTTTTATGATCCAAAAAATCATTGTAAGACATATCCGCCTTAATTTCATCAGGGAGAGAATCATACTCAGTACAGTCGAGTCTCAACTGTTCAACAAATGAAGCATTCTCTTCTAGATCAGGTTGAGGGTTTACTGGTGCCAAGAAGGTGGGTTTGAATGGTCTGGAAGAAATGTATGTGTTGTTTGAAGCAGGCTGAGCAGCATGTCCATTATGCTGGTTGGTGGCACTGTGTTCTCCCCTATGTCCTGGATTGTTCTGTGGAGTTGGGTTCTGACCCACTTTCCCCAACATGAGAGATACCATATCCAATAAGGCATCCATCTTCCTCTCGAATCTTTTTCCCGGACTTGACGATCTTTCTCTTCCCTTCCCTCTATCATCACCGTTACCACCCGATGTCCTCTCATTATCCTCCATTTCTTCTCCCGGAGAAGATTCCCAATTTGCTCTTAATACCTCTGAAGCTATCTGACCTTCCAGAGCCTGATGCCACTGAAACTGACGGGTAGCCTTCTTGTATTCCCTTGCTAAGTATCTCTATTCTCTGTTACTCATAGAAGGTTCGTTTCACAGGATGGCAGGATGCATGGCTCTGATACCACTGAAATATACCGAACCAATTTTTTCAATTTTTCAATTACAATGAGCAAAGCAATACACAATCATTAGGGTTAGTACATAAACCAAACGATGCGGAATTCAACTCTAACCAAGAATGTACACCAGGATCCCGAATTGGGCAAGGTGTGAACATATGGTCAAAGGATCTCAATGCAATGCCGATAAAGGAACTCTAACCAAGAATGCATCGGATGACGACAAGCATATGGTCAGAGGGTCTTAATGCAATGCTAATACAAAGAACTCTAACCAAGAATGCGTCGGAGAACGACAAGCATGTGGTCAGAGGATCCCTACCAACTATTATGCTGAAGTAATTCGACGTCAAGAATGTGCTTTCCAACCCGAGATGGAATTGGAGCTACCATATGACGGAGATGCTGAGTATTACAGTTGCATTAAAGAGAAGAAAAGGGATTGCTAACAGTACTACTGTTCAACTTACAATAATTAGAGATTTGCCTGCCAAATACATAAAATAAATAAGTCTGATCATGCTGCAATTTAGTATATTGTTCCCTCAATAATCACAAAGACTGTCATCCCAAACCCCACTCAAATGATAGACTTTAAACAAACTGATATGCCTGATCAGCAACTTGAAAGATAGGACCAGCAACATAAAACCCTACCAAATTGTTCATATCTCACTCATTTCTCAACCAAACGACCTCAAATCAAATGCAATACACTCCTATGACAAGGGCGACCAAGCTGCATGCCCAAAACCACACTTAAACCCACTCATTTTTTTAACACGCTTCCCAATGCACTCCAAGGAGGGGTGGCCTGGCAGGAAGGGAGAATTTCTTTAATAAAATTAGCTTCTCTGAAATAGGATCTGCAAAATGGCACAAAGGGGCGCCCAGCATAGACAAAAGGAAATATGCAATACCCAGAACAAATATATTTTTATTTTCTGATTTATGAATGAAACTACAGATTCAACCTTGTTGTCAGCAACTCCAAAAAATAACATAAAATGCAATAAACTGAACTACAAGCAAAACTCAAGCTACAATGCAACAAGCAAACCTCACTACAAAATCCACTCACAAAACTAGCTAAATCCTCCACTAGATGCTGTCTCTCAAGCATGAAGTCGAGCCAAGGCTAGGAGGCATTCATTCCTCAAAGCAGTCTAGCAACCATTTCGGCAGCATAACAATACTCAAGATAACGGATACCAAATGAAGACCCAAGACTTCCTTTTATAACTTTGTGAAGACCCCTCTGGAAGCTTCTAGAAACCCTAATTCTTTTCCCTCCAAAGAATGGCGTCACTTTTCCTCAAGGCTTCATTTGACTTTTTAATGAAATTCATCTCTTCAAGATAGGCGTCCCTCTCAAAGCTTCAAATTTGACTTTAATAAATATAAAATTATCCTCAATGAGGCGCCACCCCTTAAAGACCACCTTTTAATACAACATTAAGTTATGAGACTAGGCCAAGGGGGTATCATAACACTAAAATATAATCATTGTTTTAAAGAAATGAACTTATCTCTCCAAAATGCATCCCAAGGCCCAAATTGAACAAACCAACTGAGTCAACTGAAGAGGAAATTCCACTATGCCGAAAACGACAAGGCCACTGCCATAAATAGAATTTACTAAAAATAGTAAATTCCTGAAGGTGCTCGGAATGCCAAGAAAAACACACCACTGCGAAGCTCTCTGAAAACCCAGAAAGAATCCGACATTCAATCATCAATTCATGAGCAATAGCAACCCCCAAAACATGAAACCCTAATTTCACCTTCCGAGTAGCCTACGGGTCTCCGGAATAGGCCAACGGTCAACTAAAAAGATCATGCTCGAGAAGGGGACATTACATTTCACCTCATATTTCTCCATCTTAGAGAAATATACATTACAACAAATCTTCATGATGATGTGACTCCCTCTGGAGATCGAAGTACTTGCATCAACCTCCTAACCTCCTCCTCCAAGATTGTTTGCAATGCTTGCCTTAGAGGAGCAGTTTCCAATGCACACTTCCGGCACTATTGACTTGCTCGAGTCCAAGACTGTCCTTCTCGACCTCATCCTAGATCACCCTATTCTAAATAGGTTTGCGGAGCTACCAATGTCAAATCCAGATTAACTGTTTTGTGCAATTTTGTTCTCAGCTGCTGAAGAGGTCTTCCAAGGATTTTGCACTTGGCCTTGCAACAGTGCAACCTTCAATTCTTCTTAGTGTGTCACAGAGCTCCCTCTTGATCCTTGCCTCCAAGATTTCAAAGAAATCCTCTGGAAGTGAACTCCCCTCCATTGACCTATCTCAGAACCTTAATCCTTTTCCTGGACAAGCTCTCAACTCGTACCTTGAAATCTCTAAATTTGACTCCCTTTGAATGTCATTTCCTCCTCTTCGAAGAAATTGATCGACTTTAGAATAAGAAACCTTTTGAATCAACTTTAGAGCTAAGCTCCTTCTGAGATGTCTCTATGTCAATTTCCGCAGTAGAAACATGTTGTGTAGACCTTAATTTGCAATCTCGAGCAAAGTGACCGCACTTGTCACACTTGAAACATTGAATATGAGAGAGATCCTTCTTCGGTTCTGGGGCAGAATCTGATTCTCTGTCTCTATTCCTCTTTCTTCCTTTGCCTCTTTCTCTAGAAGTATGTGTAGCAAGAACTTGATTTTCTACATCATGATAGTTTCGCCCAATTCCTCTTACTGCCAACCTGGACTCTTCTTGAATACAATCAGCTCAAAGACGATCAAACTTGGGCAACTTGGATCTCCCACAGATGCTCTAAATCAAGGGTTCCCAAGATTGAGGAAGAGCATTTAGTGCCAACATAACAAGATCTTTGTCTGCAATTATATCCCCAATAGCGCTCAACTGATCTCTCAAATCAGCAATCTTCATAAATGAGATGACTGAATCATCTTTAGCCATTTTTACATGGTGAAGTTGCTGTCTCAATGCAAGGGCTCTACTAGTGTTGTTGATCTCAATATCAAACATTTCTTTAGCTATCTTCAACTTGGAGATGATCAGTACTAGGAGATTCATCATAGAGTCTATCATGATCTTTCTAGCCTTCATGCCATTTTTCTTCCACTGGATTTTCTTAGTATCATCGGAAGGCTCGGACATATCACTTTCCACGAAATCAAAAAGATCATTCTCCTCTAATGCAATGAGTACCCTGGGTTTCCAAGAGTTGAAGTTTGAAGCTCCATCAAGCCTATCTTCTACCTTGACACCGCTTACAATCTTCTTTTTCTGCACAAATTCACCTTCAAAGATCTGCCCTTAGGTCAGAAATAATTTGAACCTTAGATCTGCGATACTTCAAGATCTTCCCTAGATGAAAATTTGACTTGACTGCTTAAACAAATCTGATCAAATCTTTTCTTAGACCCACTCCGATACCATGTTAGATTTTGAATCAGAAATGAAAGCAATCAGAAAATGCAACACATAAGACAATGAACACAACAAGATACCCTGGGAAAACCCTCCTACTCGAGGGAGAGAAACCCAGCAAATATATCTCTTATATATTGAAGGAATAAGAGCAGAAATCTGCTTACAACTCAGGCCCAACACAATGCCGAATTTGATATAATGAATAATAGCACCTCTCCTAGATGCAAAGATACAAATGAATATGTTTCTCCTTGAAATCGGTCTGCTGCTACAAAATGATGATCTGCTGCTACAAGATGATGATCTGCTGCTCAAGTATGAACTTCTTCTAGCAATGTGAATTATGATGAATGAACTTGATCATCAAATGAATGATCATCACCTTGTATTTACACAAAACTAGGTAACTCTTCATTTGGGTTGGCCTCTTTTAAGAAACAAGGTGACTCTTCATAAAATTATTATATATAGCAAGTCCGACTTGCCTTGGTATTATTTATCCATCATTTTTAAATTTGAGAGAAAGATATCTCCCACTGCTATAACATCAACAGGGCAAATCTATATAAACCCTCCTTACCAATAAAAAGAAAAATTAATGTATATTTAATATTAACAATTAAATAAATATTAATAATAAATAGATATTAAAAATTAATAAATATAAATGTATAATACATAAGAATATATATTTTTAATTCATTATATATAAATATATTATAAATAATGTTCTAAAAAATGGCTAAGCATGGGTTGATTGAGCCGGAGTATTGGTGTGTTGATAAAGATGCATTGTTGCAAATTCAAAGACTGTTCAAGAATGATTTTGCTGGTGCATATGTGGCCATTTTGCAAATCATTGGCTCCTCTTTATGGACAAAGGGGCACCTCTACAATGATTAAGTTGTTTGAAGCTTTCTTCACCAATGTTATGCAGTAATTTTGGAAATCCTACTAGGGATCGGTTCTCTATTGCTCCCTTCTACGAAAAGATTTGTGGGAGGATACTAACGTGGATTTAGTGACTATGATTCTCTCCCTTAATGACAATCTCATTGCCAGTGTCTTTGACACCAACACTACTAAACAAAACAAAGTCAACATTGAAGCATTTAAATTGTTCAAGAAAGGCTTGGAACAAAAGAATATAGACGTTTCACTTCTTTGTCAATCAACATGGTGATTTGCTTCCCCCATCCCAAATTGTTCAAGTCTCTGAGGTTTCCAAGGGGCTCTACATCTTGATGTCTCTCAGCACTCCGATATATTGATGTTGCCACTCTATTTTGAGCTGATACACGGTTTTTTTATGATTTTAATTCAATGGAGCTACCCCCTATGTAGCACTTACCATACATATATATATTGGTAATGTTGTTGATACCACCAAGGTTCAAGCCCCATTGAGCCATTGAGCTCACAGGCCTTAGGCCTAGAGAGCTCGTGGGTTTGGACTACTTGTGTTAAAGTAGGGGCGATAATGCCTTGGGAAGAGATCCCCCATATGTGACCTCTCTATCTCGAGCCAAGCTAAAAATTCTCAAGTTTACTAATAGAAATAAATTTAAAAAATATAATTTTATAAATAATAAATACATAATGTGTTAATTAATACAACATTTAAATTGTCCAAATGTTTATTGATATAATAGTATTTATAATTTTATAAATAATAAATATTAAAATATATACAATAAATTGATTAATAACAAATATACAATTTAATAATGTCTAATTATTGTAAAAATGATTTTAGTTATGATTTCAAGAATAAGTGGTCTTTAAATTAATTAAGAAAACATAATTGAACTCTTCTTCTAATTTCATTTGTTTATGTTGTCTATTTGTGAAAATAAAGGTGATATTTTCAAATAAATGGATTGAATCTACAAGAGCCCAAGCCATGCAAATGAATAATCCTCATATCTTTGTCTTCATGAGTCTTAGTCCTCAACCATAGGACATTCATTAGATGACAATGCAAGGCTAAATGTACCAACCACAATGCTACACACCAAGGAATAGGACTAACCCCCCACAGATACTCCTTTCTTAGGGTCAAAAGGCAAAGAGAATCAAACAATATCATACTGCCATAGACATGGAAGAGTCCTCATAGCATATTATTGCTTTCAAAATGACGATGTTCCTTTGCAATAGTCTAGTATGAATCATTCTTGCAAACAAATCATAAGACCAAGGCTCCTAAATAAAAATCAATCAACGTTCAACTAGGGCACAACTTTGTCACCCCAAGTACCCTACAAACCATGGCAAACGAGCAATCCTCATATCTCTACCTTCATGAACCTTAGTCAGCCACGAGATATTGATCAAATGACAATGCAATGCTCAATGCACCAACCGCAATGCTAAACACTTAGGAGTAGGACCGACCCTCCATAGATACTCCTTTCTTGGGGCCGAAGGACAAAGCGAATAGAACAATATCATACTACCATGGACATGGAAGAGTCCTCATCACATATTATTTCCTTCAAAATGAAGATGTTTGGTCCCTCTGCAATAGTCTAGTCTGAATTATTCTTGCAAACAAATCATTAGATCAAGGCTCCTAAAACAAATTAAAACTAAAATCAATCAAGGTTGTAATGTGAGAATATTCAAACTTAAAGTCATACAAAGAAGAATCTATGATGTTAGATCATTTGCAAATAATTTCAAGTGCAAAGATCATATAAGCAGGAGTGGTAGAGCTTTGGAGACTTTGAATATCATAGATACCTCAAAGATAATTTGCAAATAGCTCTACACTGATGGAGACAGATCGTAATATTATATATCTCAGTTGGATATATCAGAGAATGTTTTTTATCACTTGTACAATATCAGCTCTAAAATGGTATAAAAGTATGAATCGTTGCATGATATACCATATAATTGAGAATTCAGCAACAAACCCAAAAAAAGAGATGAAAATACAGATTTTTGAATCAGACACGAGTAGATTAAAAGCTAAAACAAATGTGCAAATCTAAAGAAATTTTAAGGATCTATGTTGGAAAATGACACAATTTCTAAAGATTGAAGAGAGCATACAGGAATATGTCAATTCAAAGCTGTCTCATGGATAGTTCAAAACCATATCAAGGATCAGTACAGAGTAAAGATACAAATACAATTTCCTGAAGATATTGATCAAGCACTCTACAAAACCATAAATTTGTAGAACAAATGTCTACTTATAAGCATAGAACATAAATAATTATGCACTTTTGCTTAACCCAGGATTTGGAGGAACATATACAATTGCACTGATGATCACCTTCCATAAGTCACAAATTTACCTTCACACTGTAAAACAGAAAATGAAATTCTGTTTTAAATTCTCAAAACAGATTAATTACCAAAATAAAATGATTATCAGACTGGGGCACTCTTTAGGAAGCCTTCTTTATGTTCAATGCCTCTTGACAGTTCACAAATTAAAAAAAATTGTAAGCATGCAAGTTCAGTGCACTGAATTCAATGTCAAGATCATAAATTTATGTCTTTTCAAAATGCATGAATTTTCTGGAAAATCATTACCAGGGTAAAGATAACTAACCAGCATAATTTTCACAAATCTGTCTGAAAGCTTAGGCTCAATAAAGTTGGGCCAAACAGCCATTAAAAGCTTGTTAAACCATTCACATGGCTCTAAAGGAGTAGTCGGCTGCCATAGTAATGTAACATCAGAAAGTTAATGGATCAATATCATATAACAACCCACTATAACACTGTAGTTTGTGGTAATCATCTTAGATGTTCTACCTCATGCATGTTTTATAATTCAAACCAACTTGGAAAAGATAGCATACCAAGGTGTTGAGTATATGGCGCTTCCACCTGTTATTCAACTGCTCTACTAGTATTTGACGCTGGTACCTTCCATACTGTAAAGGCATACAACAATAAATGAAACGGAATAGCTCAAATTTGTTCACCAGATTGAAAATTTGAATACAAGGACAAGTAAAATTTAGTTGCCACTTAGAATATAAGCAGTGAATATGAAAATTTATTCCATGCTGGACACATTCAAGAGAGAATAATTGACCTTACAAACTACTACATGCTATGCAATAAGAAGAAAAGAGTAAAATAGATACATAAACATAATATACTGTTTAAGCATTACATATTCTGGAACCATGTATGTTATCTGTCAAGAAAAAAGAAAGTATGATACACCAAGCTTCCATTATGGGGATGGCAACAAATGAGGGGATGCATTTCTAGAACAGTTGGGGACAAGAGGCCTTTTTTTAGGTAACGGCAAGGGACAGAAATTAAAAAATAGAAAAAAAAAATTAAAATATTGGAAAATTCAATTATTCACATATAAGGCATTCAGCATGTACATTATAGAACCATGTTATGAAACATTTGAGCTGAATTGAGAATTTACATGAGTCAACATACAAATTAAAAAACTTTCAATGTCTAGGCATTCTAATTTGAGTTTTCATCACCAATATGCATATAACTAGTACAACAAAATGAAAAGGCTACAAGTACCAAATGATAAAATGTAGACAATCTAAAATCTACTGCTGCTATTCCTCTCCCTTGTCCAATGGAACACCCACCAATCCGTCTTGTACCTCCTCGTCAATGTGTGTGGTGTCTTCACGATTAACATCCCACTAAAAAGCTAGAACTTGTCAATCCTAAAGTCACAAGGCACTATGCAAAGCCACCAACGTCTCTGCTTGTAAAGAGGTAAATGTGTTCCTCTTGATAGAGGTAATGAAGCTATATATGCACCAATTTCTACTTGCAACAAAGAAATTGGTAACCTATAAAAGGAGGCAAATGGCAAGTATCCTCAACTCTAGCATATCCTTTCCATACCATGTCCACCATCAAATAGGGTCGATATGAGCCAATGAAGCTCCATCTATCTTTGCCTCTAGTTAGTTGAATGTTGGACCATGAAGATTAGCAAAGGCAAATGACTATGTGCGAAGTAAAGTTGACTCCTCACTTAAAGACATCTTTCAAAGAGTTTTCATTAACCTTTCTTTCACCTCTTCATCATCAAAAGGCACTCTCCCAACCTTTGGTGCATACTATTTGGGATTTAGAGCAAGGTTACCATATGAAGCAAGGTGTTTATTGTGTTCCACTACTGCATCACAGTGGGCTTAATATGGAGCTCATTTAATCCCAAATTAGGATCCATGTCATAAATTGCTTTCTTCATTTGCTCAACCTGTTGTCAAATATCTCATAAATCTATACAAGACTAAAAGAGTCTATAAACATATCTAATGACATCTACAACAATTAAGATGAAGGAGCAAACATATCTACAAGAAAAAAAAATCAAAAAGAATAAGATTATAAGATTCAATTGACAAAGTGTGAATGTCAAAACATAAATGAATAAGATTATCAAGTTATAAACATTAATAAATTAATAATTTAATAAAAAATCAAAATTATCTTACCTCAAAATGGACCACCAATCATCATCAAAGATCTTTTGTTTCATACATTTTCTCTCATTAGTATTTGCATTAGGTCATCAACTATAGAGCCTCCTACACCCCAAGCAACCTCTCTAACAAAATGAAGTAATTGGCATCTAGTCTCCAAAGGTTTGAGGAATTCCTTCCTCAAAAGAGTTTTATAGAGAGAAAGTGAGGTGTTATGATTGCAAATGAACATCAGAATATTTGTAGCTTCTACCACCACTTTCTTCACCCAATCTATCTGCCATATGTATTTCCATTCATTGTATAACAAATGAACACAACAAGGAGTCCAAAAGATGTTCTTGTAAGCAACCTCCACCATCATGCCAGCTTATTTGCACACACATGTCAAATAAATGACCATTTGTCAAACATTTGAGGCCCCAAACTCCTCTATAGCCTCTCTCAAAATTTGAAATTGAAAGTCTACATCCTTGTGCTTCCCTAAACAATCAATATCTCTAAAAAAGTAAGAATCGGCGACAAATGTGACTTTGTTGTTGATGAGTGAGCAATGCCTAATATCATTCCACCCATCCATGAAAATAGAACAACTCGTCCTCATCCAAGTCTATCTAATGTCCTCTATCACCAAATTCACCTTAGAAAATTCTTTAGCAAGTAGGTTAGTGCATAGTTTATGTTCTCCAAGGGAAATAAATGAGGGACCAATAAAAATTGCATCTTTGAAAATTTGTTTGAAATAAGGAGAATGTCCAATGTTAGAATCTACCACTTCCCATGATTGCATGTTGAACATACCTACAATTGTCCCACCCTCTCACTAACACTAGTATTCCTCTTTCCTCTTTTAGAAACATTACCAATACCAGTAACAACCATGGATGGAATAGCTGATTTTGTAGACTCTACTGGCATTAGCATACCCTAAATCTTACTTTACCCTCCATAAACAATCTAGTATTCTTTTGCCTTCTCAACTATCTTTATTTCCAAATAAACCTTAATCCCCTATCCTATAATGCCCAAGAGGTGCTATATACCCTAATGTAGCTCCTAAAATATTTGTTGCAAGTATGACACAATCACACTTTACTCCCCACTCCCTATAATCCCCAAGATGTGACTATATTCCCTAATGTAGCTCCCTCAAATATTTGTTGTAAATATGGCACAACCACACTCTACTCCCTCCTCTATCACCCTTCCCATCATACAAGTAGAATTTATCTTGATATAGACAATGAAAACTAGCATGTCAAAATTCACATTCACATCTAGAATCTAGACAGTAACATTTTTTCTAACATTCATTTGGACAACAATGTGCAATTAACTTACCTTTAAAAACTTCAATCTCTTCTAGATGTATTCTTTAAGGAATCTCCATGGAAGATCACTTTATCTAGACCTCCATTGAAAGGAAAGCCCTACAAGCCTATGATAGAAGCCCAAATGCCTTTCTCACTTTGCTTTAAGATACAAGTAAAGTTTTGCATTGAAGAATTCCAACAAAATATCAATCATAATGCAACAACGTACTTGTCACCCTACACCACAAAAACATAGTTCTTTAATTTCCCGTAAGACAGGAAGATCATACATTTGTGATCTGTCAGCCCATTTGAGTTATGATTAACATATTCTCATATGTATCAATAATCCCCTTATGTAGCCCCATCCACAACTTAACTTATTTCTATTATTTCCAATTGGTTAGATCATAGTATCAAAGAGAACCAAATTTTTGAGGTGTGTGAAGAATATACAATCATCTATTAGATCTGCTAGTCCATATGTACTTACTTTCATTACCTATAATTGGGTTTTCATTCAATCCTTGGCTTTTATGTATAAAATCTATGTTACCAAGTTCTCTTGTTTTGCTCCTCGTGCCCACTCCGAGAGCATTTGGGAGTAGGAGCATGCTGGGGAGCGCCTGGGAGTGCCCAGGGAACCCAGGGGTGTCTGGGCACTCCCAAGTAGGGGGCCTTCCACCTTCCACAGTTCCTACAACTATTGACATACACCACACACTTATTATCAACCCTAAATCTACATGATCCAATTGGTATGGTTCCTGTTTAAACTGATTGGTTGTATACACAAACTAAATTGTCTCAAGCCAACATTTGCACTCCAGAATACTACATCGCTTTCTTTATTTGTAAGTTGTACTCTTAATTCAGGCACAACTGACCAGCAAAAGCATACCTTGAACATCTCATTTTGCAAGTGTGATACCCCAAGGCAATGGCCCCCTTTGTGCATGAAAGATGTAATGCCAAGTCAAAGTTTTAAGGCCTAGATGAATTGAGCTAGGTGAAATTGGATCAAAATGCTAATAATGAAGTGCAGATGATGTTGTAGCCTTAATATGAAATTCAAATTCTTAGGAAGAAGGTGGCTTGATATTTGACTAATGTTGTGCAAATATTAATCCTGGGGTTGACAATATAATGTAAATAATATAATTGAGTTATTAAATGAGTAAAGCAAATTATAGCAAAATTCGAATACCCATGTGAGTTCAATGGAATACTCTAACGCAAGGAGTTTGGTAAAAGGATACTCCCAGTTCTACTTCATGTAAACAGGCATCTTTATATGACCCTATTAGAACAATCTGCATTATACGAGACTTTATCACTAGCATTGATCAATGATTTAATGACGATTGATAATTGATGAAGTGTCATACTATCAAATGTATTTACAATTTTGTATATGCAAAAAAAAATTAAAATATACAGAATTGTAAATACATTTGATAGTACGGCACTTCATCAATTATCAATCGTCATTAAATCATTGATCAATGCTAGTGATAAAGCCTTGTATAATGTAGATTGTTCCGATAGGGTCATATGAAGATGCCTGTTACATGAAGTAGAACTGGGAGTATCCTTTTACCAAACTCCTCGCATCAGAGTATTCCATTGAACTCACATGGGTATTCGGATTTTGCTATAATTTGCTTTACTCATTTAATAACTCAATTATATTATTTACATTATATTGTCAACCCTAGGATTAATATTTAAACAACATAAGTCAAATATCAAGCCACCTTCCTCCTAAGAATTTGAATTTCATATTAAGGCTACAACATCATCTGCACTTCATTATTAGCATTTTGATCCAATTTCACCTAGCTCAATTCATCTAGGCCTTAAAACTTTATCCTGGCATTAAATATTTCCATGCACAAAGGGGGCCACTGCCTTGGGGTATCGCACTTGCAAAATGAGATGTTTTGTATTTACAATTCTGTATATTTTTTTTTTTTTTTTTTTTGATAATTGATGAAGTGTCATACTATCAAATATATATATATATATACAGCCATACCCAAATGTATCGTACCCAAGGAAAAAAAATGTTGTACCAGCATACTTGTATTCTGTACCTGTACTCTGTCATGTCCCCAAAATAGCATCACAAAAAAAAAACCTCATATTAAAATACCAATAAATAAATAACAATATAAATATTAAAAATAAATATTAACAATCTAATATTATTATTATTATTATAATATAATACTATAAAATATGTATATATAAAACCAATATAAAATAAAACACATTAAAATAATAAGAAAACATAAAATAGTTGAAGGAAAATATAATTATAAAAAAGAAGAGATAAATTAAAAAAAAAAAAAATATAGATTCACATATGAACTGACCAAGATTACTGAAGGGGAATAATTAAGAATGCAAGCAATTATATTAGTTGAGGTAGCGATTGAATCTTTGAAAGGGTAGCAATTAAATAAAGCAATGGTAACTTTGTAAAAAGGCAGTGATGGAGAACTAAGAGGAGACGTGATTGTTTCTAAAGGTTATCTTATTTACCAAAGGATGTCTCTCTTCATAGAGACATAGATATATAAATAGGGTTTGAAAAAATAAAAGAAAGGGGAGAGAACAGCAAGCAATACAGGAAGATAGGAAAAAAAATATATAAAAGCATATCAAGAATATATGAATATATTATGAGTAAAAAGAATCAGTAAGTAATATCTTTGGAGTATTATTAATATTTATATGCAATCATCATGGATGATAATTATTTATATGATTATTAGTATTTATATATATACATAGTTATAGATAAATTTTATAATGGATAATATGAAATAAGTAAAGAATATATATATACATGTAATGATATATAAATATTTATTAGAAATAATGATGTACATAAATATATATATATATATTTATTGTGTAATAATGATGCTTGCAACAATTATTGAGCCTTTTAAGCAATTACAATCTTAATATAAAAATGAATAGATTAATATTTATTCATATATGTTTTTTCTTCCTATGACCAATCAATGTAAGATTGAAGGAAGGCGATTAAGGAATAAAGCGTCATGGGAAGACACAGTAGTTCAGGTGATGTACTCACTTAGCAATAATATTTAGTATATTTTGAATATAAGAAACTAATATTGCTCATTTAATTATTGGTGAAATGTTTTCCTTTGATGTTATCAATATTATAATAGTTTTATGAATTGATGATGGTTGCTTTAGCATTATCATGACCATGAATGAAACTAAAGGGTATGATATGGCGATATTTAGTTTCCATCATTGTTAATATTACATTGGATAGTATCATTGATCATAGACAACTAAATATGATGAGAATTGGCATTGTTGTAGTAATATAGATCCATGTACTTTTTTTGCATTATGTTACATTTTCATGCATCCATATAATACTCTCAAACATGATACAAGCATATAGATAATTCAATAGTAAATGCATAAGTGACTGTCCAAAGATTGTTTGCTCTATGATTGTTACCCTATTAGGATGAGGGAGAAGCATCACCAAGTGGATTGCCTAAAAACCCCATCCTCAGGCCCGTAGGCCCAAGCAAGGGATTGGTCATGAAGGGTGGGGGTCCCACCTCAGCATTTTGTTATTTAGGGGGGTGGTAGGCCTTAGGCCCTTGGTACTTAGGGTTTCCCCCTCCGCTCCTAATAGGGCCATTGTCTTCCGAGGTACTGTCATTGGTGGAGAATGCAAGTACTAGGTCATTGGGAAAGGAGGACTGCATAAGCAGCCTCCCGTGCCCAACATGAAGGCTTCAGGGCGGATCCACCCATGGCACTCCTCTTGCTTGTTAAATTACATTTATGATTATGCTTATATTTTGGATATCTAGATATTAATGCTAATAGATATATTTGTATGTGGAAATGTTGTTAATATGGTGAATGCAGATTTTAAACCAAGATTACTTCACTAAAAAGAACATTCATTTGGAAGGAAGAAACCTTAAACCTAATCTACAAGCAAATTCTAGGGTGAATCTAGTAAGGGACATTACAGTGGTATCAGAGCATCTTTCCTGCCATCCTGTGTGTGTTTGAGCTAGTTGCCTACTTGCTTGAGCTAGTTGCCTACTTGCTTGAGTTGGTTGCTTGTCTACTTGAGCTAGTTGCCTACTTCCTTGAGCTAGTTGCTTGCATGATTGAGCTAGTTGCTTGAATGCTTGAGTTGGTTGCCTACTTGATTGAGCTAGTTGTTTGCATGCTTGAGCTACCTACTTGTCTACTTGAGCTAGTTGCCTACTTGCTTGAGCTAGTTGCTTGCCTACTTGAGCTAGTTGCCTACTTACTTGAGCTGGTTGCTTGTGTGCTTGAGCTAGTTGCATACTTAATTGAGCTGGTTGCTTGCATGCATGAGCTACTTGCTTGCGTGCTTGAGCTACTTGTTTACTTGCTTGAGCTACTTGTTGCTTGCTTGAGCTACTTGTTTTTCTAATTAAGCTACTTGCTTGTATGCTTGAGGTAGTTGCTTGCTTGCTTGAGCTACTTGTTTACTTACTTGAGCTACTTGCTTGAGTGTTTGAGCTTGTTGCTTGCTTGGTTGAGCTACTTGCTTGCTTGCTTTAATTTTTTATCCCTATGGAGTTCATCATTGTGTTTACTTTATGACTATGAAAATGTTAATGTTGTCTATCAAATGCTTATGTGGTCGGGAGACATTAACAAATTAACTTATCTAAAACTGAATTATTATTATTAGTATCCAATTGTGATAATGGATTGTAACTATTGAAGTGAAAAGGTGTGACCCCTTCAAACTTGGGATACAAAGGGAGAGCATTTCAATAACATCAATTGCAAAATCCGATAGTTCATTTTGCAAAAGACTTAAATTAGGATCTCAAAAATAGGGATGAGGTGTGGAAGAATGTAACTCAAAATGTGAAAAGATGTGTGGAAAGGTGATTGCTTGAGGACAAGCAATCTTGGGTGGGATGGACTGTCATGTCCCCAAAATAGCATCACAAAAAAAAAAAAAACCTCATATTAAAATACCAATAAATAAATAACAATATAAATATTATAAATAAATATTAACAATCTAATATTATTATTATTATTATAATATAATACTATAAAATATGTATATATAAAATCAATATAAAATAAAACATATTGAAATAATAAGAAACATAAAATAGTTGAAGGGAAATATAATTATAAAAAAGAAGAAATAATTAAAATATAGATTCACATATGGACTGACCAAGATTACTAAAGGGGAATAATTAAGAATGCAAGCAATTATATTAGTTAAGGTAGCGATTGAATCTTTGAAAGGGTAGCAATTAAATAAAGCAATGGTAACTTTGTAAAAAGGCAGCGATGGAGAACTAAGAGGAGACGTGATTGTTTCTAAAGGTTATCTTATTTACCAAAGGATGTCTCTCTTCATAGAGACATAGATATATAAATAGGGTTTGAAAAAATAAAAGAAAGGGGAGAGAACAGCAAGCAATACGGGAGAGGAAGATAGGAAAAAAAATATATAAAAGCATATCAGGAATATATGAATATATTATGAGTAAAAAGAATCAGTAAGTAATATCTTTGGAATATTATTAATATTTATATGCAATCGTCATGGATGATAATTATTTATATGATTATTAGTATTTATATATATACATAGATATAGATAAATTTTATAATGGATAATATGAAATAAGTAAAGAATATATATATACATGTAATGATATATAAATATTTATTAGAAATAATGATATATATATATATATATATATATATATATATTTATTGTGCAATAATGATGCTTGCAACAATTATTGAGCCTTTTAAGTAATTACAATCTTAATATAAAAATGAATAGATTAATATTTATTCATATATGTTTTTTCTTCCTATGACCAATCAAATGTAAGATTGAAGGAAGGCGATTAAGGAATAAAGCGTCATGGGAAGACACGGTAGTTCAGGTGATGTACTCACTTAGCAATAATATTTAGTATATTTTGAATATAAGAAACTAATATTGCTCATTTGATTATTGGTGCAATGTTTTCCTTTGATGTTATCAATATTATAATAGTTTTATGAATTGATGATGGTTGCTTTAGCATTATCATGTCCATGAATGAAACTAAAGGGTATGATATGGCGACATTTAGTTTCCATCATTGTTAATATTACATTGGATAGTATCATTGATCATAGACAAATAAATATGATGAGAATTGGCATTGTTGTAGTAATATAGATCCATGTACTTTTTTTGCATTATGTTACATTTTCATGCATCCATGTAATACTCTCAGACATGATACAAGCATATAGATAATTCAATAGTAAATGCATAAGTGACTGTCCAAAGATTGTTTGCTCTGTGATTGTTACCCTATTAGGATGAGGGAGAAGCATCACCAAGTGGATTGCCTAAAAACCCCATCCTCAGGGCTGTAGGCTCAAGCAAGGGATTGGTCATGAAGGGTGGGGGTCCCACCTCAGCATTCTGTTATTTAGGGTAGTGGTAGGCCTTAGGCCCTTGGTACTTAGGGTTTCCCCCTCCACTCCTAATAGGGCCATTGTCTTCTGAGGTACTGTCGTTGGTGGAGAATGCAGGTACTAGGTCGTTGGGAAAGGAGGACTGCATAAGCAGCCTCCCGTGCCCAACATGAAGGCTTCAGGGCGGATCCACCCATGGCACTCCTCTTGCTTGTTAATTTACATTTATGATTATACTTATATTTTGGATATCTAGATATTAATGCTAATAGATATATTTGTATGTGGAAATGTTGTTAATATGGTGAATGCAGATTTTAAACCAAGATTACTTCACTAAAAAGAACATTCATTTGGAAGGAAGAAACCTTAAACCTAATCTACAAGCAAATTCTAGGGTGAATCTGGTAAGGGACATTACATACTCAATCCCATACCAGAATTGGAAACTTAGTATAAATCCAATGCTCCACAAGGACACGTCCCATGGCTTTGTACCCCCATTCCTGTACTAGAAATGATACAAAGACGCAAGGATGGCCAGGAAATGTCCCCTAGCCGTCCCAAAAAAGGCAAGGGATGGCTAGCAATCCCTAGGACAATTAACAGCTAGCTGTCCCCTATGGCCCAACAACATCTTACTTTATTTTTTGTAAAACAACACATTTTTAAATTAAAAAAAAAAGGGGATGGACAGGCCCACAAGGCCCTCCCACCCCTTTAAACAAAACCCAAACCTACTTGACTTATCAAAACAACAAAAAGAAAAAAACATTCTCATTTTGGCATTTGCAAACTTGAGGTGAAGAGCAGCAAGTGAAAGAGGAGAGAACAATAGTTGAAAAGGGAGACTAGGGCATCAAATCTACTTCATTAGAGGTAAGTTCTTAATTTTACATTTGTTTTCCATTTTTTCAAGTTTTTTTCAATTTCTTTTACCACATAGGAAGGGCATTGTGAGTTTATTTTTTCCTTTATTTGAACTTGCAGCTCTCTTTTCAATTCTTAACCAAAAAAAATCATGAGCAACAATGAGATTATTAGTAATGATGGTGAGGAGGTTGAAGTTCAAATTAATGAAAGAAGTAGACCAAGAAGTAGAGCTCATAGTTGTATGGCAGCCACTGGGTGTTCTTCAAGCAGTGGGAGTGTAGCAGAGCCAACAACTTCAAACCCATTTGAATGTCCTTCCGAAGTCCTCAATCTAAAGTCCTCAAAACGTATGCAAAAGGCCCATTTAACTTGGAGTCATATATTTTCTATGTTTTTGTCATTTTATAGTTGAAACTTGGGGCCTTTGGGCCTTTTTTTCATAATTCTTATATAATATGTATGTACATTCACAATGAAAGCATTTGAATTTCTTTAATTTGTTTGTCAATTCTCATGTGAAATCTCAATTCAAGTCTAATGTTATGTATAAGTCTTCTACAATGTCTATGATGAATGCTTTATCAATGTTATGATATGAATATTTGAAATTTCTCTATATTTTTAAAAAATTCCTTATTTTTCTAACAGTCGTCCCCTGTTGTCCCCTAAAAAATAGCCCAAAAGTACCCCCGTACCAGAAACACATCCTGTCATCCCTGTCCCTGAAACTCCGTGGAGCATAGATAAATCTTATGAACTTTCCCATCTTTTACCCAAGTGATCCATCTCTCTTAGCATATTCTCTTTTAGAAGCCAACACAATGGTCCAACTTTACCAAGATTCACCATAAGTGCAAAATTTGGAGGAACCAATATCTTCTATTTGGCAATTTATTTCGATAAAAAAACAAGTTAGTAATGTCATTTGGGAAAATGTATTTGGTGTGCAATTTTTGGGGAAAGTCAATCCATTCAAGGCCACTTAGCTCGCTATTCCAATTATGTGATATATTGCAAAACCATAACTTAGATAAAAATGAATTAGCTAGGGAGCTCTATAATGAATCATCCATAAGGAACAACACTTGCTGAAGGTTTTGCAAATGGGATAGCCAGCTAAATGAACTTGATTGTCTAATGTCCTCTTTGTGACTCCTTTTGATCCGGTAGCATAGGAATAGCATTGACTGAGTGAACTGGCAATGTAGGACCAATTAGGGTCAATTAAATCATGAAATAAGGAAGATGAGTCAATTAAATAAAAAAATAGGGAAATGAGTCAATTAGGATCAATTAAATAAGGATACAATTGGAAATAAAGTGCCATCGATCGAGGAAGGAACTTGTTAGCCAAATTACCATTGATTAAAGACTAGGATTAACTATGATCAAGGAAGCATCAAGTATATAGGCAGTACTAGGAGGAAAAGAGAATGTGACATCAAAAATTTGAAAACAAAAATCAACTACATTATCAAGATTGTGATATTGTCACAGAAACTGCTGGCATTTGGAGACAAAACCCTTCAAGCGGAAAATCAAATCATCTTGAGGACAAAAACACTCAAGGAGAAAATCAAAATTCAAAGTGACTCAAAAACTTAAGAAGTGTTTTATATTTGTATGTGTATCAGACTAGTATGTTCAGATTGGTAAGTTGTATTAGACTAGTGAATTTCAAGTTGTATTTGTGTTTTTGAATAAAATAAAAAAATATAAAATATCTATTGTTGTAATATGTTAGCAGTTTAATTTGTCATTTTCAAGACAACACAAAATGGAACAATGTGTACAGTAGAACCATTCTTCAAATTATGAGGGGAAACTCTGTGAGATCTATCTAAGCCTAAAACTAACAGAATTTATAAATATGTGCGCTATATTTTCCTCAGATGCAACACCAAATCATTAACAGTCAAATATTCCAACAGGATTTTCAGATTAAGGAGGATAAACACTCCAACAAACAAGCACAACCTCCTACTAGTTAAAGCAGAGACAAGTATTTGGTTGTGAAGGCTCACCATATAACATTAATAGATACCAACTATTGTCTAAATTAGAGACCACTATTCTACATCAACAAGAAATTATTTAAACAAATGAACACCCCAGGATTTCATGAAGTGAATGGTTAAACTGAATTCAAAGCTATAATTTAAATAGACAATTTGACAATGCAAAGTTCGACTTGAAACATCTACTTTCAATTTACTTCAAGAAATAGTTGGACAACTTCTACAGCATAAGTTTAACATCAGCTATTCTTCACTACACAAAAAAAATGACTTGGCTTCCACTTTCAAATGACAATCTCTACAACATAAGTCTGGCATCGACTCCTCTTCCTTGTTATGTGTTCAAGAGACATACTTATAACCCTCCAAAAAAGCTTTTAGAGCTCAAATAATAAAATAATGTCATTAAAGATTTGCTTTAAAACAAATCTATCCTTGTGCATTAAAAAGAGGAAACAAAATGCTTCAAATCGCCTAAAATAGATTCATCCAAGCTTTAACTTTCCTTTCTTCTTTAAAATAGGCTAACCAAGATGCAAGGTAAATGTAACTCAATATTTTTTTGCTTTAAATCACTTAACTTGGGCACTAAATTGGAAGTTGGATGACTTAAACTCCTTGTCACACTTTTTTGGTGGCAATGCTAGGCAAAAACCACAATTTCCTTGTGTTTTAAGCTCATTCCTGAGTTGGGAACTGTAATGTCCCTTTCCAAATGATCGCTCCAGGGGGAATTATGAGCCTATTTAATTCCCATAAGCTATAGTCGGAAATAAGGGAATTAATTAATTAATTAAATTGTTTGATATTGCCTGGCAAAAAAAGTTCATCAAAAAAAGTAATATTAAATAATTAAATTTAAGTGATGTTATAAAGTGACATTAAAAGAATATTAAAGGGATACTTTATAAAGTCACTTTATAATAAGGAGTTTAATGTTTTATTCTGAGAGGGAAATATTAATTGGTTTTTCGAGAAGCATCTATGGAAAAGAAATGAAAGTGAAGTTTGAGCTCATTTTTGGTTTTATGCTGGATTATTATTCTACTTTGTCTTTGAGGAGCTTGCAAAGCAAAACACTAGGGCGAAAACCCTATGGGTAACTAGTTTCGATAGTGCGACTAATCTATCCTAGCTGGTCAGGTCGGAGAAATGATGCTGGTTTCTCACAGTGGATATAACGATTGTAGTTGCAAAGGAAATTGGTGAAGTCCAATGTCAGAGATAGCCATTTGAATATTAAAGGTGAATAATTTACAAGTGAAATCCATTTTTCATTCACATTATTTTTGTTCACTATGAGCTGGTCGAATGCCAGAAAATATTAATTTGTGGCGCTGGAAATTATCTTTTATTTATGAAGGTGTGCGAAGGAGTCTATGCATATATAAAATAAGGCCCGAATAGCTCTATTCATTCGCAGCCTTTAGTAATGAAACAGCATCCAATTAGTACACTGCTGCACCCTAAGGAGACCCCAAGGAGTGATGTGGACCCTTTGAAGGGTCAAAGAAAGGTGCGATTGGACAAATATAGGTCAAACAATATTTCAAAAGCTGCCGCCATCTTCCTTAGAGGAAATCGCTAGTATTGGAGGGAGGTTGATTACATTTGGTGGGCCGTACTCTACAAGCTGCCGTACATGAGAAAGCGGGTTGCTGGAGGTGTCATACAAGCTGGAAATCCATATATTAAAATGTAATTTCAGAGGTTACAGGTTAGCTGCTGATGTATTGAAATTTTCTGAATATTTCGAACTGTGCAAGTCTGATTTAAATTATTGTAACAGCAGTTTATAGAAACTTCCATATTATCACTCATATCTGTTGAAATATAATTTTAAACTTCTTAAATCTTCATATCTATTAGACTCCTATGCAAATTCTTGTGTTATTATACTCTCCAAAATCTCAATGCACATAACTGGAAACCAAATCAGAACATAACTGTTTGACAAAATGTTTGCATTGTCAAACTGGGCAAATCATAAGAATATCAGTGCAAATCGGGTGGGAATTTTACAGGAACAGTTTCATAATGTGATTGCCAGCTGAGAGGAAATTTCTTAATGACTTTACCACCTACAAATGGCACCAAAACTTCATGTTTTTCAGGTGTTCCCTCTATGGCACAATTTTCTAACTCATCTACCAGCTTTAGGTCATGATTTATTGTGTTTATGGCACTTAAAAGTGCAATCATTTTGTTCCTTCATAAAATTGGCAGCATTTCCTTTCTTAATTTGCATTTTAATGTCATGTTTTCTAGGTGGCTATTCCATGGAAATAGCACAACATTCACCTGTCTATTTTCACTTAGAACCTAATGCTATTTCGATGACTTTGCCAAAAAAAACCTCGTTATTCATGGTGCTTTTTTAGACTCAGCTTGCCACCTAGGTAGATTTTTAACTTGGCTCTACCACTCAAACTGGAACCTAACTCAAGTTGTTTTATCTATTTGTTAGGCACAATTTATAATTCACTTTGGCACTCCTTACGTCTAGTTCTCCCTATTTAAACTAAGCGCTAATCTCTAATATTTTGGCCATGTTTGGATGCCAACTCATAATGGCTTTGCCACTTGGAAGTCATGCTAGCATTCCTTGTCACCAAACTTCTCATCCTCACTTTGTCTTCCTTATGTTACAATCTCCCTTTTTTCATCATTTGGTGCCTTGTTGAAAACATATTTTCACCATGCAAAATTATAGTAAACAAGACCTTAACAAAACAAAGTTTTGTAACTAACTAGGAGAGAATGCAATTATCTCGGTATCAGTATCCAATTGACTCATTGAGGATTACTTGACAAGAAACCAACAAAATGAGCCTATAAGACTAAGTTTTGTATGGGTACTAACATATATTTTTGGGTTTTTTATTTTTTATGCTTTTAGTTCAAGTCTTTACACTAATACCAAAGCCAAGAATTAACGCCAACCTAAGGGAGGCATAACAAAAAGGTTGTTGCATGTCAATGAGGATAGAGAAACCAAATGTCAACTAAGGGAACAAAGGAGACAAAAGATGTCACATGAAGATAAAGAGCTAGAATTTTTCAAGATGATGAGATCCTTGAAGGATGGGCAACAATATCTCATCAATCTCTTCACCTAGAGAATGCAGATGCATGGACCAAGCCATCCCACTATGCCTTCAAGTAATGGTGCACAAGTGGAATCCTCATCTTCAACAGCAAACCAAAACACACCATTGAAATCAATCACTTGTATTAGACTCAGTTGCTTTCTTGCACATAGAAGCCATGCCTCAGGAAGAGGATATGGATGACCAGCATGAGGATGACATGGATGCTCTCTATATTTAAAACAAGGCAAAGAGTGTTGAGCTGCAAGTAGACATCTCCTTCATGAGATTTTGTACATTGAAAAAATCCAAAACCAAAAATGAAAGGAGAGCTTCCCCAAATTGACCTCACACAAATCTACAAAGCAGATTGGGGAAGCTCATCGACTCGTCATTTGATGGATCCAACAAAGCTTCAGCCAAGCTTGGATCCAAAAGTTGAATACCCACTTCTCAACTAGCCCTATTGTTCTAAAGATGGGCAAGATAAAATTGGAGGCCAAAAATGGAGTAGAGAAGAATAATTGAAGAGACAAGAAGAAGATGAACTAAAATGGCAATTTGAATTTGAAGTTGAGAAAAGGAAGTTTGAGGTAAATTTGTAATTACAAAGAAAGATTGAAGCGACAAAACAAAAGAACCTTGCAAAAAAAAATGTAAAAAGCAAGTAGAAGAAGAAAGACGATGATGTATGCTGAAAGAGTTTAATTCAAACTATTACTAATGTTGGAGTTGATGGTTGTTACACCCCAAATTGTAAGCTACTACGTAATAGTATTGCATAGGGCCGAAAGATTGTAATGTGAACTCAATGCTTGAATAAAATGTGTACCTTGTTGTCAATATGAGTGTTGTTACATTTAAATGATTGTCTCATTTTAGTGTATTTCAATTGATGTCATTCTTGGCGTAATTATGCATATTAAGTTAATAGAATTGTTAATATTCTAACTTGTGAAATGTTGTATCTATACTGTTATGTTGTGAGCATTTGACTTCCGTGGACGTATGCCAGTGGATGCAGGTATAGGTACCATTCCTCCAAGCGGAGGGGAAATATCACTTGGGAGAGGGGCTTGGTCGGTTAACAGGTAATGTGTACTAACTGAGCATACACACACTTCACCTTAAGAGTGAGTATCTGAGTCAGTTGAATTAGATAAGTCACCCGTAGAAGTAGACTGGCATCAGGAGTCGTGTCTTCTTCTATACCTTTTAAGTGATGTTTATCTGTTAACTGTCTCATGGTATTTAGTTCATTACAATAGATTGTATTTGAATGCAAGTAATTAGGCTATGTATGTATAGGTATATACATCACCTATAGCATGAAGGATATTAATAATATTATATTATTATTGCTTATTGATATATAAATTAATATTATATAATAAATATATAATTATTAAAGTTAAAAATAATAACATAAATATATATATATTACTTAATGTAATAACATATATACTTCAATGTTATATATATATATATAAATTTATAAATATATATTATTTTATTAACAAAGATCATTGTTACTCATTTTCTCATCATGTATATTTGGAAATCGAATATTGCCAAGTATGAAGGAAATCGACTTTAATTATTTCCATCATAGAATAAATTTGAAATAGCTGAGGCTTCTCTAAATTTTAAAAAGGAAATAATCGATGCATAAACTTGGGACTTTATAAAGTAAGTTTGGAAATATTTGAGTTTAAATCTGATTTTTGAGTGGAGGAAGCCGCACCAGGAACTCACGCGTTGGAGGAAGAAAAACGTAGAAACCACGACTAGGTCTTCCCATGAATGGAAACGCAGCCATGGAAGCTTGGCAATCGAACCACAAGTGTAGGAAAAGTGGTGGACAAATAACCTTGACTGATTCACTAAAGAGTGAATCATTTCTTCATGGGTACCATAGTAGGGAATCTCCTGTAGGTGGCGATTTCTTCTAGATAGTTGAAAAATTATGAGAATGTTGTCAATAATTCAAGTCGAATCATTACCAAAATTGCTGAGTAAGGGCTTGGAAACCCGCCAAGTGCCTTTTGAACAAGTCTACTTGAATGTGTTGTCAATTTGCATAAGGAAATGTGTTGCTTTTCTGAGTCTATATAAAGGCTTTCATTTGCTGCGAATATTTACCAATTCCTTACCAGTTCATACGAATTCACATTCTGCTATGAGTATCCAATATTCTGAGAGATATCATTTTACTGTGAGTAACCGATATTCTGATAGATATCATTTTGCTGTGAGTATCCAGTATTCTGAGAAGTATCATATTGTTGTGATTAACCAATATTCAGTGAACCATCATTTTACTGAGAGCAACCTATATTCTGAGAAGAATTCATCATTGCTGTGAGTAGAATCATCAATTTATTGTGTGTGAGTCAATTCTGCAAAGAGTGTTCTACTGTGAGAAAGAACAAGGAAAACTCTGCAACCTGAGTTTTTGCAGGAAAAACCATCATCATCATCTGTGGAAGCTTAATTTACAGGCATGATTATCTTGTTCTCATTTCTTCTTGATTTTTATAAGAAGTCATGCTAAACCTTTGAAGTATTATTCTACTTTTATAGTTAGAACCTGTAAAGACATGTTAGGCAAATGTAATATGATGCTATTATATAAAGCTTGCATTTTGAATGTCTAAAAGATACATTAAGTAAATAAGATATATGTAATGCATGGTTGTTTAAAAGAATATTTATCTGTCTTGAAAGGTAGACAATGCATTCAGTATTATTGCTTATTTGTATGATCTCTATATATGGAGAATATGATTGTATTAGTTACTAAATACTAGGATGGAAATGAAGGCATTAAGTCAAGTAACGAACCACAACTTAAGTTAATAGGTTAACTTAGATAGCTTGAGGTACTCCTAGGATGAAGATGTCCAGTAAAGGAAGGGAATTTATGATTACTTGTTATGATGTTTCATTTCTAGTAGTTTAGTTTGATGTAGGATGTCTGGGGTACGGATTACCCAGTGAAGGACAAAGACCCACGCGTAGTGTAAGATAGCGCTAAGTCAAATCAACCCTGAATAGTGCCTATGATAGATGACCTTCATTCGAAGTACTGAATGAGAACACTTTGGCCAAAGTAGTGAAATGTACGACATCCACTTAGATGTCAGATAGTTGAGACTACACTGTCAGTTCATCGTGATCCCGTATTACATGCTAGAGCAAGAGTTTGCCGGATGCACAGGTTCTAGCTATGTAGGACACACCACTATACTCAATCGGTTTACAATATCAGTTACCCTACCAATCTCTTCGTTGATGGGAGGGCCATCTATCGAACGATAGATGTGCGAGGGACCGCACTATAAGTCCGTGGTTCACGGAAAAGCGCTCGAGTGATGTTTCTCCTCCTTACCAGGCTACTGAGGCACCGAGGTTTGAAAGGTGGATTCCTGGACCTTCTTACCACTATTAGTTCAAAAAGCTCAATTGAGCTATGTATGCGCACATATGTATATTTTATTTGATGTTCATTTGGAAAAGAATAGTTTCGTCATTTGAAATATGTTGTCTTGTTTAAATGAAAGGAAAAAGATTTCATTTTATTAGTTAGCATGAATATTATTATTGTTAATGAAAAGGAAAGAGTTGTTTAAATACTTTCTCATATGCATGTTATCTATGTTTTAAGTTGTAGTTTAAGAAAAAAAAAATTACGTAGAACTGGGTTGTTACAATGGTGAACCCCACAACTCCCAAAAATCACTTGCAACCAAAACCCTTGTCACATGTATAGAGAAAAAGCAGATAATGCACTCATGCAACCTTGAGAAGGGATCTGATCCAAAAAAAGACATGATGGCTTTTATATTAATGAATCTAAGTAATGATTGCAATGAAAGATGAATCATTATGAAAAGAAAAAAAACCCTAGATCAGACCCTAGGTGAGGATTAGATTAGATTAAGACAAGTGTCCTCATCCTCTACTATGAGACAACATGACCTAAAAATGACTCAACCTAACAATAAAAAAGCATTCCTAAGTTTAGGTTAAGTGAATAAAGTAAAAGGGTCCTAATAATTTTATTTAATTATTAGGTGATTTTCCTATTCACTCCAACAACTAAGTCTTATCTCAATATACAAAAGACTACAAATATTGTGAATGAGTGCATGGATAGCTATACTTATCAACAGCAAATGTTGGTGGATGCTAACCCCATGCCACCAAGGAAGAGAATATTTTATTTTTGGCAATTATCCAAGAAAAGCATCTACATTTCCAAAGGAGATAGAATTTTTCTTAAATAATTCTACGAGTTACTCCAAACATCAAGAGAAACATAAAGTGTTGCAAAACATAAATCTTATCTTGGTTCCTTTGGGCAACAAAATCACTACATAGTGAAGATCTATGATTAAATTGATAACAATTCATTGATGGAGGACAAGAGTAGATTGACAAGCACACAAATGGACAAAGAATTTTAAGAGAGGTGGTATTCTCTAAAATCATGCCTAGCAATACAATGACTCAACAAAGGCATAGATTGCAGAACTTTGATTTGCATCCTTATTTTGGGAGTGGTGTAGATCATTCCCCATGGGTGACAAAACATGACAAATTCTCTTCAAAGGGCATGAGGGCACAAAAAGTAGACACAAGGTTGTCATCCAAATACCAAAAAGTCGCACATATACATACATCCCTAAAGTATCTTCAAAAAATGAGAACAATCCAGTTGTTAAGAACAATGTGATAAAAATGTGTGATTCACTTCTACATTATCCTTTACCTATGCCTGCCTCCAACAAACATGGTAGACCAATTGTTATAGAAGAAGCAAGGATACATTTAAAGCAAGGTGTGATGTTTAATGAGAAATCTAGGGTTTCTTCAAGTGAAACTCACCCAAAGACATTAAGATAACCTCATGCTTGATAAGATAATGTAGAATGTTTTCAAGCAAAGCTTAAGCAAGCAATTCACCAAAGTCTCGATGCCTATAATGCCAAGCACAATTCTTTGGATTTATGTGGAGCTACTCAAACTCAAGGTGGATACCCTATCATTGATGACATTATACAAACTACAAGTAGTTTCACTCTAAAAATAGTGACTAAAGTGGAAGCTTTTGGGAAGGGTTTGCAAAATGAAGTTGGTAAGTATAATTATTTCTTGAATGTTATCATATAGTCACTATGGCTTTCATGGATATTTTGGGAGGAGTTTCCTACACAATCAAACTCCTAGAATGTCCATGTGGCCAATCCTTGTGTTGTTTGTGCACTCCACGATATTTTTGTCACTTAGCTCAATGACAATAGAAGCAACCCAAGAAGTTTTTGCACCTAGATCTTTGAGAATCACTCTCAATGCACTTTATCTTGAGAATGATTTCTTTTAGTGGGCAACAATGAATGATGCATTAAAGTATTGCTTGTGATCTTTGACAACCTACATCATGCATGGCACAACTTCAAATTGGGAGTCAACTAACTTTTTAGATCACCCAACTTCGTCTTGATTGAGGGCAAGCAAATTCAAAGGGGGATTTGTAATGTCCCCTTTGTTGCCCTTTTTAAACTAGCAACATGGGAGTAGGATTGAGTGAGCGAAGTAGCAGTGTAAGAATAGTTAGGGTCAATTGAATCATGAAATAAGGTGGATGAGTCAGTTAGGGCCAATTAAATGAGGAAAGAAGACAAATAAGTCAGTTAGGATCACTTAAATGAGGATAGAATTGTCAGCTAATTACCATAGATTGAGGAATAAATTTGGTAGTTAAACTGCCATTGATTGAGGACAAGGAGTAACTATGATTGAGGAAGCATAGAGTATTTAGGCAATGTAAGGAGGAAAAGAGAAGGTGGTGACTTCAGAAATTTGAAAACAAACTAGACTCTTTGGCTTGTGATGCCATCATGGCAACTGGTGGCATTTGGAGTTGAAACCCTTCAAGCATGACAAATCAAATCATCTTGGGGATGGAAACCCTCAAGCACAAGATCAAAAATTTGAAAAGATGCAAAATGTTCAAAACAATTTTACATTTGTATGCATATCAAACAAGCATGTTCAAATTAGTAAGTTCCATTAAACTACTGAATTTCAAGTTGTATGTGTGTTTGAATAAAATATAAAAACATACAAAATGTTTATTGTTGTAGTATTTTTGGTTTTGTTATTTTGTATGCTTCTAGTTCAGGTCTTTACAAATTACGGGTGACACTCCATGGTTAAGTGCACTTGAGCCAAAATAGCAATCTAAGTGGGCTTGATAATGGGGAAACTTCATGGTTAATTGCACTTGAGACAAACCTTCAACAAGTGTTGTGCCTTCTGAACTATTCACTATAGAACTCCCTAACTCATTCATTTTCAAGTAAGTGGTGTTTTCAAAGTGTCACATTATTGAGGTAGCAAAGTTAAGTGGGTTTAATTGTGAGGATAAATCCATAATTAAGTGCACTTAATTGAAAGTAGTACTAGGATGGGCGACATCCCAAAACTTCTTTTTGCTCTGCCCCTATGAACACTACTGAGACACAACAAGTGCCAAGTGAACTGTTCATACTCATGAGAGATGGTTTCTTGTGAACCACTACTCATGAAATATGGGTCAATGTAGATTGACTCCAGTATACATAGCTGAATCCCAATAAATCATAACATAATTTGATATGCGATGTAAACACCACTTTCATAAAAATGAAAGAACTAGGAAGCTCTATAAAAATGGTTCATAAGGCACAACACTTGCTAAAGGTTTTGCAAAAGGAGTAGCAAGCTAAGTGGGCTTGATCATAGGATTAAGGAGAACTCCATGGTTAAGTGCGCTTGAGCTACAGAAGGAATGGGATGGATGACCTCCAAAACATTCCCCAAGCTTCACCCCTATGAGCATCACCCACATTCAATGAGTGGCAAGTGGACCATTCATACTCATGAGAGATGGAACTAGTACTCATGAAATATAGGTCAACGTAGATTGACTCAAAAATACATAGTTGAATCCTAAAAAATCATCACATAATATAATACACTACAAACAGAACACTTACAAGAAAGTGAATAAGCTAAGGGGCTTTATAAGGAATGTTTCGTAAGGCACAACACTTGCTGCAGATTTTACAAATGGGGAAACTAACTAGGCTAACCTAGCTAACTAGGCTTGAGTGTGGGGAAACTCCATGGTTAAGTTCGCTTCAGCTAGAGTAATCTTAGGATAGGAGGTCTCCAAAGAAGTCCCAATGCTTCACCCTTGTGAGCATCACCTAGATGCAATTTGTGATAAGTAGACCATTCATACTCACATCAAATGAGTTCTTATGAATCACAAAATGTAAATTGACTTGAAACTGCACAAGTAATCTTGATAAATCATCACAGAAGGAAGATCCAATCTAAAACAATTCTATCCAATCTGCTACAAAATAATGTAAGGTCCATATCAAATAGATTCGATCTTGTGATGTTGCTGAGATCTAAATCTTTGCTTGTTCGAGTAGAGCAAAACTTTGTCACCAACCTACAAATGTGGAGAAACTCTATGTCGATTATTAAGATGTTTCCATTTTTCTTAAGTCTTCAATAAAGTATCATGGACCTATGCATGGTGGTTTTAGCCACATGCTGAACAAAAAAGGATGCCTTATCCTTCCCAATTTGCTAATGAACTTAAGAAGATGTGGAAGTGAGTACAATCTCATAGGGAGCAAGTGATTGATAACCTCAAATGGATAATGTGCTGTATAAACATGGATAGCACCATTGTAATCATGCAGCAGTACATGGACATAAGTGTTCCACTACTTATAATGGTGATGATATATGTGGAAAGCATGAACCACGAACAATCAATTACTTTAGTTTAACCTTTAGTTCATGTATTCAAGGGTGTAGCAAATTTCAATTTACAACCTAAAACATTCCACAAATTTTCTAGAAGTGAGAAATTTGGAATCATAATAAAAAATAATAGTAAATGGTAAGCTTAAGTGACACCATACATGTTGGAAAAGCAACTCAAACAGCTTTAGAAGCATCTATAATTTTATTGCATAAAACAGATATAGCTGTCCTAGAAAACTGATATACAACAACAAAAATATAATCATGCTTCCTAAAAGTAGTGGTAGTGCACTAATTAAGTCCATGGAGACGAATTCAACAAGGCCTACAGGAAACATGGACTGGTTGATATAAACCAAGCTTTCTGTTAGAAGGTTTAAATTGACTACATAGTCAATACTTTCATATAACATGTTCTACATGCTTTGTCATAGAACCCAATAGAAATATCTCAGTAAATGTTGCAATTATTCAACACACCAATGTGACCACCATATAATGAAGATCACGTCTCTTTGATAAGCGTGAAGTGTGATATGGCTACTGAAACACAAAGCTAGTTAAATTTGTATAATAAACCATCTCTATGTATAATCAAGAAAAGGAGTTGAATTTACCATTGTGAATGGTTGTAAGTTTGTAACAAAATAAGAATTGGCCCTAAGTGTGGATCCGAAGAATAAAGTGATTTCCAATCTTCATATGCAGCATATATAATATCAAGAATATGCAGAACCTTGGAAGGTGATCTACTAAACGTACCAACAAATCTATTGGCAGTCTTCTCTTTATACTTAATGACAAGATGAAATTGTTGGATGTAAGAAACCTGTTTAAGGTGTTCAAAAGTATGAAAGATGGTTCCCTTACCAAGAATGGAATGTCCCAATTGCTTGAGACATGAGTGTCTGAACCAGTCTATAAAATTCTTTTCATATGTGTCATGCATTTGTTTGGTTTCAGAAAGTGTTTCTGAATAACAAGAAAATGGGTGGCCTCCCTAGTCAAAAGTGGTACCCATACTATAAGGGTGTTTAATTGTAAACTTTAAAAGAATGATGCAAGTCAAGAAGAACAAGTACTGGAGTGGAGCAAAGGGAATCCTTTAGCTGCTGAAAATACTTTTGTGGCTGCTGTATTCCATGAAAGATGCTTCTCATTAGAGAGTTCATGAAATGATCTAGGAACATGAGAGAGGTGCCAAATGAATTCCGTATAGAAATTTATGCCACCAAAGAAGCTGTAATGTCCCCTTTTTGGGAAACCCTAAATCTTGCCCTGATTTATTGAAGATATCCTTTTATAATGGTCTAGTGTTCAGACTGTATTCTTTTTCTCCTTTTCCTGATCAATCATAGGATAAAAACATTCATAAGTCTATTCATTTTTCTATCAAATAATCATGATTACCTATAAGGCTCAATAATTGTTGCAAGCGTCATTATTATATAATCGTATTATATATATATACATACAATAATGTCAATGGAACAAAACATATCAGCAATGTTATAAGATAACTAGTAGCATGCATGATTTATCATTCCCAATGTTATCAATAAAAACAAGATAACATTAAATAAATAGCATCATGTATGAATTATTATTAATTACACTATTATTTAAATCCATGATGTATTTATCATCATTACTCAACTGTACAAACATTTATCTAACTTATTATTTAAATTCATAAAATACTTATCTCCTTATTGCTGGTCAATTTTGCAAATATCCCTATTTCTCCAAGCGCTATCGTTCTGTAGAACCTCTTTATTTCCAGCCAGTCATGCCTTTCCTTTCTTATTCTATTCCCTTCTTTCATATTTCTGCTATGATGATCATGGCTCCCAAGAGCACCCTTGGATCTATTGTTTTATCTTCTTTTACTCTGTTCTGATGCATATTTTATTATACTTGTTGATCCTTTCTAAATCAGACTTCATATCCCCTTTGTTCTCATTTTTCCATTATGTTCTCCATTTCCTTATTTGATGCCTTATCCTTACTTCTCAACTGCTGTCTTCCCAGATTTCTGGTATAATAAGCTATTGATTCACTCACTAATTATTTAATACAGAAATTACTTATCACCTAGTTATTATTATCTGCAGACCTTTCTCTTTTTTTTTCCAGCCCCCGATGCCTTTCCATCCTGCAGAAATCCTTCTTTAAATATTTCATAGCCCCTCATCATGAGAGGTGGCTTTTTGACCAACCGATACCCCTTGAGGAGTTGTGTCTTTTCCCAGCACTGCTCTGACTCATGATCGCTGATTTTGGAGGCCCCGATATCTTAAGGTTTTTGTTTATATATTTATTAACAATCGTTTCATAAGACATTCGGTGGTTTATGATCATTGTAATGCTTATTATTTATAATGTCTATATTTATAATTTTAATATTACTATTGATAATTCAGATTTATATTTATTTTATTACTTTATTTTTTGTTGTTTATTTTATTCATCTAATTTTTGATGTTTATTATTAATATTAATATTTTAATATCTCTTATTTCAACACTAATAAATTGCCAGTTATTATTTTATTTCAATCTTTTATTACGTATTTCGCGTATTATAGTGATTATAATATTTAGTATTTATATTTGGTAAATATAGTATTATCTTCTATGATTACAATTTTAATAATATTAAATAGTGAATGTTTTTAATATGTATTTTGTTTACCTTGTTTTCGATTTCTCGATGCTACAATCTCGGGGGACATGACAGAAGCTTTTTAGATAGCTCATATTTGATGGAGTAAGCTAATCGTTGAGTGCCTTGACTTTTTTGGATCTTCGTGGACACTATGTAGTTTAATAACAGAGCCTAAATATTGAATGGGCATGTATTTAAAGGAGAAATTTTTCATTTTCTCTTTTAATTTGAGTTATTGGATTAAAAGAAATGCAAAAATATTTAACAGGACCATCTCATATGCTACGAAAGACTGATATATCGTCCAAATAGACTACTCTGAATTTCCCCGGATGTATGTGAAATATGTCATTGACATGTACCTAGAATGTAGTTGGTGCATTATTGAGATCAAAAGGAATGACAAGCTACTGATGTAGACCATACTTAATTTAAAAGTTGTCTTCTAGACATCAAAAGGATCCATGCATACCTGATGGTCTCTGCAAGTTAGATTTTGTTGAAAATATGAAATATTTAGCCCACTTTAATTTGGTCAATGAGATCTTCAATCTTTAGAAGTACCAATTCTTCATAGTAATGTTGTCCAATTCTCAATAGTTACTACACAATCTCCAATCATTTGTCTCGTTTTGGGCAAAAATGAAATAGAAAAACCACAAGGAGAAGAGCTAGTAGAGATTTTATCAGCATCAATTAGTCTTCGCAACTGCTTCTCTATTTTTGCAATCTTAACAGGCGTTGTATGATATGCAAACAGTTTGGCAGTGAAGAATCTATAATCAAATCAATGTTGTGTTCAGTGTTTCAAAAAGATGGAACCCCTGAGCTTCTTCAAAAACATCAAATATATACATCAAGAAAGGCCTTAACACCTGAAAGAATAATCTTTCCTATGTCATCTACTTTAGCTTGTCTGAAAATACGCATGATTAAAAACTTTTGATATCTTCCAGAATGAAAATTTTGAATACATTACAATCCTTTTGAATATCATTTGTTGCATCACCCAACATGAATGGCATGTTGAACGAACAGGTAAGGATTCAAAATATTCAAGTGACTAACATCACAGTGAACAAATCTTTGTAGGGCCCAATGACCAAGGTGATTGCACATTGCTGTTACACCAAGGTTGGATGCATAGCATCACTAACAGAACCCAAATGATAGGCCTTAGGGGGGTTGTGGGAAGATGTAGATCTCCAAACAGCTCATAAGACACTAGCTTTTTCAAATTTTAGGTGAAAATCTCTTCTTGTGGGCTTATCGCTTATCATCAAGGTAAGCTACAGATCTTGAGCAATTGGATTCTCAACTGCATTTTCCTCATCTTCTGCTTAGGATCTTGCTTGATGAAGACAGCCTTAGATTTTTCCTAGTTAACTCTTTGCTCTTTAATTGAATAGCTATATTTCTTATGGTACTTGCAATTCTTGTTCCTGTTAGCAACAAATGGTGAAAGCTAGCTTGAACCTTGAGCGTATCCAATGTGCTGATTTTAAGAGGTGGAATGTTTGACAGGAAGGGATCTATAGTAACGAGACTCGCCAGGACTCGGCAAGTCCAGAGTCGAGTCACCCTAGCCGAGTCCTAGGGGCTCAAACTCGGACTCAGCCGAGTCCTGCCGAGTCTTGGTTGGACTCGCCGAGTCTGGTGGACTCGCCAGACTTGCTGAGTCCAGGCAAGTCCCATCAGCAGGACTCAGCAACAAGCAAGGTTTGAAAAGTGCAAAAAATTACATGAAATTTAAAGTTAAAACTTTATTTTTTACTTATTGTGAATGCAAAATGATGTACGTCATGAAGGTTTGTATGGTTTTGGAGGTCTTAATTTGGGCTTGGTGGCGGGGGCTCTGCCCCAAGACCCCGCCCTGTATCGCGACAAGGAACGCACCCAAGGTGCCGCCCCGAGACCCCGCTGGGGGCACTGCCCCCAGACCCTGCAAGGAGCGTTGCCCCTTGACCCAACTGGGGTCACTACCCCCAGGCCCCTGCAAGGGGTGCTGCCCCTTGACCCCGCTGGGGGCGCTGCCTCTTGACCCCACTGGAGGCACTGCCCCTAGACCCCCACATTGGGCGTTGCCCCTTGACCCTACAGGGGGCGCTGCCCCCAAACCCCCGTGAGGGACGCTACCCCTCAACCTTGTTGAATCCCTCTTATGCTATTTTGTCCTTGATGTCATCTTATGGTTATCTGGCATCTTGATGGTTTGATGGTTATCCTCTCAGTTGATTCATACTTTGGTTGGCACATTTACTTCATTGATTATACTATTTTAAGTGGCTCTGATATCTTGGATTCATGTGCAGACTACAAGTGCTTGTTGTGTTCTCTACAGGTTGGGTACAGTATGGCTTGATCAAGCTCTTGCATCCTGAAATTGTTAATGGTTCACATGGTGCAGCTTGTTTCTCAGAATAATAAGGTGATCATTATTGTGTTAATGGAATTCTGAACTTTTCATGAGATCAGTCTTTATTTTTCTTCTTAAGGCCTTGGACTTAAATGTGATGGAAAATCGGTCTTGGTTAAAAGGATTTAAACTTATCTCCTATGTGCATTTACAAAGTCAAAATGTCCAATATTGACTTAGCTTAAAAGCCGACATCATGGCATATCTTTCTTTTTCGGTAAGACCGCGCGTATAAAGTCTTACCACGGTACCGCAGACTGCTAAGAGAGCAACCGCGGTAACGCGGTGTAAACCGCCAGCGGCTAACAAGACTGTTACCGCTATACCGCGGGCAGTCAGGATGGAAGCTGCGGTAATGCGGTGGTAACCGCCAGCGACAAGCCAGACAGTCACCGCTATACCGCGGGCTGTCAGAACGTTAACCGCAGTAGCGCGGTAGAAGATGTTAATGGTTAGTAAATCGCTACCGCTATACCGCAGGCAGCTTGAATGTTGACCGCGGTAGCGCGGTGGAAGATGTTAGCGGTTAGTAAACCGCTACCGCTATACCGCAAGCAACTTGAATGTTAACCGCGGTAGCGCGGTGGAAGATGCTAGCGGTTGGTAAACCGCTACTGCCATACCGTAGGTAGACAGAAAGGGAACCGCGGTAACGCAGTGAAACTGTTAGCGGATTGAAAGCTTGTTACCACTGTACCGCAAGATGGTAAAATGGAAGCCACGGTAGTGCGGTAAGGCATAAAATGTCAGATCTTTCTCGGTTTCCAAAGTATGTTATGTGATCTCGAATGTTTAATGTTAGTCCTCTCGGACTCCAAAAGCTATCATTTTTTTGCAAAGGATTTCATATGGAAATTAGGGCAAATCGTTATGCTGTTGTTCGAGGGTTTGAAACCCTAATCTTGTCACCTCCATGGAATCTCTCTCTTGACCGTTTCACTGTGAATTCGACTGTTGTTTTTCTGCAACTCTTGGACAGCGAATGGAGAAGCTTGAAAGACCATCACTATGGTCGTTTCTCTTGTCAGGTTCTTAGCATCGAGTGAATACTCGAAATAGAAATGTGGCTCGGGTTGCTCAGCTACTCTACGGTTCTGGTAAATCGCTTATGAAAATTCTTTTTTGGTCTTCACAGGTATTCATCTATTTTATCTTTACAGAACCGTTACCTTCTTTGATAAGGCTAATAAGGAATAAGCGTTTTGCTTCTGCATGGCAGTTGAAAAATTGGTTTATTATAGATCTTATGCCGTTTTTGTTTAAGCTCTGCATGTATAGGCTTCTGGTGAAGACTTGCTCAGTCACTCTTCTATTCTTGGTCATTGTTATCCTATCTTCAACAGAAAGAAAAAATCTCTCTCGTGTGATCACTGTTACATCAGATCTGCCCTGACAGTTATGATGAAACCTCAAATACAACCTTGCAATAACCTTCTGGTATGTTAACAGTTGTAATACTTCCGAAGAGTAATGTCCTTTGAAAAAGGAAAAAACCAGTGGTTTAGGGTTCAATGATGTCAGAATATCAAAAATAAAAAAATAGGTGCATTACTATAAAGGGCTCTGGAAGTCTATTTGTGTTTTGATGCTGAAAATTTGGAAAACACATTGTGTATCCAGATTGGTAGTTTTTTGTATGGGAAAACATTGAAATTCAAAAAGGGTGAAAAAGAGAGAAAGTATGTATGATTGAAAAACAGTTTGATGAGACTGTATTGTAATAGAGATAGCATTTTCCTCAAGATGCATCAAGATTAGATAATGCATGGAATTTTGAAGAGTCAATTCTGACTTTTGAAAATTCTATGTTTTGTCTATCAAGAGGCACTTGACAGAAATCAAGTGAAACAGAGAGATCCTCTGTATTATTGTATGTTCTATGAAAATCAGAAAAGGGGTTGGTGCTCCTTGAGATTGGTGTCTTTAAACAGAGAGATTGGTGTCTCTAAATAGAGGGGTTGGTGCTCCTTGAGTTGGTGCTCATAAATCAGCCTTTGAGGCTTTGTCAAAATAAATTATTGAAATGAAAGCCTGAAAAAGGCAGCAGGTTTAGGAGTAGTTTTTCTACCCCAGGAGGGTTTTCCACTCGTCATATCTTGTGTCTTTGTGTCTCTTTTGCTTCAGTACTTTTCTGCTTAAAATGCAATGTTACATTACTCATTTTCAATTTGTATGATTGCATTCAATTACATGAATGACACTATCATTAAAATGAGAACATATGTATGTCTCTTTTCAGCTTCAATTTAAATTTGTTTAAAAAGGTTCAAACACTGATTCACCCCCCCCTCTCAGTGTAATTTCACTCCAACAAACCTCACTAGAGGCACTGCGCCTAGACCCCCACAAAAGGCACTGCCCCTCAACCCCATTAGGGCAATTTCCCTAATACTTGAGATTATGGCTACTATATCATCCAGGACCTATCTTAGACACATTTGTAGGAAGGAAGTAGGCTCATTTGAGCCATAGACTTCTAGTTATTGTTTTGAATCTTCTGATATGTCATATTTGTTTGGAACATTTGATGTCATGGATTTCATATTCCATGAGTTTAGTATACATTTGAGTCTTTGACTATATATCTAAGTGTGTTATTTCCTTCAGCAGCTCAGATATAATTTGTGTACTTTATACTTATGTGATCGATGTATACTTGTGTATGTGATCGAATTTGCTTCTATTTAATGATTTTATTGTGTCTTTAAGGTTTATTCAATAAAGGGTGCTTGAAACAAGTTTTAAATCCTTAAAAATCTCTAAATTTCTAGGGTTTTTTCGTTTTGCCGAGTCTCTAATCTTGAGTCAAGTCACCCTAGCCGAGTCCGAGTCTCATTACTATGATCTAAACAGTTGGATCCTAACTTTTGAAGCCTAAATCCTAGTTTAGCTTCAACAAAAAAAATTCTTTTACATACACTTTACAAGGAATTTATTTCAAACATGGATAATTCTCTAATTATAGGAAGTTATTCATAAGTAAATTTTATCCTAAACACCTCTTCTGGATTAAGGATCTCTATCTCAACATGAGGCTTGGTGAAAAGCTCAATGTATTGTTGCACTAACTAACCAAGACATTGCCTGAATTGAAGCCATCATGGCCATAGACTTCTTGATACCCGACACAGTAGAACCTCTTCTTCACAGCATCTTTAAAATGGTCCACTTGAGTGATTGATGATTAGGGCCATCTTCGTCATCAACTGCAGCAGCAACAAGCATATTTTGATAATTTTTCCACTCATTCTTGCATAGCTTCTTCTGTATGAACTTCAGCAGTTTGGATATTGTCAATATGCCTCAAGGCTGAGGTGCTAAGAGTTGAGCTTCTCACCATTGAAGATGCAATCAAACCTAGGGATCTTGATTTTAACAGCAAGTAGGACACATTTCAATGGTTGTTGAGCAAATAATATTGTAGCTGGATTCCAATTCTGTGTTGTTTACTTTTTTCTACTTATCTCTTGCATAACATAGGCCTAGTTCACAGTCTGGTTGGCAAGGATTCGCTCAATAGTGTTGGCTTGACTAGTGAAGATCTGCTCAATGTCATTCATATTCACAGATTCCTGCATGAATTTCTTAAAAGACTTATTTCTCAAAGTATATTTGAACCAATCTGGTAAAGATATTTAGAATCAAGGCTCAAATACCAACAATCTAAGCCAAAATGCATTGATTTACAGGATTTGTGACATGTACTTCTTTTAATTATTACCATTAGGATGCTGCTCCAATGCCCTACAACAGCATTTATTGGCAGGCCACACCAGGGCTGTCACCCCATTGACCTCTGTGGTGGCAGCTGAAATTCATGGATGCTGTTTTGTTTCCAAGGAAGCTGCAGCAACAAAGGAGGCAGCAAAGAAATCCATTGTGCTCCCAAAGCGAGTTAATAGGAACAAGATCTAGTGGAGGTAAGCAGTAGAAACCCTTAAGAAGACTAGATTGAAAGCCTTGATCAAGATAGAAACCCTTGATAGGACTAGATCCAAAGGCCATGACCAATAGACTTCAGTACCAATCGATATGAACACAACTGCAACCAAAAAGGAACACAAAGGAATTGACAACAATTGTACATGTTCTATGCTCTAATGTATTAGGTATTTACATAGCACAAAAATATACAGAGAAACTTGTAGATGAAAGGAAGATTCTAATAAAAGAAATAGAAAATGATCTAAAGCAAGGGAAGCTTCTAGGAGAAGATATATGTATTGTAAGATACATAGACATATGTGCAAATAACAAGAATATATACTTAAATACAATATAGCTCATGTGAATATGTCTGATCACAAGGCCACTTTGCACTAAGTAGCAAATTGAAGTCAATTGAGATGGCATTGCTTTGCATTATACACTTTTGCTCTGGATTGCAAACATAATCTGTTAAAGGCCCAAATAAGCCTAACATCAAATAAAAAATGCATTAAGTTTAGTTCCTTAAATGTCTTGCTTATAATTGCATCAATTTATTTGATGGATAATCATGTTTTGTTAGTAATGATGTTAAGAAAAATGTATCTTAAACGTAGCTTTGACATATAATTGAGGAGTCAGGGAAAGTTATCAAAAAAATCATTACCAGCAATAGCAAATCCTAGAATTTGAACATTGCTAAATATGTAAGTAATAGTTATCAGCTTCCTTTATTAGCTTCAGTCATGTTCACTTCAATAATTTCAACCACAATATTTTGATCATATACACAGTCTGGCTTCCAATATTTTCTAGTCCAATGACAGTGCATCTCCTATTTGCAGTATCCAGTAATTCTAGCTCAAAATTATAAGCAAACCATGTAGTCTACCTGGCACCCTGGGGTTTGTTAAAGAATCTATATACCAATCTGATCAATCTGATAACTCTAACCTTTGAGCTACAGAAGCATACACTTGTCTATTTATAACAAAACAAATTCATATCATCAATTCATCCATTACAGAGCATATTCAAATGTAAATACACAACCTATAACATCAAGACAAGAGATATATTACACCATACAACAGAGAATGATAGAGTTTATCTGGACATAAATCTGCCATGAGGATCCACTGTTACTGGGCATGTCTCCTTTCAAAGATAGAAGCCAGCACAAGCTTTGCCCACAAACTGATCTAGCGCATGGAATTTACATAGCGGCTGAAATATCTTTGACAATCTGCTGCTAAATAATTGGGTTGCACATACATAAACAAAGACTGGTAAAATTTGGGTAACGAGATCAATACTCACACATTCTTCCCACCTTCCTTGAGCCACCAAACAGTCCAAACTACCCTTCTATTCCAATAACACTCTCTGCCTACCACCAGAACCGTGCTCCTCTATCAGCCATGAGTCTCGCATTGTTTACCAGCTCAACACTGGATGACTGAAAAATCAGTCATGATCGTAGTGCAGCAGCATACATGGCCATGGAACCCAGCAACAAGTATACATGGTCGAAATGCAACATACCAAGGGAATCCAAACCACAATATGTCAAGCATTAAGTAATTGAGTGTGTTGTTTCTAAAAGGTAACCATTGATAATTTTCATAGATGCCTCAATTCACAATTGTTCTGTTGCATTAATCACCATGCCAAAGCAGGTTTCCCATGTCTGCAATACAAAATCATGAAACGATCTAAATGAGAAGCATCACCATCAAAAGTCGAACTTAAACCAAGTTCACTGGGTGGCCAAGCATGAACTAAGGCCACTTTGCACTAATAATAAAGGTATATTTAAAGATGTGAGAATTAAAAGTTCTGCTCTGAGTTACCCACGAATCTGTTAAAAACTCCTTTTAAGGTTGTTAACTTCAAATAAACAACCATCAGATTCATTTCTTTCTTCAAAATTCAAATTGTTTCTTTTTTTGTTCTATTGTGTCCATCGAGTTAAAGAAGACCCATTTAAGTGAACAATGCAATGTAATTTGATTTTGATAATTAGGCAACAGAATATAGGTTTTCTGTTATTTCTTCCCCTAATGCATTTAGCTGATCAAGTGCTAATAGTTGCAAGAAAGTTCTTGTAATTTTTTAAAGAAAAGACAGTCCATGAGTTGATTTGGTCTCCTTCAATTTCCTTTGGGTTCTTGTTCCAGTAAATATATAGTCGATTCTCTAAGTTAATTTCAAGAGTGCGGGTTCGATCTTCCGAGGGTGTATAATATACTAATTGCTTTAAAGTAATTTTCTTGACTGAGGGCAAATATAGAAATGTGAATCGCAGTTGAAACAAGGGAGGTAGTTTCAGAAATATTGTCTGTCAAAATTAGTCTTTCCTGTGTAAGAGTTAAAAAGAGATACAATATGTATGCAGTAGAGATTGTAGATCATTGAAAACTCGGGGAATTTCGACGCATGGGTGCCTCTTTATAGATTGGCATTTTTTGTCCTTTATCAATTACATGTCTGCTAAATGAAATTAAAATCTGTAATTTTGAGATTGTTACTGTGAGTGACTTTCAGCACTAAAAATTTGACCTTTGTTTAGCTATCTGTGCACTCGGATGCTATTAAAACCAAATGATTTCATTTCTGGAGCCAATACTAACAGTAAATCGTATAGGGATTTCATCTGGTGGAGAAAAAGAGGAGTCAGTTATACAGACCTGAATTGTTGCCCAGACAGTAACAAAGAGAGGAACCCAATTCGAGAACGGAACAAGCCATCTCTCCAAAATCCAAGCAAAAAGAAGTAGAGGAATAAGAAAAGGCCACATGGGCTTATCCGCCATAATTCGATTCCAAATTTCCTGGCCTTCTTTTCTATAGATGTCCTTCATTTTCCGAGCCACCCTTTTACGGGCTCTGTATATTGGTCCTCTGCGCTCAAGAATCACATCTTCTTCGTAACGAACTGACATTTTTGCCACCTAATTCAGATCCAAAACACCATTAATTGTTCTCAACGCCCAAAATTTAGTTCCAATTCTCTAGAGTGAAGGGGGCTTTGAAAGGGATGTACAATATAACAGATTATTTGACCTTTTAAACTAGTGAGCCGATTTAACGGCATCAAGCGGAGACATTTGCCAAAGACAAGGGCTTTGACCATTATTCGGGTTTTGTTCAATAGTCCTAGCCACTTAATTGCACCTACTTTTAATGTTTTCCACTAGGCGAGCTGAATTTATGCATATTGACCTGGGTTTCAACATATCACTTTATCATTATTTATTATGCAAACTGTTATATGCTTAATAAGAGATAGCATTTCCACAGTGCACGTTAGTATAGTGGAATGCTTTTCCATTATTTAATGCGCTCCGACGACGATGTTCCGTCCTATTTAGAAATCCAGGGTAATTTTCACAGCCGGCTGATCGCGCTTTTGATGCCGTTGATTGTTTATCGCCCAAGTACACCGCGCTTCGCATTGAATTATTGACCAACATCTTTTAGAGGGCAAAGGCTTCACGCGTCTTTCGTTTTATAGGACAGAGACCTTAGGTTGTGAGTGATAAAACTAGTGACGTCGCTCGATTCTCATGCGGAACAGTACGTACAAGAAGAACAATAAAAGTACCTGTGACCACTTCCACCATTAATTGAGGAATGAGAGCCCGACGGCTAAAGTAAAAAGTGCACATTTTGTCACAGGAATTCGGAACAAAGGACATGATTGGATGCTGAATTCCGAGCAAGAAGTTGTTGAAGGGCGGCTAGAGTCCTACCGATTACAGTCTGTAGAAGGTTTTATTAATGTGGACTTTCTTCTTCCCCCTCTTGGGGTAGAAATTTCCTTTGCTTGGCGGGACCGCGCCTCTTTTGGATGGAGCAGTTACAGTAATAAATGAGAGTTATTCCAGAGAAAATGTAGTGTAATGGTCAAATTAACATGGACTTTTAGTTTAATGTAACGCAATTAGTGGTATTTTTCTATTGGATTTGATTCGTGATTAGATTCTTTTTAGTTTTAATTTCATTTCTATTTGAACTTTTCAAGTCTCGAAATTATCATTTTGTCTTTATTGTATATTTTTATATTTTTTCAAATTGACTAGATTCTATCCTCTCATATTAAAATTGTTAATATGAACTTAGTACCTTTCAGGTTTATAATAAGAATTAACAAAATATATTGAGACATCAATAAACTTTTAGATAAAAATATATATTTTGCTATTTGTGGAAAGTCAGATGAAAATTTAAAAAAACTTTCATTTACTTTGAATATATTAGCACACAAAAAGTTAAAGCGAGTGAAAACAATAATGAATGCATTTATTATTGAGGCTTTAATACATCGGAAGTTAATGAAAATATGTAAAAGTAGAGATAATGTTTATATTTAAGTCGAGGCTTCACAAAACTAGGAGTATTATAAGTGAATAAAAATTAATTTATATATATCTAGACTAGTGCTTGCACCCCATTCGAAGTGCAATGGTTACGTCGATAGCAAGATATAGCCAGGAGAAAGTGTAAATTGCCGGTTGGAAGAGAAACAAGTTCATGTAAATACATAGACATTTTGTTAGCAATACTTGCTAAATTGAAAACTTTTTCCATTATGTGAAACTAACAAACATTAAAATTGTGAAGGTATCATTTGTAAGTGTGGCAAAGAAGTGTGCAATTTATGCGTACCATGAAGAGTAGTATGTCTATCCATGTAACGTTGTGAACATGATATTTTTGACATTAAAAGATATATAAAATAGCTATATAGAACATGATTGTTTTTGGCACATTTTTTCCAGATTAAGTCATGATTTACATATTTTTCTCTAGTAGAAGAGATTTACATACTACACTTGTAAAGAGAACATGGAAGGTATATTAGGGTTTATAGTACGCCTAAGAAGTTTCAATGCTCTAAACTTCCACATCTAGTGCATCGACGCAGTCCTTGGAGGGAGCAACCTTTTGATGACACATTTCTTGGATAGTCTTGACCAAGAAGCTACTTTCTGCAGAGTAATCCAGTTGTTCGACCTTGGCAATAGTTGCTTTCAAATGTTCTTCACCATTGTACACGTCAACATTACAACGGACTGTGAAAAGGTATTGCTTGTTCAATACATCTCTAATCACCTCCTCGATAGTTCGGTCAGTAGTTTGATCAAATTGTAGGTTGTACAGTTTGTCTGCAGGCATGCCCAGTAGTTTTGGAGCCCCTTCATCAAATGCGATCGCCCATATCATATTTGTGTGGTCCTGCAACTTGACTTGGAGTATATACCTATAGTCACAGTTGGCAAGTATTGCATTACATTTTGCACAAAACCAGTTTCCATCATCTATTTGGGATAGTCTTTTTTTGCAAGGCTTGTTGTTTGCTTGAGAAGGGCAAGCTAGATAGCAAAATGAGTCCATTTTTATGAAGCGGGTTGTTGCCAATAGTATGCATTGTACAGGTTGTGTTGTATTTAGAGTTTCTTGCCGCATGCCATTGATCGTCATTCTTCTAGGAAGTGGAGGTGTCCGCAAGGAGTTAGTAGACGAATATTGAATGGCAATGTCATTTTCTTTGAACCAAGTTTTAATCTGCTTTGCCTCCTCTGTTTCAGGGTCTATCCATATTTTTGTAGTGGAAGAGGTGCTAATCACCTTGCCATTGAATTTAGAGAGACGCCCATTTCTAATAGTGAGGGTTGTTGATTCATGTAGGAGGTGCTTGTCTTGGAGTTGTGAACCCTCTTTTTCGGTTGATGGTCCCCATAAAGTAACATCTATAGGTGTGTTGTTGTTGTCCACTATCATTATAGTCCGCCTTGCAACCTCTGTCCCATCTCTTCTTCTGACTGTGGAGCATGGTTGTGCACAAATAACTATTCCAATGGCATTAATGTTTGAGCCAATGCTTTTGCTTAAAAGTTCATTGAGTGGTGTGAATGAGTAATGGTCTTTCAGGATGGAATGGTCATCTGCACAGAGGGTAATCCTTGAATCAGCTTGTAGCGAAATTTCCAACCCACTATTAAGCTTGTTATACAATTTATTAGCAGGACGTATTGATCCTCCAGATAATGTGTATGTTGCTCCGGGGGAAAAAATTTCATAATGGATGGCTGCTGCTTCATTAAAACACGTAACATGTGTCTCTGTTCCTTCACAATCTATAATATCGAAGGTAAACAGGTGACCACTTCCTTTGTTTGTGTTGTAGGTGCGTATTTCGTTCTTTATAGTTACATGACCTTTGACGATCCACCTTGGTTGGAACAGGTTCAACTTTTTGATACGGGTGATTGTCAATGGGGCGTTCGTTCCTTGGTTTGGATTGATACCAAATAGCAAACGTTTGGGGGCCAACCTTGTAGGAAGACAAGGGTTATTTGAAGTTGAAGGTGAAACAAAGGATTCTTTTGTTGATTGATCAACTTGTTCAGGAACTTCTTGACATAGGAAAACTAGGTCCCCAACTATAGCGTGAGTTGTGAGAACAATGTCAAGGTCAACAATAACAATCCACCTAAACAATTAGCATGAGAGTAAGTATAAGCGACACTATGTAAGTGGAATGTAAGGCTCATTTATTTTATGTAAAAGAGTAATGAATATACAATCATACTGTGTGGTAGTTGTGCGAGGGCAACTGTAACGTTTCAGGTGTACTATGGAGCCAGGCAAGATCTCGCTTGAATCTATGTTGTCATTGTATCTGGATGGCAATGACGCCTTGTGCTTGTGCACATCGTCGGAGATGTCTACCCTATATCGTTTGGTACACACATGTTCAATTCCAAAACTTGAGATTGCTATGACTTGGACATGGGGTTGCAAAGCCACATCTCCTTCATGCATCAATCTGATTGCATCCGCGGTTAATAAGCTTGCCATCGTGCAGTCCAAGGACAAGAACCCTACAAAATTCTATTGGATATAAGGAATTGTGGGGTAAAGTGGGGGAAAAAAGGGGCCTTTCAGTTAGAGGAAATTCAACGCATAGGAAAATACACTTAGAAATATCAAGCAAAATATTATTATTTTTTTTGATGAATTTTTACAATGGGAGTGACCAAAAGACAAAGTAGCAGATAAGGAGGAGTTGTACATTCTTCCCACAATGATATATCTTCTAGTAGAATATACAGAGGGTATTGCAACCTCCCAAACAAGCCAAAAATAAGGTCTTCGATGAGCATAATTAGTTGTTTTCGTTCTGTATGATGGCTTTAGTTCGTTTCAAAAGGGAAATCATCTATCCCAACATCGCAAAAAACAAGTAGCAGTTTAGAGCGAGCTATTTACAATCTATTGTATGTCTGAAAGGAGCTTTAGGAAATCTTCCTTAAGCTTAGCTGAATTTCCCATGTTGTAAAGTGCGTCATGTTTTACTGCTCGGAGGAAATCACAGTACGCATCCAAAACAATATATGTTGTACGGAATTTTTGGACTGCCTACTACACCATTTCCATGTCGTGGTTTTGTACGTGGCATGCATCATCACATGTCTGCTTAGCATCTTCAATAGTGTCGTGACAACCTCGCACGATGTTCTCTGCAAAAATTGCAATATTGCTCTGGTACATTCCACCGCAATTAACTGAAGCTGACTCTGATGGCGACAAAGGAGAAAAATCAGTCTTTGGTCCTATAACATCCGTCACAGAGGAGCTGCTGGAGATGGTGATAATATCTGCAGGTGGGTGGAAGTTTGTCATTACCTATTGACTTAATTTTTATATGAGTTAGTTATTATACTTTTAATATAAGAATGTAGCACTTTTTAAGTATAATCTTTGATTATTTTATCATAACTAACAATATTCCCCCTATTATATGCAGTACCATATTTTTGTAAGTGAGAAATATCAACTTTGTTTATTAACCCAATTTTAACAAAAATGTGTCCTATCTCCAAACTTAAAGATCAACATTATTATTTCCAACTACCCTTTTCTCCTTCTTCTTGAATGCTCCTATCGCGAAGTTGAACCTGGGATTTTTTATCTTTTTTTACTTTAGAACACTTTATCTATTTATAAATATTTTATTACTCTTAAAATTTAAAATATATCCACTATGTTTAAATTTTTATTTAATAAGTTTAATTCTTATAACAAAATTTTAAATTGCTCAAATTAGAATACAAATTCTATTCTACATTAATTATCATTGAACAAATGTGTATCTTCTTTTAAGTATTGATTAAAAAAACTAAAACTTTAGTGGCCAAGAGTTAGTTAAAATTTGGAACATAAAATTGTATTTGTCAAATCAATTGTATTTTATTATTTATTGAAATATCATAAAACATATGTTTTAGGTTTATTTATTTTTTAAATGATTTTATACCTATAAAACTTCAACAAATATACAAATTAATCTAAATACTTACGCTAAAATTTTGAGTTTTAATGTACTTTTATTTTTAAAATAATTACTTCATTCGACTTTAAATAAAACAAACACTTTAAAATAGGCTCCTCTAACTCATGTCCAAACAATCACACAACTTAAATAACGTTACTAAGGGTGCAATGTCTATCAAACATAAAGACTTAAAGCTTAAAAAATTGTATATTAAATTTAACAACGTAAAGGTTATAATTAACTTGCCCTATAATAAAAGCTAGCTCTTACGGCTCAGTTGACTGGGCTACCAATTCCTTTGGTTTTGTGTTTTTAAAGAAACCTATACTTCAAAAATCCTATCAATTATACAAATGAGATGGATGATTATATTATCTATGGCACACTTGAAAAATGAAGGAATCAAATAAAATCACAAGAGTTACCCAACAAGAGATCAAGAGAAAAAAACCATGGCCTCGATCTTAAGAAATTTTAACATACAAAGCTACCCAATAAGAGATTATACGGTGACATGAAACTATTCTAATCTTTAGATCTAAGGACACTCTTTCAACACATGGACCTATTCTAATCTCGTGTCTAATGTTCTGATCTACGACACTCATACTATAGATTTACAACAGCCTATGAATAAACATACAAAGATGGATCACAACATTGGGAATTAAATAAAATTTGATCTTCAAAAAATACATTATTAAATGCACACCACAAGGAAATCAACCATGGAAATGAGAATTGTCCTCCCCAACCACCATATGTGGCACCACCCAAAAATTTCACTCTTCACGGGTTAACTACTTGCACCCATATGGAAAGCCCTGATTAATTCACCCAAGGCTCAGAAGAACCCTAAGCCCAGGCACCATTCCGCGCCATTCTCCACTTCTTCAACCATGGGTTCTGGAGGGAGCTACACCGCAAGGTATGCACACAATGGATTTGTTGAGAAGGCTTTTGAAATTTTCAAGCACATGCACTCGACGGGGGTAAGGATTTGAGTGCATCCTCCCTGCCTATGCGCAAAAAGGAGCTTTTGAAAACAGTTATGGACATCCATCAAAGCATAATAAAGAGGTATTTTTTTTTCCATTAGTTGGAAAGGTGGAAAATTCCATGCAACATGTAAAAGCATGGACAAGACATCGAACTGTTTTATAGAATGCACCAAAGAATGCAATCTCAGGGACTATGCAAACATAAGGAATTTATTATAATGGCTTTAGGAACTTCCAAGCAGATGGAATAGGCAGGTATAAAGCCAAATTCCACAACATTTTGCCAACATCCACTCGGCCTACTGGGACTGGTCATTCTAGTCAGACGTTCCACTTGCAACTGGCCTAGGTAGATATGTATGCAAAACACCCCCACCTGGCCAAGCATGGTGAACTCATCTCTTATAAAATTGGGTGCAGCTTCATTAAACAACCAACGTCCAAGACCAGTTTGGTTCCATTAATGCAGAGCATTTAAAAACCAACAGTTTTCTTAAAGTAGAAAATAGAAATGTTAGTTGTTTAAAATCTTCACTCCATGAAATGAATGAGCATACTAACCAGTGAAACTCTCTGTCAGCCTGATCGAAATCTACAGAATTCAAGTGGATTTGATGTATTCTCGGAATGAAATCAGAGACTCCAACCGCCTGCCAATATCCCTATGCCAAGTTGGGACATTCTTATAAGTCAACCAAGCAGTAACATCAAGCATGATAATTGCACATTGCCCATGAGACTTTTAAGCAAATAGTTCCAAATCAGGATAATAATGGTATGGTTTAAAGAAGAATTAAGAAAAAAATATAAATATGCAATGCGTACATGATAAGACAAAGATTATTTATCTGCATATTAGTTTTGAAATGAACATATAACCTTGTCGTTGAATTGTAAAAGCTAATTTAAAAAAAAAAACAGAGTTTAAATCAAGAATTGAATACAAAACCATCTAAACATAATAAAAGCTAAAAAAATGCATACCTGTAAATAGTTATACAGTGGCCAACCACAGAAATATTTCAATGTCTTTCATGTGAAATAAGTACGTCCACACAAATGCATCACAAACTCTATCCTTGCAGTTTTATGCCTCGTGCAAAAGACCATGTACTCTAATTGGGATAGCATACATTCAATCTTTTTAATGCACTTTGGGCCTTAAAATTAGTCGACATTCAATAGCTACAGTGTCGATTTGGTAACATATTAAATCATAGGCCATGCACAAGACTGGTGTAGAACGGCGCGGTCAAACTCGCAGCCATCCCTGGTGACGTCAACTCACATGGGAAACTACGTTTCATCAACTCATTCTGGACTATTCAAGATCCTTCGTCAACTCACCATGGAGAGTCGATGACTGTCTTGTGGATTGCAAATGTCGTACGAGTGCCCAGATTGCCCAGCCTCTCCCATGTCCTACCATTTTAACTTTGTTCACGTGGGAACGGAAATCGAAGTATGGTGGTGGCCATGCCTCATAAAAATCCCACCATAATAGTCTAATCCGACATCAGACATCAGACTAATCTGGTGGTATTTCCCATCTATCGGCTAACTGTCGGTTAATTCTATCGACGTCTGACAATAATCTGGTGGGATTTCCCACCCAGAATAGCCTATCGGGTAATTAATTAGATATGTATAAATAATAAGTATATAATTAATTTTGATTTAATTAGGTAGTTAGTTTGGTAAATGGAAATAAAAATTTATATATTAAATGGAGGATAGATGTATGTAATTTTGGAAATATAATGAAGAAAGTTTATCAATGTCAAGTTAAAATCATTCAATGTAGGAGTAGAATCTGATGTCCTCGATGTGCTCACTCTTTTAGACTCTATCAAGGTTCAAAATCTACAAAGGTTGGGATTTGAGTCCCTCAAGTTTGAACCAATTGTCACAACCTTGAATTGATGTGTGAAAATGAACTTGGCATAAGGGAGTTAACTAAAAGAATGTAGTGACAAAGATTTGCTCACCTATGTCTTTTCTATGTCTAAAACTATTGAGCCAGTGTTTACAAACACCTTATGGAAGATTTCCAAATCACTGGGTCAGTTTTCCTAAGTAAATCCCTTGCTTAAACTAGCTTTATAGTTCTAATTGAATAATTGAAGACAACATGCATAGTAGTGCAGATGTACCATATAAGTCTAATGTAGATTAAGATTCTTTGTCTCTTAGAAAATAAAACATGCTCTAATGCTTTCTCCTTAGTCTCATATGATTTGTTGATATGTTTAATTGCATAAATGAATGCCTTCAAATACCAAGACACAACAACAATTCACAAAAGCATGTGCCAAGTCGGCTCACAACAACTAATGAAAAGGAGCATGAATTTTTAGAATTTGATTTTGAATTTTTGAGTTTAAAGTTCAATATTGTAGGCATTGGGATTGAACCAAGTTTGATCTCAATTATTTGGAAGTGAAATAGCTCAAGAAAATGATCAATTTGAGGCAAGGATCAAATGTGTAGAATTTTGTACAAATAGGGATATATAAATTATAAATAAATAATGAATATGTGGGAATGTGTGAAAAGGGGATGAAATAAGTTCAAATGTATAGGGATAGGTGTAAATGAGAATGAAACGCATGCATAAATGTATAGAGTGGTGAGTCAAATTTAGCACAAGAGTGTGTCACTTGTTGATATGTAATTATATTAAGACATTCTATCAAAATGTGTCAAAACTAAATGGGAATTGAAATGGGTATTGCTAATTACACTATGACATTTTACCCCCACTTTGAAGTGCATGTGAATCTAATATGAGTATGTATTGAAAGTATATGATCAATTTTCAACCAACATGAAAAATAAATATTCAAACATTTCAATAGGATATTTGGTCTATGTAAAGTAATGGACTATTATTAGATTCTTTGTGTATCTCTTTTATTAACATGAGTGCTCTATGTGATCCTATAAAATGGATAAAAACTATGTAATGAGTATCCTTTTTCACACAATTAAAATAGTCATGTAAATGATAAGTAGAATTTTGTATGTTTATGAAAAGGAAAGGTTGAGAAAGACAAAAAGAGTAAAATTACTGTGATGTGAAATGACATGTTTGGTATGACCATGTGATGTGACTCCACTCAATTGTAGAAAAAAAATTATCCACTCAATTTTAATAATATTTAATAGACTCTACTTGGTTGTGGGTGTGTAATGATATCAAGGTTTGTCTTGGTATGATGATGAACCTTTATGTAATATAAGTCACTACTTAAAATCTCAATCATAGGAATATTAGTGACAATATATGGCCTCCATAATTGACTCCATATATATTATGCAAGTAATTGGAGGAGAGGAGGAAATGAAACATGGTAATGTAAATGATGAAGATAATAGAGTAATTGCGCAAAAGCATATGGTGAATGTCATACGATCATCATGTGATGATTATCGAATCGCATGCAAGAACACAAAGTATATAAGAACATGGGTTGGCAACGATTATCAAGGAAAGGTTGCCCCTAGTATAGGAAAATCATAAAGGAAAGGATGGCGCAAACGCTAGATAAAAATCATAAATGTGCATTGAATATCAAAGCGAAGGATAGGCATGTAAGCACAAATAGGTAAGGGGAAGGCGCAAAAGCACATGTAATAATAAAGTATGAAAATGGGATAAGGTTCATAAGATAAAGGCATGGTAAGGTAAAAAGTGGCACATTAAATGCCCCAAATGTAGGAAGATAAAGCATGATTCTAAATATAAAAGGTGAAATGAGAACACAACAAAGAAAGCACAATCAAAAAGTCCAAAGTGCAAGGAAACAATCATAAAGCAAAGTGAAAACTAAAAAATATAGATATAGATATATAAATATATAGTCTTATAAAAGTACTCGTGAATCAAGAACAAATATAGGAGGATCCTCCTCTAAAATATTTTCTTCTTCCTAAAATTTTCATTCTATTCTTCCTCCTTGAATATTTCATTTTCTTCTTCATTACTTGCTTTTTCTAGTCATGTGTTTCGTCTTGATTCAAATTGTAGTTTTTATGATGTTTGTATTTCTTTACCTATTTTTGATATTTTTTGGGTGTGGTTATGCATACAAATTTTAAATTTTTTGATACACAACACTTTTATTTGGAATCTATGAAGTGTTTTTGGCAAGAAATGTCATTTTTTGTAATATGGGCCCTTTTTTATTCCTCGATGAGTGTGGTGGTCAATCATGTCTAAATTTACAAAATATCAACTTAGTTTTTATCTTTTCCTTTTTTGTACTTTTTCCTTTTATTTTTTTGACATAGATCATGTAAATATTTTCCACTACCATAATGAGGCTATAACTATCTAAGTGAAATGACTCAACTCTACAAGAAGCTGCTATAAATATATTTCAACCACAACCACTCTACCTTTGAATGCACACATTTTAAAACATTGACGAACAATGAGGGTACAACTTTCATATGTTTCTCCAAAGGTCTACCTAGTAGCATGTTGAACTTATTAGAAGTAGGGATGACATCACATAATTTATTTATTTTTGTCCAAACTTAAGAGGTAATTAAGTCATGAAAACCAAGTACCATGAGCTTAACTATCCCAATGATGATTTAGATATTATAGTACTAGTACATGAGCTAGTTTGTTGGTGCCACTTTCTTCTTGGTAGATGATTTGATCTTTTGAAATATTTTGAAATCCTTTAGAATATATCCATTTAACATAACATTAACACTCTTGTTGGTGACCTAAGTTTTAGACCCCAAATCCTAAGGTCTAATAATCTCCCAAGTGTAAGGGGTGTTAAACCTAGGAATATTACCACATCTATATTCAAGTTGGGAAACTTATGACCATTATTTTAGGTGGGTAAGAACTCCTTCACTTCTATCTCTACAAGACTAAGGGGGTTTCATTAAGGTCATGGAATATATATTACCATAGAAATAAAACACCCACATGACACAAACCATACCCATTTCATAGTGCACCCCTATTTTGGTTCACTTTGTACCTATATGCTATATTAGAAGAATCAAGGTTAAGATCCTTATTAAACAAATGATCTACTACATAAGTGTTAATGAATTTTTCTTGTAATATGAGAAAAATAAAATAAAAATATATTGAATCTTGACTAGTGTGCATTGTTCACTAACCCACAAACTAATACACCCATACACGATGTTGTAGGAGGTTCCTTGTCTATTGGTGTCATCACCAAGGGATAAGGAATATTTTTTGGATAGGTGGTGGGTGGATTTTTACCATAATCCATACGTACAATAACAATGAGGTCCCACAATACTTTTTAAGCAAGCTCTTAGGAGTTTTTGCTTGATGAGATCTTGAATTACTTCGACATGCAAGATTTTTAAGGTAGAGGTGGGGGCTCAACACAAGATAAAGTGGGGGTGCAAAGTGCCTAAAACTAGGCACCAAGACCCCTTGCTATACCAAAATTTGAGCATGTCACTATCTCTTTCATTGTGAAAAGAGGGTGTTGAGGTCGAGACCCTACAATTGATTAGCTCACTCATTTAGACCATTTTACAACATGTTGGGCCTTTAGCATAGGGTGATGTGGGTGAGTCTTCTAGGTCTCAACCTTCACCTCACATAGGTCAAAACAACGGTTCTCTTTGTGCTTATAGGTTTGAGGATGATTAGGACGCATGCATCCAATAGTAGGACACATCTAAATTGGATTATATTATCATGACAAATGAGCTATTGGATCAAAAATTTGGTATTGATAGACAAAAATTTGAACAAGGTCAAATTAAATTTATCATATTACATTTTGAAATGTAAGACTAATAAAATTACCAGATTGATTGTAATAAAATTTTAGGGTTAGAGTGTTCACCCCGCATCTAGCAACCCTCTTACACAACGATGTTGATTCCACGGGAATGTAACTAGTAAAGAAATAATAAGTATAATGCATATGAATAGTTCAACCTTATATAAATTATAATATTAAAACTTATATTAGATGTTGAATAGGTTAATGTTGGGCCTTCGACATCACAAATTGTTAATTAAAGTGGCTATACATCTTACATTGAGGTAAGCTTGAATATTTTAAATTATTAAATGTTTGTAAGATAATGTTAGGTAGATTTTGATAATTTAGTAATGTTGTTTCATTTTTAGACGATGACATCAATTGGCAATCCTCTTCTTATTCATACCACAATGGAGCATGATGTTGTCGCAATAGTATCATCTTTAATTCCCTTGACAGAGGTATAGCTAGATTACTAAACGTCATATTATATTTGTTGTTTTATATGTTATTTAGTGAAATTTTGATTGATATTAACTTGTAGTTTAATTTGTATCTCGATTCTTGCCATAGGGATTCATAACTCCAATTCATGAACATGCCCCTGTTATAGACAAAGAAAGGAAAAAAATAGTTCAAAGTGATTATATGCAGTGAGTGATTATTTTATTATATGTCATTCAATAGCTCAAATTTTATATATTAATGTGTGTAATTTTATTCTATTAGGTTTAAGTCCAAAATAGTTTAGAGAGGAGACTGAGTTAGCAGGTTTGAAAGAAACCATCATTGTATGCCTCTCCATCCAATTGAAAGTCAAGATGGCTTGTGATCTATTCCTTTACCCTAGAGGGAAGTGATTACATTAAGGTCCTTTTTTGTATGCCTATATGGTGTTTTTGTATAAATATTTTGTGTTACAGATATGTGACATTATATGATTATATGAATTTTTTGCAAGCTTATATGACTTTATTGTACATATATTGTAATTTTACCAACATATAGCATCATACACCTATATGGATTTTTGGTTAAAACAAATTTATTTTACCATTGTTGTCCATATTTTATATAAATGTTTAATTGAATAAACGAATGATTATACTAGTAAAAAGAGGGAATAAAGGACATGTATTTCATAATAAATGATTTTTTTTGTTTTGACATTTAGTCATGTATTGTGCATAATTTTCCAACACTTCTCTTTTTTGTGGATTTTGATGAAATTCTTCATGGTCTCATACATCACCTTCTTCACCTTTCTACCTAATTGTGCACAAGCCTGTAGACTATCATCATAAATCTCTTTAATGACTATTCAAAGCCATATAACTGGCATGTGTGTCTTAGAGATATTTGACTCCCTTTTCCTTTTCAACTTTCAAGATAGGCCTACTTGTAAATTTTCCCTCATGAACATCTCTTACAAGGTTTATAAATAAAATTTATTACCTCCTTCACTATATTTCACGAGTCTTTACTTGTAAACATTGTCCTTGGCTCAATAATCTGACTTCTGGAGGTTGTCTTCATTGTCCATGTAAAATCACCTAAAGACATAGAGACCACTATCATTATTCCTTTTAAACAACTATCTCTATCATATATTCTAATATGTAGAATTCCCTTGACTCTTCTTTGTTCACCACTCAATCGACTTGGCATACCATTGTATACTTTACATCATTATCTCCATTTATTGTTGTCATCTACACTTGATTTTTTGGAATGATTGTGTTTTGTCTCATGATAGGACTTTCATTGTCATTTAGTCTTGCATTCTACACCATCCTATTGACTTTCCATTTTCATACATGTTATAAGATTTAGAGGCCTTCTATGGACTATGTCTCTTTATTTGAAGACTAATATCATTTGTTAGTTTATTGTGAATTGATTTCTTATAAGCAGTGCCATACATTTGAAAACAATGTAACTGTTAGGATTGTATTACTATAAGGAATTGCCTTATAACTCCTTGTCATTATTGACCTCTATAGATCATGTTGACTATCCTTGTCTTCCATTTATCCATCTTGGAGCATTAGCTACCCTACAAGCTTGTTGAATCACTATCATTTATTGTCCCTTCAATTCTTGTTTACCTTACAAACACTACTTTAATGGCTTATTCATTTGAAATTCCACTTATTTTATTGCCTTTTTGAAGTCATTTTCGTACTAGGTCATTATGATTGTGCATTATGACTATACTTAGATACATTGTGAATGGATCTTCTTATGGTTAAAGCATTCAAGAAAAATCCCACATACATGTCTTCGAATCACACCCCGACTGAGGTATGTTACCCTCTTGATTGTGTCTTTATATTAGTTCACTATTGCCATTTGGTCACCTATAAGTGTGTAGTGGTTTAAATGGATTTTTTTGACACATCATCAACATAAATCTCCATCTTTCTGGTGTTTATATCATTGAAATCTTAAGATTCTAGAATTTGGATATGTCATATATTCATGATAGCATGTTGACTATCACTTCATTATTTATCTTGGCATTTTCAACACCTCCTCTTACCTTTATATGTGGTGTATGGACAAGATCATCTATATACTCATTCCACCATTTTTATGTTTGGTTTTTGGGTTATTTTGGTTGATACAAGACAAGTTTCATAATTTATGAGTTTCCAATATTTGATGAAGGTCTCCTTGATGCTTCATCACCTAGGATTCATGATATTGATAATTTTTTATTGGTTTTATGCCTTTTAAAATTAAAAATGAAATAAAACCAACATATCTCTACAAGTTTTGTTCAAGGGTTTGGCAGCTTCAAGATTTTAAAGGATTTGTTTATTCCTTTTTGATATGTGATTTATATAGCATGATTTTTAGAAATATCTAATGCTTACTTTGGTGGTTACATGGTCATAATGATTTATCAAAAGCATATATTTTAGATATCCTAGAAATTTTATGAGATGGTCTTACCTTCTTAATTGTTCATTAATATAATTCCTTAGTTTAGAAGGAATCCTCAGAGTTATCATGGAGAAAGTCTCATATAGAATACTCTCATGATCATGATAGTCATCCCTAGGGAACATGGAAATCATTATAACCAACTCTATGAGATGACCTTATAGATGGAAAGGAATGGCAATTGTTATTGTAGGTCACTTAATGTAGCATAGGAGGTGTATGATATTGTTTATTGAAATATATATGAAAGCTTTAATCCTAGAGTCATGCACATCACTATCATACCCAGTGGTACTAGTTAATTAATCATTACAATACATTTATGCTTCCTCTGTGCAAGAGGACAACACTTACAGGTGTTAACGATTATCGTTCATTAGGAAATCTTGCCACTAAAGTATGGACTCAAGAACAATCACATTGTAGGCATGACTTATAGTTTTACCTTATGCATCACCATAAATTATATGCACAACTTTGTTATTCTTGGTATGAATTATAGTTGTCCTTTAGATATCAATGAGGGTGTCATAGGTTTGATGACCTTTGGTCACTCATCAAATATCTTAAGGGTTTATTGACTATTTCCCTAAGACTATGTATCCACTGCCATACTCAGCCATGACAATCATATGGAACTATTATCATGACATTTAGAACCCCATTACTCATTAAATTTCCATGAAAGAAGGTTGAAAAGTTTCCTCAAGGTTTATATAATATCACTAAAAGAGGTGGTGATGTATATCTTCACAAAATAGGAGAGTTTTCAAGAGTTTATGACTATCATAATCTACATTTGTCTTGTTGGGATAGTCATAACATCCCATGATATCATCAAATCTCATGAATAAATGATACATAAATGAAATATTTTGTTTCCTAGGGTAGTACACACCAAGATCTAGTGATGGGTTGTCATTATATTCATGAAATTGAGAAAAAATAGGTAATCATGATTGTGTTAGAGCCATAAAGAAGAGTGTTATAATATTTATAAATAGGACAGCCCTAGGTTTTCCATGATAAAATAAGAATAGAGGTGCTTTGATGTATTCACCCACCCATATCGACATGTTGGTGTAGTTGGTTGGGCCCAATGACACACAAAATACAAAAAAGTTTGTTTCTACAATTACATTGCTCTTAACTAATGCTTTTTGCAAGAATGCATTCATTGTTGGAAAGGTCAAATATTGTCAATTTAAATAGAATCAAGATAGGGTATTGTAGAGGGACCCCATATCAACTTATAGGTTGAAATAAAACATTTTTAGGTGCCACATATTCCAAGAACTAGTCCATCATAGTTTGACAAATTTTTGCACTTAGGGCTCTTACAAGATTGCATCGAAATAGTGTAGCTCACAATAATCAAGATAGTTGGGGTAATAAAATAGGCCTCCCATAGTGTTCACCCACCCCTAACATGTTCAGACAATTTTTTGAGCCCCACAAGACCAAAAAACACAAAATATGGCTCCTAACACGTTTTTGTTCAACTTAAATAACATTTTTGCAACTTTTCATACTTCATCGCCATGATCAAATGGCTTGGAGATATAAAAATATGAGAGAGGTTATTGTAGAGGGACCCTACATGTATCTTTAGGTTTATAAATCAAATTTGTAGGTACCACAAATTATTAGAACCAATCTGTCATATTTTGACAATTTTTTGCACTTAGGGCTCTCAAGAGATTGTGTTGAAATAGTGTAGCCCAAAATGATCAAGATAGTTTGGGTGTAAAAACTCCTCCCATAACATTAAACCACCCACATTGATGTGTTCACACATTCTTTTGAGCCCCACAAGATGGAGAACACAAAATATGGCTCTCAACAAGTTTTTGTTGAATGGAAATGATATTTTTTACAATTTTTCATACGTCATCACCATGGTAAAATGGCCTAGTGATATAAAAATTTGAGATATTTTATTATGGAGGGACCCTACATACATTTTTTAGGTTTATACAAAACATTCTTAGGTGCCATGTATTCTAAGAACTAGTTCATCATAGTTTGATTTTTTTTTGCAATTAGGGCTTTTAAGAGACTTTATTGGAATAATGTAGCTCAAAATGATTAGGATGGTTGGGGTACAAAACAAGGGATTCCATAGTTTTCAGTTTCCAACCTAGACATGTTGGCATAAATAGTTGAGCTCCACAAGATGAATAATACAAAATATGGCTCTCAATAAGTTTTTGTTGAACACAAATGATCTTTTTTGTAACTTTTTATACATCATTGCCACAATCAAATGACTTGGAGATTTAAAATATTAAGATATTTTATTTTAGAGGGATGCTACATGAAATTTAAGTTTCAAACAATATATTATTAGGTTCCACTGATTTCAAGAACCAGTCAATCATAGTTTGACAGTTTTTTGCACTTATGGCTCTTAAGAGACTACGCCAAAATAGTGTAGCCCAAAATGATCAAGAGAATTAGGGTGCCAGAAAATGCATCCCCTAATTTTCATCCACCCACCTCAACATGTTCACATAGTCTATTGAGCCCCACAAGACAAAGAACACAAAATATAGCTCCCAACAAGTTTTTGTTCAACACAAATGATGTCTTTTACAACTTTTCATACATCGTCACCACTATCAAATGGTTTGTAGATATAAAATTATAAGAGAGGTTATTGTGGAGGTTATATGTAACATTCATAGGTGTCATTGATTCCAAGAACCATTCCATCATAATTTGGTATTTTTTTTACAATTAAGGCTCTTAAGAAACTATGCCGAAATAAAGTAGCTCAGAATAATCGAGATAGTTGAGGTGCAAAATAGGACCTTCCTTAGTGTTCACCCACCCACCCATATGCGTCGATGTATTCAATTTTTTTGGAATATGGATTTTGGTGTTGTAATTGATGGCAAACTAAGTCATTGATCCGGTGCACACTTCAATATTTGTTCATACTGGGAGACAGAGTGAAGAACAGGGTATCTGACTGAAGATTGAGTGTCAATCCTTATGCATTTCCAATTTATCAGTTCGATTTGTGGATATCAGGGAAGGTTGTTGAGTATCTAGAATATATTATTCTCATTTTTTGTGATCTCACATCAACTGGTGTACGAGTTAGGAGATCTGATTGACTGAATTTATGTTTAATAGTGCTAGAAAGCCGACTAGGTGGATGTAGCTATTGTGGATGTCTGAGGAGTAATAATTTAAGTGTTTTTGTGTTCGAACATGTTGATTTGGGTCATCACTATGCTTTGGCCAACTTTGGATGGTGCACATTGAAAATCATTTATGATTTGAACCGACGTTTGGAAAATATTTTATGTTTTATTGAAGCCGACTTGTAACAATTAAATCTCTAGTTGCGGATATATATAAGTGATCAATTATATCATTTTGATATCGGTGTGCGAAGTGTGTTGGTGTGTGATGTGAAATTCAAAAGGATAGTAGAGCGATCTCACTTGTGAATAAATGGATTTGTGATGTGAATTGAAGCAGAGTAGAGCAGAAGAACAAAATCAAACAGAAGGTCAAGGAATTGACTAATGTGCTTAACCGAAACTGTAAACATGCATTAGTAGATGCTATTCCTTCAGTTCAACTCTTTAGATGGATTTAATCTAAACATTTTGAAAGGCCAGTGAGCCTTTCTATTTTGAGCAGTGAGCTCTAGACAGTGCGCCCGAATGCATGTGCATTCTCCATTTGTAAAACACTTATATTTGAGTACTCAAATTGTGGATTGACCTCCACTGTGGTTTTTCCCCTAATAGGATTTCCACGTAAAAATCCTTGTGTTATGGTGTTGTGGATAATTGCTTTATGTGCTTGTATATTTCTTTCAGTTCAATGTTATAAGTGGTTTAAAGATCAGATTAATAGAGTTAAAATTTGCAGAACACTGATTCACCCCCCCTCTCAATGTTCCCTAATTCCAACAATTGGTATAAGAGCTTAGTTCCTTGGAAGAAGTTTAATAACTTGAGGTGGATCTTGGAATATAATGGACTTTGATAGTCTTCAACAGTAGCTTTTGGTGGCACTTGATGATCTTGATCAGTCCAAAGCAGAAGTCCAAGAAATGAAAGCAAATCTTAAGGATGCTGAGAAATTCATTCAAACATTGAAGGATCAGATTTTTAAGTCCATGGAGAAGAGAAAGAATCTTTGTGATCAGATTAAGCAAAAAGAGAGTAAAAGCATGGATGATGTTCACCTGAATCAAACCTTGAAGGAAATAATTGAAGAATGTCAAAAGCTTGCCAAAGACAATGCTACCCTAAAGCATGAAATGGAATCTATGGTGATGAAGTTGACTAAGGAGATTGAAGAAAGAAAGAAGAATGAGGAGAATCTTTCTCAATTCTTTAAAAGAAAGATTTGGTGATGCAGAAGAATTAATGGAGGATACATTCATTTGGAGATTGAACTACAACAATCCAGAAATAATGAAGACGAGCTTGAAAGACAAATTGTTATTCTCAGGGATGAATTTGCTACTACTAATGAATACAAGGAGAAGTTCAAGATTAGCTCAGTTAAGCTTGACGAGCTGACTCAAGGTCAAAAGAATGGAAATGAAAAGCGAGGTCTTGGATATGAGAAAGGAGAAAGTTTTGGATCTGGACAAAGGAATTTTAGGCAAGGAAATCAGATGAACAAAGCAAAAAGGCATATGATAAGACAACCTAATGCTCAAAACTTTAATGGATATTGTTTTGCTTGCAATAGATTTGGTCATATGGCTGCTCAATGTAGAAGTAAAATGAAATCAAGTGATCCATCATTCTTTGGTCAATGTTTCAAATGCAATAAGTTTGGTCATAAGTCAATTGAATGTAGAAATATGTCAAACAACTCTATCAGTAGGAGGAATGTTAAATGTTATACCTGTGGAAGGTTTGGGCATATTGCTAACTAGTGTAGATCAAGAATAAAACAATGGAATGAATGGTCTGGACAAGGAAATGTTGTGTTAAAATTGCACCAATTATGGTCACATTGCAAGATTTTGCAGAAATAAAAATATGGATAGAAGGGGTCTGGTATACAAAGGTAGAAATACACAAAAAGCTAATAAAGGAAAAGGGAAAGTGACTATGGATGAAATAAGAGATCAGATGAAGAAGACATGGGTAAGGAAAAACAAGTCTGATGCAAGAAATGGTTCCATACCGAAACTTGCTTCTAGTAATTCCTCTAGGAATTGATTTCAATCCATTGACCTAGGGGGAGTTTTTCAAGAAAATCCTTTTTCCCCTTGTCGGTAGTTGGTACCGGGACATGGATGAGTGTAGTGATTGCATGGATAATTCATAGATTTTGTTGAAACAGTTGGAGAGAGTATTTATGCAGAGTTTAAGGTTCACAGAAGAGTTATCTTTCATAGTGTATGGAAACAGGGTATCCAGATGAGTTAGGGAAAAATCATTTAATACAACAAAAGTTAGGTGCCATGCGTGAGTTATAAAAAGCAAGTTGGAACCCTCATTCACCACTTTATACCAAAGAAAAGAAGAAGGAGAGTGCTTGGCAACATAATTTTGAAAGCGTGAAGATAATTCGATAGCGAAACCCTAATCCATCAGGTACTTCAGTTGTATTAATAAATTTTCATTTAATTTGGTGTGTGGTTGAAGAAATTCATTGATAGAAACATGTGTACGAAAGGTAAAATGGAGCAAATCAGAGGAATGATAAACCTAGATGAGTACAATAGTGAAAAGATTAGAGTTGTAAGAAACTTGTTGTCGCCCGATGAATATAAATGGCTGAAAGAAGCTAAATACAAAAACTTGGATATTTGGAGTGAATTCCCCTATTTCGAGAACACATAAATCGTTAAGTTTATTCTGGACAGATTGAATGATAACATTCTAACTCTGGATAAACCCTACCATATCTCGAAAGAAGTGATTGAAACTATAACTAGATTATGCAAAGTTGGGGATGTACCAAAGAAGAAGTCCATCCGAAATAAAGAAGTCGAAACCCTAACTGGAGTAATTGGAGAACAAAGGGCATTAATAATCTCAACAACTAGAGATTCAATAACAAGGTACATTGCGCATGGAGTATCCTACAAAATATTTTTTAGAAACAGTGAAGGTGCAACTTTGGCAGGTGTTGTTTACATTTCACACAAGATGATAATGGAAGATCAGGACATTGACCTTTGCAGATTACTGAAAGATCAACTAATGGAGAACATACAATTGACAAAGATGGCAGATTACCCTTTTAGGTTTGGTACTTTGGTTATATGTCTTATGATATATTTTTTGAATTGCTTACCCTTGAACAACAACACAATATGGAAAGAGAATGAACCAATTTGCAAACAAATTTACATACACTCTAATAATTTGGCAAATTGTGATCAAGTCCATGAAAGTTTCTTTAAAATTTTGCTAGGAAGGTTTGTCTCAATTGGTATTTCCCTTCTTGTAAGGGCACTTGAAGTTGGTTCTTCCTCCGGTGAGATGGAGAGAAAGAAGAAAAGAGCAAAAAAAAATGTTGTTTGTACTCCTCTAGCATACAAAACTCCAAGAGTTGAAGGGAAAGGAAAAGAACAGGTGATTGCAGAAATACCAGATGAAGAATCTGATAAGGAAACTGAGGACACCCAAAGAAATGAACTCGAAACAACGAAATAAAAACAAGTAAAAACTATGACAGAAGAAAGTGAAGAAGAAGGTGATTTAACCAAAGAAGAGCTATTGTAGATTATTCATGAGGAAGATGGAATGCAAAAAATTAAAAATAAATGGTCTATCAAACCTTCATATGAGAAGGACATGATTCTGAACATACTAAGTTCTCATCTTGTGCACAACCATATTAAACCAGAGAGTCTACATAATACATTTCCAGAAGTGATGATTGAATGCATCAAGGAAATCATGGACTTTGAGTCTCAGAACAAGGAAGAAGAAGAAGTAATTTTACACCTGAAGAAGCAATACAAATTATCACTCACCAAGCTAAAAGACACATGAATCGGCTAAGGGAATGCATAAACACAACAAACAACATTTACAACTATTGTCTTCGTTGGCCTCATGCAATCAACAAATACAAAAAAAAGTTGGAACAAATTGAAACAGAGCTAAACAGTATTGGACAAAACTTTAACATGTTTCAGGATCAAGATGGGGTAATCAAGAAAAGGATTCAAGAATTAAAAATAGAGCATACAAATGTTCAAAACACCTGAAACAAGATTGTTGACACCTTTTGGAAAGTAAAAGACATAAAAAAATGTAGATTGGAAGAAATGATCAAGATACTGAGGAAAGGAGAGATATTAGAAGAAGCCATCACCATTCTAGAATCCCTCATCAAGATTATCAACCATACATTTGAAAACAACAACATGATCATAATCACCGGGATTGCAGTAGAAGCATGGAAGAAGTTCCTTTCGGAGATGAAGGAGAAATACAAAATAATCTTCTAACACAATAGCGGTCGTATTTCTTCAAAAATTTGAGCTAATTTTTGAATAAGTAAGTTTTTGAAAGGGATTACTGTAGGAAAACTCTTTTGGTTTGTCATTGATGTCAAAGGGGGAGAGAGAGCAATGAAAAATGCCTTATCAAATTTAGGGGGAGTTCTGTCAGATATGAATTTTTGAAGTCTTGAAGAATTGTAGTATGTTGGTTCCGACACTTAGTCATTTTTCACTAAGTGTTGCCATCAATGCCAAAGGGGGAGATTTTTGGCATATGGCTTTTGGTGTTTTCATTGATGGCAACCTAAGTCATTGATTAGGTGCGCACTTTAGTATTTGTTCATACCAAGAGACAAAGTGAAGAACAGGGTATCCGACTGAAGATTGAGTATTTGAAATATCTTATTCTCGAGTTTTGTGTTATCGCATCAACTAGTGTACGAGTTAGGAAATCTGGTTGACTGACTTTTTGTTTAATAGTGCTAGAAGGTCGACTAGGTGGATGTAGTCGTTGCAAATGTTTGAGGAGTAATCATTTAAGTTTTTTTGTGTTCGAACATGTTGATTTGGGTCATAACTATGCTTTGGCCGACTTTGGATGGTGCACATTGAAAATCATTTGTGATTTGAGCCGATGGTTGGAAAATATTCTATATTTTATTGAAGTCGACTTGTAATGATTAAATCTCTAGTTGCAGATATATATAAGTGATCAATTATATCATTTTTATGTCATCATGCAAAGTGTGTTGGTGTGTCATGTGAAATTCGCAAGGATAGTAGAGTGATCTCACTTGCGCATACATGGATTTATGATGCAAATTGAAGCAGAGCATAGCAAAAGAACAAAATCAGATAAAAGATCAAGGAATTGACTAATGTGCTTAACCAGAACTGTAAAGAGGCATTAGTAGATGCTATTCCTTCAGTTCAATTCTTCAGATGGATTTAATCTTAAAATTTTGTAAGGTAGTGAGCCTTTATGTTTTGAGCAGTGAGATCTAGGCAGTGTGCCTGAATGCATGTGCATTCTCCATTTGTAAAACACTTATATTTGAGTACTCAAATTGTGGATTGACCTCCACCATGGTTTTTCCCGTAACAGGGTTTCCACTAAAAATCTTTGTGTTATGGTGTTGTGGATAATTGCTTTATGTGCTTGCATCTTTCTTTCAATTCAATGTTATAAGTGGTTTAAAGGTCAGATTAATAGAGTTAAAATTTGTAGAACACCGATTCACCCCCCTCTCAATGTTCCCTAATTCCAACAAATTTTTCCTCACAACATAAAAAATGCAAAATATGGTTGTCGAATTTTTTTTGTTGAACGTAAATGACATTTTTTGCAATTTTTCATACATCATCATCACGGTCAAATGGATTGTAGATATAAAATTAAATGAGGGGTTATTGTGGAGGGACCTTGCATGAAATTATAGGTTTATATGGAACATTTTTAGGTTCCACTAATTTTGAGAACTATTCTATCATATTTTTTGCAATTATTGCTCTTAAGAGATTATGGCAAATTAGTGTGTATTGCAATGATCATGAAAATTGGGGTGCAAAAAATCCCCCTCTAATGTTAACCATCCCACCCCAGTTTTTTCATGATATTGGTTGAGCCCCATTAGCAAAAGAACATAAAATATGGCTCTTAACAAGTTTTTGAACATAAATGACATTTTTTTCAACTTTTCCTACATCATCGTCATGGTAAAATGGTTTGGAGATATAAAAATCTAAGATAATTTATTATGGAGGCACCCTACATGTATATATATATAGAAAAAAACATTTATAGGTGCCACAAATTTTGAGAACCAATTCATCATAGTTTGTTATTTTTTTGCACTTAGGGCTCTTAGGAGACTACACCGGAATAATGTAGCTTAGAATGATCAATACAAATAAGGTTAAAAAGCATGCATGGACTTCCCTAGTGTTCACCTTCCTGGACCCAAATGTGTTGGTGCACTCATTTTTTCCTCATGACGTACGAAACACAAAATATGACCCCCAATTTTTTTTGAAGAACGCAAATGATGCTTTTTGTAACCTTTTATACATTGATGCCACAATCAAATGGTTTGGAGATATAAAATATAAGAGATATTATTGTGGAGGGAACCTAAATTCAATTTTAGGTGCCATGAATTTTGAAAACCAACCCATTATAGTTTGACAACTTTTTGCACTTGGGTCTCTTCAGAGATTGCATCAAAATAATGTAGCTTAAAATGATCAGGTGCCTTGAGGAATGAACAAAGGCCTTCCCAAACATACAACTTCCCACCCAAAAAAGTTGGTGTAGTTGGTTTTACCCCACAATACACAAAATGGAAAATATGTTTCTTGCCATATTTGTACCACTCTCAACTCACACTTTTTCCAAGAATGCATTCATTGTTGGAATGGTCAAATGATATTGAGTTGACTAAAATTAAGAGAGGTTAATATCGAGGAACCCTATATAAACTTGTAGATCCAAACAAAATATTCCTATATTTCATGAGCTCCATTAACTACTCCATCATAATTTTTCATTTTTTTACTCTCAAGGCTCTTAAAAGAATGCATTAGAATAATGTAGCCTAGAATGATCGAGTGACCTAGGGAATGAACAAAGGCCTTCCCTAGAATTCACCCTCCCACCCAAACATCTTGGTATAGTTATTTTTTCCCCATAATGCATGAAACACAAAGTATGTTTCTTGTCATATTTGCACTACTCTCAACTGATACTTTTTGCAAGATTGTATTCATTTCTAGCATGTTCAAATGATGTTGAGTTGACGAGAACCAAGAGAGGTTAACAATAGGGACCCCATACATACTCCTATATCTAGAAGAAACATTCCTACGTGTTACGAGCTCCAATAACTACTACGCCATAGTTTGGTATATTTTTTCTATTAGGGCTCATAAGAGATTGAATCAAAATAGTTCTATGATTTTGTGGATTGTTATGATTATCCCAACATGACAGTGTATTTTTATGTGGATTATGACAACTATAAAATATTGAAAAATCTTATTTTTCATGAAAATATCCATCACCACCTCTGTTAATGGTCTTGTAGAAGCCTTAAGGAAACTTTTTAACCTTGTTTCATGGTCATTTCATGAGTAATAAGGAACCAAATGGAATTATAATAGTCCCATATGATTGTCATGACTGAGTATGATAGTGGATAGTCCTAGGGTAGCAATAAATAAACCCTTAAGGTATTTGATGAGTGGCCAAAGGCCATCAAACCTATTATAATCTCAATGATATCTAAAAGGTAACTAGAAGTCATGCCAAGAAAGAGAAAAGTTGAGCATAAAAATTGTGGTGATGCATAAGGTAAGACTAGAAGTCATGTTTAAAAATGATTAATCATGTTCAGTAACACATGAAAATATGTTGGTAATATGAAGATCCTAAGAACATATGTCACTTCCATGGTGATGTAACTCTATCAATGACATTAATAGTTAGTGTGCTTCTAGGGCCAATAGGTCATAGCTAGTAGAGATAATGCTCAATTTATTATGTACTATTATGATTATATGATCTTTTAGCATATACATATTAATTTTTATGCTCTACCCCGTTGAATGTACTTTTTTTCTATCTATATATGTGGGATAGTTGTACCCTAATTTTAGGTTTATGATGAATATTAATTTATGGATGCATCCAATTTTATGATTTATTATTATATATTGATGTATAAATTGATGTATATGTGTATACTTATAGATGGATATTCATATTTATGTTCAATATTGCTTGATCATGATTATGTATGGTTATATGCTATATAATTTATGATGATGTAGGAGGCTCATGTGGATATTATGCACCATGCATATAAGATCCACAAACTCTAATAGATGAGTGTTATAGTGGATCAATATGATAAACATTTATTTTATCATGGAAGTATAAGCCTTAATAGACTCCTTACTATGTCTATGCATTCATATACCATTACACCATGTTAAAAATGTGGGATATATGGCCATATCTTGAGGTCTTATTATAAAGTTTAGTTATATTTATTGGTTGGGAGGCCTTTAGTTCTTATTATATGGTATGGGATGTTAGTATATGTCACTAAATGTGTAATCTATATATGTGAGATAAAAAACCACCAAGGCACTATTAAGAAGATGTCCTATATACTTAGTGGTGTTCAGGTTTCTTCATTCTCTTTTATTTTCCCATCCATGGTAGAATATTATAGGTTGACCTAGAATTAAGGAAATACTTTTTCTGGTAAGTTGAATTATACATTCACCACTACCATCAATTTGTATACCCTACATGTAGGATCTTATTTTTATAATTCTAGGGTAAATATATAAGTTATGTATTCATGATCTATCACACTTGAGATTCATTCATACATCATAATTTACATCATAAGTCTCTTAGGATTGTTATAGGTCTCTTCGGATTGTCATAGTTCTCTTAGGACAATCATAAGTTTCTTAGGATTGTCATAGGTCTCCTAGGACTATCATAAGTCTCTTATGATTGACATAGGTCTGTTAGGACTATCATAAGTTTCTTAGGGTTTTCATAGGTCTCTTAGGAATGCCATAGGTATCTTAGGACTATCATAGGTATCTTAGGTCTGTGATAGGTCTCTTAGGATTGTCATAAGTCTCTTAGGATTGCCATAAGTCTCTTAGGACTGCCATATGTGATTGTCATAAGATACAAGGAATTGTAAGAGGAAATTTTTAATCTAAGCATGCAAGTATATAATCATGTAAGTATATATAGCAATGATTATAAATAATGCATTATGTAATAATCTTGTGAATATGCCAAAAGATAAGCATGATACACACATGTGATATAGATAATATAAATGGTTATGATGTTGTCCCTAGCATGGGAAAATAATGGTTATGTGTCCTTAAATTCCCATGAACACTCATGTTAGTACAATGATATACAAATATATTATAATGTATAAAAGCAAGCATGATGCTTTTGAATAGGAAGGTTTGATGCCCTCTATTGTGATAGAGAGGGAAGGAATTATATCCCAATGTAATAAAATGGAATATGTGATTCCCCTAATGTGATAAAATTGAATTCCATACCCCAAGTGTGATAAATAGAAGGCATGTCACTTCCCAATGCGCTAAGGTGGCTACTTAGGACATGAATGAATTAGGTAAGTGCAAAAATGAAAGAAGTAAATTTAGATCAAATAAGAGACCTCAAATCATAAAATATGTTGTAGTATGCTCCAAATGTGTATAAAAATTAGGGATTCATGATGCTCCTAATGTGAAGATATAGAAATGGTGGCTCAAATGTGAAAATGGAGTGCACGATGCCCCATAATGCAACTCAAAATATTTGTGTCGATATGATTTCACAATAAATATGTGTAATAATATCTATATAGGTAAGCATGAATTTAGAAGGAAGTGATCTATGTATGGAATTGATAATCAGAGCACATGTATAGCTAAATACTCCTAGATGTGAATAATAGCATAATGAAACTCATGAGTGCAAGGGAATGAATGATACCCCTAATGTAAAGATATAGAAATAAAGGCCTAAATTATGAATAGAGATAAAATATGATGCCCTTAATTCAATAAATGTGGCATAAATGAGAACAATATACGAGGAGGGAAGGAATACTACACCAGCCTAATGTGTGAGCTTTGAAAGTTATATATCAATGTAGACTCAATATGTAACATTTAAAAGCATGGTATGACAATGTAGGATCACATAAACAGTAATTAGAACAAAGTAAGCTCAATAAGTGATTTTAGGAATGTGATATAGCAATGTAAGATCAATGCAAAGGCTTGAATTATGTATCATATCATAACAATAAGAATTATTCAATATTCAAAGACAAAGGAGCAATCGTGGGAATGCATATAAAATACAAAGCAAGAAGCAACATGATAAAAGATGAAAGGTTGTGGAAGCGAAAGACAAGCAAAAGAAAGTAAGCAAACCAAGTTGGAAATAAAAGGAAAAATAAAAAGTTGAGTAAATTATTGTAGGAATAAAGTAGATGTAAACAAGAATAGGAGGAATCATGTAAATAAGTGAGTGCTCACAACATAAATGGCGTAGTAAAAAATTCCTAAATAGAAATGTCACAAAGCACAAGAAGTGACACGAATGATGCAACATATATTCATTTGTGTTAACATGGACCACTTAAGGTGTCTTCATATTATCCACATATTAACTAGGAATAAGGTAACATAAACATAAATCCAAGAAAAGGAATACAAAAAGAACAAAATAATACATTTGAAATGGACTGCCATAGAACAATAGATATGTGTTTTGGGTCAAACAATTGGGCTACAATGAAGTGACACTATGATATGTAACATTTTGATATGTAGCACATGAACTATGTTGACAAGGTGCATGCATACAAGAGAGAAAGAAAAAGAGAATGTACCTAAAACTTTAGGATTCAATTTCCTGAATTGCACAATGTTGTCTAGTTCATTTCTAGCTTCATTCCTCCAAAATTTGAGCTTTTTTCCAACTTCCTTCGTATTTAATGCTCAATTATATATCAATATAATAGAATTAGTTAAAATTATTAAAAAAAAAATCTATATTATTAAATTCAAACAAAAAAAAGATAATTAATATTCCAACACTAGCAACAAGAAAATAGTAGTTCATATAATCAAATTCACCCTAAAATATGTAATTTACTTCTACATTGGCAAAACAAAAAAAGATGGTGGAATTGTTAAACAATGATTTATATTTTGTGAACACCATGAAAAGTATGTTACTATGTAAAATAAAGAGCAAATTTTATAAAAGAACAAAGAATGTGGGTCCTAAATCACGAGGGTCCTCATGCCTTTTTACTATTTTTTGTGATTCAAAGAAATGCAAGCGCATAATATTGCACTCACATTATAACTTGCATCGAGAATTTCAACAAGGAGAGAGGGGAGAGTTAGAGAAAGAGGAAGGGAGGGAGAAAGGAGGGAGGGGGGAGAGAGAGAGTCAGAGAGAAAGGTAGGTAGGTAGGGAGGGATGTAGAGATGTTGGTGTAGGTTTTTATTTTCGTAGTGGGTTAATTTATTTTCCCTTAGTCATAGGTTTTTCCTACAGTTTTATTAAGATTTATTAGAATTACTAAAGTGAGTTTATTATTTAAGAACAAGGAGATAAGGTGATGAGTTTTCCTCATACTTAAAGGGCAGAGAATTTACCTTTTTTATCACTTTATTTAATATTGGTGGTTATTGGTGGTCAATTCCTATTAGTTCGATTTGCCTCCTCCATCCTCTCCTTAGTTTGAAATAAACTCACTACCTAGCTTGTATTTGCATTGTTTCATACTTTGGCATATATGTACATCAATGCATGCAATCATTAGTTTGAAATTTTTCTTTGAGCTCATAATGTGATCTTGTCATCTTGACATTTACACATCTCTTGGAATTTTGGGTCTGTAATTTTGTTATTTAATTTATATTTTTATGGCTTATCTCTCTCATGGAAAGATTTTGGTTATTAAATCTGTGTAATATTTCTAACAAGAGAGGTATAGAGAGAGGGATAGGGTATATAGAGAGAAATGGAGATGGAAGGAGGGAGGGAAAGATAGAGAGAGAGGGGAGAGTTAGAGAAAGAGGGAGGGAGAAAAGGAGAGAGAGAGAGAGAGAGAGAGAGAGAGAAATGGAGGGAGGGAGGGAGAGAGGGAGGGATGGAAAGGGAAAGAGGGAGGGAGGGAGGGAGAGGTAGAGAGAGAAATAGAGAGAGGGATAGGGGAGTTAGAGAGACATAGAGAGGGAAGGAGAGGTAAAGAGGTGAGATAAAGAGAAGTAGAGAGGGAGAGGGAGAACCCTAAACCCTAAACACAAATCTTTAAACCCTAAAAGATTGCATTAATAATATAACACTAAAACCTTAAAAAAAAATTAATTCCTAAACCCTCAAAACTCAACCTTCCTTATCAACTATAAACCCTAAACCCTAAAACCTGAAAAAATTTAACAATAAAACCTAAAAAAATAATTTAGTCCCTAAACCCTCAATGCTCAACCCTCCATCATCAACCCTAGGCCCTAAACACTGTACATTGAACCATAAAACCTAACAATAATAATATAACACTAAAACCTAAAAAACAAATTTAATCCTTAAAACCTCAACGCTCAACCCTCCATCATCAACCATAAACCCCAAAACCCTAAACCCTAGACCATAAACCTTAAACCTTATATACTAAACCCTAAAACATAACATTAATAAATTTACTCTAAAACCTAAAAAATTGAATTTAATCCCTTAACCCTAAGCCCTATGTGCTAAACCCTAAAACTTGACATTAATAATTTTACAAATTAGAACCTAAAAATTTGAATTTGATTCCTTAACTCTCAACGCTCCATCATCAACCCTAAATGTTAAACCCTAACCCCTATACGCTAAATCCTAAAACATGACAATAATAATTTAACACTAAAATCTAAAAAGATAAATTTAATCCCCAAACCCTCCATCAAAAACCATCAATCTTAAACCCTAAACTATGCAGAATTTAGAGAGAGAGGGACAGGGGAGATAAAGATAAGTAGAGAGGGAAGGAGGGAGGGAGGGAGAGGTAGAGAGAGAGAGGGGGAGATAAAAGTAAAGAGGGAAGGAGGGAGGGAGGGAGAGGTACAAAAGTGAGAATAGATAGATGTTGTGCCTATTGCACACACACCCCATTCGGACCGGGGGCCCCCCATTTTTCTCTTTCGCCCTCGTCGGGTCATTTTCACTTTTGCCTCATTTTGCATGCCCCTATTTTTGAGCTTAAAATGGTCATGTGCCTCAAAATACCAAACCTCACTTTGACCAAAATCACATATCCAAAATTCGCTAAATCTCGAGTCCATGCAAAATTTGGCATACGGGCTTTCGTCCTCCATTTGCCGTTGTGTTCATTGTCCCTAGCAAACCTATAATTGCGGGTCTCCCTTTGCAAATTGTTGTCCCTGATCTACCATTCATTTCATCCTTTGGGTCATGTCCACTTGCATTGTGGGTCCCACATATGTTTACTTCACTTGAGTCTTGGCTGAACATCCTCGTCGACGCGAGATTTTGTAACCCTTACCTACCCATTGCTCGTCGTACCTGCACTTAATGTTGGGAATTAATGATGGTGTACTTATAAATAAACCATCCTTGGGCCATCATTTTCACATGTGGTATTAAATTTTTTGAAGGCCATAACTCCCTATGCGCACCCAAGATTCAAGGATTCCCTTGATTGGTTGTTGTTTTCTTCATCCGTGTGTATTCAGGTATGTATCCCACTCACCGTTTTCTTCAACATTTACGTTTCGTCTAGGGTTTTGGAAGTTAGGGGTTTTTGAAATGATATGAATTTTGGGTCTTTGTCTAAGGAAGTCGAGCCCTTTCCCCTGGCTTGCAAAGTTGGGTTAAACTATAAGAGGTACCCTTGGATCCACCCTATCCTGTCCATTCTGCGCACCTAGGCTATTAAGCCCTAGATTGACATTGACAACTAGTGGAGGTTTGAGGTTCTCATGAATCCCTGCGTCTACGGGTCTGACCCTCACCTTGGCAGTGTTTTGATGGATCAATCCAGCATAGACCCCTGCCTTACAATTTTCATCCAACCCTCTCCCCAAGATTAGGTTAAATCTCAGATGATTACAAGTTCCACCATGTGAGAGTCTGTGGTGGGATGTTTTCCCTCTCAATGTTGTTCCAATGACCAAGATAATGATGCCTCTCACCTCATAGGCTGCCCCCATACCATCACCACAAGTGAAATACCCAAGCGCGCTAAGTCTCAAAGTCACTCAGAGCCCACCTTGTAGGATGCCTCATGCGGGCTACCGCCACCTTGCCGCTGCACCAAATGACAAAACCTTCCCTGACCTCCATATTCTGCAGTCTACATTAACCTTTCCCATGAACATTAATTGAAAGGGGAAAAACCTTAATAAATCAAGTGAAGGTTTCCCTTCAGGTCCATTTAGGCGGGACGGTGGTGTGGGAGGGACGTCCCTTTAACACTGTTATCTTATGCCAAAGACCTTATGCCATCTCGCCTTGCAGGGTCCATACACCTAATTTCTATGAACTTAGCGCTAGCAATAAAAATCTCAAGACGGTGACCCCTTGTGGACTTGCTATTATGGATTTCTCCTCGTGGAGTGATGTTATCTCCTGACCGTTTTTTAATGTTGAAACCAACTCGTGTCTTCGCCATGCAGACCCCAAGTCAAGCAATGTCGCCCCAGTAATAAAATAATCTGATAGAAAACGTAAGTCAAAAGCCCTTAGCAGATCTACCCATGTGGGCCACCTCATATGAAAGATCATCACACCACCATTGTTCTTAATATCTAAGACCTAACAAATTTTCACTATTCGAGTCTTGGGCTCTCGATTTATGTGGATGTAACTTTGACAAAGAACAAGGAAAATACCATGACCAAGTATTCACTGCGGGTCCGCTCATGCGAGTTGCCTCGAGTGGAACTCGGCTGCCCAGTTGTCATCCCATAATAGAAAAGCCTAGGGAACACCCCACCTTATGTCCCCTGCACTCCTAACTCTCGCATCATGTGAAGTGACTAATGTTTCAAAGATAAAAGATGGAGCATGATCTATTGCCTATACCAAAATATAAAGAGTCGAACTAATTTCGTAACTTAGATGTCTTGGGGGTTTCACTATGTGGAACTCCACATGTGGGATGTCGCTCATCCAAGGTCGCGCCATAATAACATGAACTTAGCGGTGGCCCCACTCGCTGCTCCCGCACCCTTCACACCCGCATAAACCTCAAGGCTTGATTTAGCAAAGGGGATGGCTCTAGGTGCCTCCGTTGTCAATTTTCTCATGTGCCCAATAGCCTCGTGTAAAATTTGTTCACAGACCAAGCCATGTGGAAATTTTCTATTGAAATTTCATTTGTGGGTTTCCCATTTCCCTATGTCGTTCCTTATGACATTCAATCCCATGGCTTTTGAAGGGTAGACTCCCACACTTCCAGACCCACATTTCAGTAAAAGACCCAAACGAGCTTCAAATGGTAAACAATGATGGATGTTATGATTTTTCAAAAGTGTATAAATGGATATATCAATGAATTTGCATGATTTAATTGACATTTTTCCTATTGATATGTCAATGCACTTACCACAACTTTTATGTGTAGGATTTATGGAACCTATTGAGGGACCATCCGAGAAGCCAACAAAGAAAGTTGATAAGGGAAAGAAACCAACTAGAGCTCCCCGAGGAAAAGAAGAAAAAAAACAAATGAAGTACCAGTTTCATGAGGTAGAATGAACTTCCAAGATCATGTCTGATTGGGACAAGATCTTTGATACCGATCTAGGACATGTCAACATAGATGAATTTAGACAAAGGGTCATGGTCAAACCCACAACATAAGAAGCTATGAGAATCAAAGAAAGTGGGCTCGCTAAGGCAACCGACTTTCCTCCCACCCTAATCACTCCAAAATTAGTAATAGACTGTCAATAGTGCTACCACGCCAATACCAAGAAGATAGTTGCAAAGGATGGGAGGGTAATGGCAAACTTATCTACCCAATCTATTTGGAAAACATTCGATATCCTAGTCTTTGATGAAATGGAGGAGGTTGAAAAGGAATTCACCTTGATAGTATGGAAGCATGACCATATTAGGTGTAAAAGAACAATAAATCAAACATGATTAAAGGATAAGAGGGGTGTAGTGTTCTTTAATCAGCTTGATAACTAGGAATATAAATTCCTCAACTTAGGGATTGGACATCACAACAAGCAGCTATAATCTATTAAAGAACCTCATTTACTTATCAACCCGAGGATGTAGACTTGAAATGGGATAGCAAAATATATGCTCTAACCACCCTTCCAGACATGCATGATCTCTAAAATGCTAGAACTCTAAATTCTGGAATTACTTTTACTGAATAACTTGCTGGAACAAAAACTGAAAGGTAAAACTACTTTGTTTCTAGTGGCTGCAAGAATAGTCAACAGTGATGTATTTCTGTTGCTGAAGGAACAGACACATTTAACTTTTGCAAAAGAAAGTACAGCTACCCTAACCTACAAAATGAAAGTACAGGCAATTTCCTAAGTGGGCCCCCTTAGGTCATGCCAAAGTAATCAACAAATTAGGTGAAAAGCTCCATAAACTTTATTGATTTAAAGTGAAGAAGACATAGCACAATCCTTCTTAACTGTATTTTTGATATTGAAAAAATGTATTACAAATGACAAGATCTTCTAGCTCATTCTTTGAAGAAGTATGGGCTATTTATTGAAAACTAATCCTAACTACTAACTAACCTTCCCTTATAAATCAGGAGGTATTTATTACATCCAACTAACTTGATTAAAGAGGCGAACGATAATGCAAGGACCAAGTCAAATTGGTTTGAAAGACTTAAAGCGCCATCATCCTGGATTTGAGCAACAACAAGACGCCTAGCCTAGATTCCTGGAACATTCTTCTTGCTTGGCGGATAAGTTTGAAACTGTCTCCCCATCTTTAGCTGTTGAACCAGTCTTTGTAGATTTGGCCTTCTACTCTTCAAGTGGATTTTAAATTCCTTCCTCTAATCGCGACACCTACAAAATAACTCGCCACCTTTCCTAGAGAAGAAGGTTAGCTCAACACGTTTATCTTTAAGACAATCCGTTACTTCATTCATTCATTCATTAAGTATTAAACTAAGGCAAACATCATTTCAGATATGGCTACATGAAGTTTGGTAGTGGAGGCTGCAGGAAGGTTTTATGATCACAAAAAGCCATAAAGTATTTATCAGACTAATAAAACATTAAAGATAATAATCATGGGACTTTTCATCATAATATATTCATCATATTAAGTCATAAAAAGGTCTATGTTCTATCCCATAATCAGACTGAATGTTTGTTTTTAGCATAATAAAAATGGAAAAGTACTTATAAAAATATGATCAAAATGCACCAAAGTATTGGCTCATCAAGGGGTAGTGCCAACAAGGTACCCCAAACGTTGTATAGAAGTGATTTTGTAGAAGAAACTAATGACTTGGTGACTCTTCTCAGTAGACTAATGGGCTTGCCCACTGCCACATTCTTTGAAGAATGGATGTTTTACTTTGTCGAAGAAATCCTTCGGGGAAATGCCAAGTTCCACTGGGCAAAGATGATAAGCATCAACTTGCACAACCAATTCATGGCAGTGAAGAAGAATTTACAATTCTAAATGACCTCTTATCTGGTCTATCTCTTGGCAGTCGAATTCCCATACAAAGGTTTGGATTGTCCTGGGGTACTAGGGACAAAGAAGGGGCAACTTAAGGTATATGAATGCTACCCACAACTCCAATACATGAACTTCAAAAGGGATTATAGGAGAGTAAATGATGAATTCATTGGGCACATAATCAAAACTATGGGCAAAGACTATCACAAAAGGGTGTCACACAGTGCCAAATTAGTCATAAAGGGTTATAGATATCTATTCATCTAATTCCCAAAATTCACCTACATCAGAGCAGAGGGGTTCTCAGGAAGACCTTACCAGGTTCCCCACTACCCAAACAATAAAATTATCCTATAAGATCTTACTCGGTAGTTGCAGACTACCCATACCCTATTAAGCAACAAGCACCATGTCGAGATCCCATATGCCCTCACCTTTGGACAAGGAATGTACTCCTGCCTTGCTGCCCCATGTGTCGATAACTCTGAGGAGTTGGTAGAGTATAATTTGGAATTGCATACCGATAGAGGAGGCATGGATCCCTATAAAAAACTGAAGAAACAAGTTGGACAATAATATGCTCACCGACCTCACATTGAGGACTTTTGGGAAAACTATGACGATAATAAAGAAGTCTGGAGGCGGTATTACATGAGGTTGACTGCACAGTTTGTGAAGTCAATTAACTTGTTCCTAGTTCTTGATCAAATTGTTGAAGATGAAAATATTTTGGATGAAAGATATAATGCTTTGGTAAATGTCCCATTTCTAGTGATTGATTGGGCCGAGGAGGAGGTCACCGACCTGGATGCAATCACCCACCCTATGGAGCAAAGGACCAAACAATGGGTTGATGAGAAAATAAGTTAGATGCATGAACAAGGCATAGAGATAACTTACAGGGAGCTCAAAGATGATATTGAAAGTGAAATAGATAGTGGCACTGCTATGGGATCATCAGGTGAGGCACCCAAGTCTCCTCCTGTTACTAGATCTAAAAAGAGGAAGGATACAACTGAATAGAATCCCAAGCATAAGGTATACACTAGGAAATCAATGGAGGGGCAACCATCGAAGAAAGAAAAGAGGATAGAGACATTTGTCCTTGAAATTCCAACTATCCAAGAGGAGGGACCCTAACATGAAGAGGAAGAACAGTCTAAATACCACCTTTGTTCCTCCATCTGCTGCTGCCACTACACCATCCCATTCTCCTGCCAAATCTTTTCCTGTTTCATCTCCACCCACTGTGGACATCTCATTCCACCTCACCTCTGCCTCACTAGCTACTCCAGTGGTGGTGTTAGACTTTTCCTCTTCCACTACTTCCCCATTATCATCCTCCTTGCTCCTGCCTCCACTGCCTACCCTTTCCACCCTACCGCCATCCTTGCCAACAACAACCATGGCACCTCAACCCTAAGTTCCAAGTGTTAATGGCTCAACTTGTTGCTTCCCTACCTCTTCCTCCATCTCCTACTAGGCCACCAAAAATGGAGGCGACAATGCTAATTTCTGAAGAAATGGAGAGGCACAACACAGAGCAAACCAAGGATACCACGAAAGATACTGTTCAAGAGCTAGAAGAATTTGATAGGGATGATTACTTTAAGCATCCCGAGGGTAGGTTAAAGGTAAATATAAAAAAAATAGCTTCAGATGAAGAGGCACAACAGACGCCCAAGGAGGGAGATACTGGATTATGACAAAGTTGAGACCTCTGACCAAGAGCAGGATGAAGAACAACTTAAAGAACATGCAGGTGAGGAGATAAACCCATAGGAGCATCACTTTGAGGAAGGGAAAATGGACATAGATACCGAGGTGAAAATAATTGATGAGCCTCCACAAACCGGCCAAGAAAAGAGCCTGGAAGATAAATAAATGCCTCCAAAAGAAGGGGAGGGAAAAGATAAAGGAGAACAAGAGAAAGATGTAGAAAGAGAGAATGCAAAAGAAACAAGTACTAAGCCTGAGAAGGATTTTGAAGTTGAGCCTAAACCAACTAAAGGGACAATGCCAGAAGAAGAGAATATTTTCAGAGAGAACATAGTGTCTATTGAGCCTGGCAAAGAGAATATCACACAAAAAAAGGAGCCAAATGAGGAAGAAAGAGATGATGAAGAGGATGAGCCTCGAAAGGAATTTTTAGAGGAAGGGGAACATGAATCACCAAAACATCAATCAAAATTCCCCTCATGGCTCAAGCAACAATTGAAGAAGAAGGCTCTAGTAGTCGTTGATCCCAAGGCTCGATTAGAAGCCATATTGGCTAGAGCACATGCAAAAAATAGGAAGGCGAAGAAACCTAAGATTACGTCTTATATTACAACAGATGCCTCTAGATCCAGGATACTGGATACTACAAGTGGCCACTCCCACTGCAAATAAGGATGCAAATACTATTCAGGGCCAAGACTACCAAATATCCACAATCCATTTAGGCCAAACATCTCACAAGAAAAAGATTGATGAACTACAAGGGTTCATCTCCACCATTATACAACAAATGAACAAGGACCAGTCCACAAAGGAAGAGCTAAAGGCATAAGTGGCAGAACTAACTGCTTACATACAACAGTGGACATCATCAGGGGAATAAGCCCTAGTAGAATTGCCTACACCTACCTTGATTTCCAAGGAGGAGATGAATAAAATGGAGAAAATGAAGTATTGGACTAAGTCCACCTCAAACTGGTTCAAGAGAGTTGTCGACGTAGGTGACAAGGGTATCCATTATGCAACCAAAATGCATAATCATTATTTTATTTTGTAAACAAAGATTGAGAAAGAAGCGTGCACTTGTAAGTATTTCCCCAATCTTTACAAGATCATGTACCCTAAGCTATAGAGCATATTGAAACTAACAGTAGAGGTATGTGAGAAGGATTTGGCCTTGCCAAAGGGAGATCATAGCCTGCTCAATGCTTGGGTGCACAACCTTGAGTTCAAAAAGGTAATTTTGGAGAGGTTGTTGATAGAACTAGACCATGTCCATGCCAGTGTTGTTACCCATTTGAATGAGTCAAATGACCTCCTAGAATTAGTAATAGGTCATAAAATGCCAACTCAGGACCTAGATCCAGAAGTGGTGAAACACGAGTTTCACAAGAGGGTTGAACAAGGGGCCGGTGATACTTTGTCAGCAAATTTTATGGATTTTGTTGTGCAATATTTCTTAGAGTCAGAGTAGATGGTTAAAGTGGGAGATACATGTGTAAAGCACCATGAGGAAATGTTGAATGATTTCAAGAGAATCTCCTTCTGTATCACCATATTTGATCTCGCAGAATGGGACAAAATTCAAGTTGTTCTTAGAAAGTTTGTTTTTTATGCTACTTTGCAAAGGGAAGTTGAAAATCCTATAATAGATGATGAATATTTAAATAAGTAGCTAGAAGATGAAATAGAATATGAGACAAAATAGGGAAAAAGATAAAGGTCTATTTTTATATTGTAATAGATTGGGGTAGGTGAAACCCTAAACTAGAATGAATATGAGTCACTTATTGTAAATGAATCTTGTCCATTCATTCTACTTTTTAAAAATTATAAATAGGGGCATCCTCTCATTTTCAAGAGGAGGGATGAGTTGTGTAAAGACATGATACTGAAAAATATATGAGAAAAACATTGAGTTAATGATTTCTTATGTGTTGTTCTCCATGTGCGCGTGATTCTATCTCCAAATAGTTTATTTCAGCATTGTTATTTCAAGTTTGAGCTCATTTTCTATTAGTAGTTCATGTTGTGCTCTAATGTAACACCCCTCTATTTTGCTCTTATGTTAGATTAAGATGCTTTATTATTTTATCATTTCTTTAGAGCGACATGGACTATGTGTGTTATGAGATGTACTTCCTTGATGTTATACTTGACATGTTTTGATTAAGAATAATGCTGGTTTATTATGACATGATTATTGCTCATGAGTTATATTAATGATGGAAGTGTCAGTTTGGTGATACTGTATTGGTGAAGGGGACAGGATTGCATCACTTGCTTGCGAGCGCCCTGCGATTATGTGATTTCTTCTTCATAGTGTATTTTATAAAGATTTTATATACATGTGCTATTGATGTCTTGGATACAGGTTTGCAGGTACATGACATCAACTCCACCTAGTTTTATAGGTTTGAGCGTGTCGACCCAACAGTATGATGATTGGGAGATAGTAGCTAGGTTACCTGTGTCAGGTCTACACCCTAGCCATAGTGTGTCGTCAATCGAGTTTGTTGTGTCGTTGGTTGCTTGTTTTAATATTATTTAATTTTGAAGGGCTCTTGATTATGGAATTAAATATTTAGAATTATTGCATTAAATAATGATGATATTTATTTAATTAAAATTGGACATTTTTGGTAGAAGCTTGTATTTAAATTAATTAATTAAATTAAATTTATTTAGTAAATTAAATTTAATCCAATGGGTTGAATTTATTTATTAAATAATTAAAATTAATTAATTAAATATGATGTTGAGAAAATTAAAAGAAAAGGAGAATTTAATTAATTTGGAATTTCAATTTCAATTAGTGGTAATTCAATTTGGAATTAAATTAGTAATTGGAATTATTAAATTAAATGGAAATTAAATTTGGTTGTTATAAGATATTTTAATTTTGCCAGCATGTTAGAGTTAAATTAGTGAAGAGGTTGTTGAAAAATTATTCACAGAGAGAATTTTGGGATTTTGAAAATAAGAGGTGTGAGGATAGTTTTGGGGATATATTTTTGGGGAAAGAATGAAAATTGGGAAAATACACAAAGGATTGTAGAGTTTCTTGGCTGTAGGAATTGTTCTTGTTGTGTTTATTGTGAATTTTGGATACTATTTTGGTACTGGAATTATTGTGGTTGCTGGGAAGAAGCTGTGGAAGCTTTGGGGGAGGCTCAACATCAAAGATTCATCTTGTCTGAAGCTTCTTGATACAGGTTCTTTACTTTGATATTTTATTGTTTAAAATCTAGATTAGAAATTGTTTTGTTCAAATGAATTGTATTAGTAGATCCATTTAGGAAAGGATTTGATTTTAGAGAAAGAAATTTTTTAAAGCTTCTGTTGTTGCTGTGATGTTTTTTTTTAATTAGAAAATTAAACCTTTGTAAAAAAAATGAATTTCTCTTTGAATCCTCTGTACATTTTGTAGTGGAGAAACCTAGAGGATATTAGGTTTTATATTGTAAACCTTTGTTGGAAATTGGTAGTCTCTTTGCCTAGATTTAGATTTGTGAAATTTATTTAAAAAAATCGTTTTAAAAAACCTTTGTAGAAATTTTGAATTTTTTGGAAATTTTATAAATTCTTCTTGTTGTTTTGTAAATTTTCTCAATCTATCTAATAAATCGAAATTCTTTATATATATATTTATATTATATATATATTGGTATATACATATAATATATATATACATTATTTTAATGAGAATTTATTTATTTAATTTTATTTGTAAATCGTTGTTCGTACGGTGTGCTGGGGAAAAACAAAATCAAATTTCGTGGAAATGCTTTAAAAATAAATAAAAGTTATGTTTATGGTGGTTGGTGGGGAGGTCAAACCCCCACCGCCCACCTTTATTAGTGGGAGAAGCGCTACCTATGAGGCAGTGCGCCCACTTCATAGGGGGACGCGCTGCCTCCCCTTATGTCATACTGGCCGGCTGTACCTTGGTACAGTCCGACGCCCCATGTAATGTGTTTTTTCCTTTTTTTATATATAAAGAATAAAAACTATGAAATTTCGTTGGTTTCGCCGCCTCATTTTTTATAATACAGATTTCGATTTTTAATGTGGGATTTGATTTTAATATATATAATATGTATTTGATATGTTGAATTATATATATATTGGGATTTTGTAATATTTAGGTTGTATGTTTAATATATATGTATACTATGTTTATATATATATATTTAAATGAAAAGATATTATATATATATATTTAATGAATGAATTTTATGTATATATTTTTCAGTTGTGATTTTTAAATGGTTGCATGCATATTTATTTAAATAAGGAAATTGGGTGAATTAATTTCTTGGGGAAATTGTATTGGTCTTAAAAGTAATCGAGGAATAGTTTGCTCTAGATTTAGTATTTCCCTTCTTTGTTTTGAGGAGGCATTGAATTATTTTAATTATTTGATCAGAGAAATTGTTATTTTTAATGTGAACTCAATGTGAAAAGGAAATGGATTTAGTGTATCCAAAAAAGTAATTTATTCCTTGTAATTGTCTTCCATGAGTATTCCCTTTGTGTTCATGTTTGGGAAATGGATTAAGTGATATTTCAATATTTAAGTCATCTTGAGGTTCTTAATTGGATGGGGGGTTGTCGTGGTGTGTGGTGAATTCATTTAAATTTTTCTTGGGCAATGTGGTTGTCGTTTTCAATATGTTACTTGATTTCCATGAACGAGGTTGTTTTGTTCCTCCTTTAGATGGAGTGGTTTGGTTATTTGTTTCCTCTTTGATTGGAGTGGTCTAGTTCCAAGTGTGGTCAGTAGGAGAGTGAAGCTCGATGGGGGTTGGGATCTGGAAAGATCTAACTAGTAACTCATGTATCTTGTGTGACACTCCTCCTAGGTCAACTTTATGTGGAAATTGCTAAGTTATGGATGGTGTTAACTGGATGCAATGTGATCTTTTATTTGTTAGAATCATGTGTGTGGTCAAGTTAGTATGAGTCGACTTGAGTCTAGAGGTTGTAGGGATTGTCCTTGTATCCTTGTTACTGTCTCCTAGCACGGGGGGTGGGCCTTCAGGTACCACTTGATTGGGAGGAACGTGCACCTTACGCCATTGGGTCCCCCTTTGATATGCAGATTGCGTTGTGAGGTTTTCTAATGGAGAGTTTGCAGTGGTTTCAGTATTTATTTTAAGCTTTCTATTTACTTCAGTTTAGCTCTTGTAATTATTATTCCCCCATTTGTTTTCGAGGAGGTATCTTGTAATTGTAATAGCTAGGTTGATCTACCTCATTCCAAGAATGAGTATTGTAATCTACTTTTAAGTTAATGTAATCTGAAGCTTATTATATTCTATTCTAAGTGTTAGTATCTTTAATGCTTTGTAATTATGTGCAATTAATTATATGGTTAATATTTTAATTGAAATGATTTATGTGCAAGTAGTGTGTATGTTATAGTAATAGATGTAATCTTGTCACATTTCCTTAGAGGTTGTTGTGAAGTATTATGCATCTTCTTTGATATTAATGCACTTACAAAAAAAAAAATTGTACGCTTTCACGTTGTGTTGCCACTTCCTTTAGGGTCTCGTGGCGGGGCATTACATCTAATGGTAGATGTATGCTATGGCGTTGATGCATTTACAACTGATACTTTTAGATGTTTGTTGATGAAAAATTGTTGTGTAAATTTAGTTTGAGCTCACTCATTTTACTACACCTAAGTTCAATTGTCTATTTGTGTTTAATAGGTGAATATATAGTCTGAAAATCTGCAAAGACTCCTTGAAGATTTCACTAATTTTATGAGGCTGTGGGTTGTCCCTGGTTAAGTAAAATTCAGTTTGGGAAGTCTGTCCATTGTAGCATCCTCCATTGTTACTATTCAAATTAGTTGCAAATTTAGAAAACTTCTAAGCCCTTTTCCCTTTTGAAATTTCTTCAAAATTTGAAGTTAGAGACAAGTTCTAACATCATTGTAAAGGCAAATCTGATGAACATAAGGAGTTTTAGTTTGTTGTTCTGAACTTGCATCCAATGTTCATCATTCCAGAATTTATGAAACTCCATTTGTAGAACCAAAATTCCCATGCTTAGCGAACCATGAAGGACCTTTGTGATTACCAACAAATCACATCAACTAACTGAGTTATTTTTGCAAGTCATGACCTGACACCCGAGAGACCTTGGGGTGATTTTCTAATACTTAGTTGTAGAAAATTACCTTTCAAGAGAGATAGCATACTTGTGTGTTGCATTTTTTGAGAAAGTTCAAAAACATGGATTAACAATAGAGAGGTAAGGAGGGAGGGAAGGAGAGGGGAGATAGAAGTAGAGAGGGAAAGAGGGAGGGAGGGAGAGGTGATATAGAGATAAGTAGAGAGGGAAGGAGGGAGGGAGTGAGCGAGAGGTAGAGAGATAGGTATAGAGAGGGAGGGATGGGGGAAGGAGGGAGAGTTAGGTAGAGAGAGGTAAGGTGGGACAAGGAGAGAGAGAGATGGGTGAGACAGAGAGTAGAGGGAAGGAGGGAAGAGATAGAGAGAGAGGTAGGGTGGGACAAGGGGGGAGAATTTTTCTTCACACAAATGTGAGCATGCTATAATGTTCTTGAGTTTCTATGAAGAGAAAGGGAGGGAGTGCAAGGGCAACCATTTTTCTTCACAAAATACAAGCCTATTATAATGCACTCATGTTTTTACCTACTTTGAGAATTTCCAGCCCTTAGGGTTGGATTTGCCTTGGTCATACAACCCAAAGGGTTGGACTTACATTCTAATAACCACATACGTGTTTTTGGAAAATTTTAAAAATATGATAGAATATTGAGCATACTCTTCATCAAGTTTGCACATCTTTCAATGTCACTTGAGTTAAAATAATAATAGAGTAATGTCGATCTCCATCTTAGCTTTCTAACCATGCAATTTGTTTTATGTTTCAAATACTTTAAGGTTTTGATCTTTAATTTATTTTATAGTATCTCCATTTTTTATCAAAAACCTATGTATGGTGTATGGTATTGTTAGTTCATTTTTACCCATTCATTAAAATTTGAAACAAATTACATCTTTGCAAACTAGACTCTATTCTTTGCACATTAAAAAAATGATTTTTGATTAGTTTCAAAAAATTTAGGGGGGAGTAGGCTCAATTTTTTTAGGATGTATCCACTTTAAACATTAGTAAAAAAACATATATTCATTAAAAAATTAGCAAAAAAATTGAGCATAAACTAAATGGTGTTAGCTAAGTTTTTACCAAAGCGGTTTTTGAAATACTAAAAAAGTTAACATTTTAGGGGTGTTACACCTCATTTCTAAGTTACCAAATTAATTTTACCTTTATGAGTAAATATGATTTTAATGCAAGATCAAGTCTTGATGATGTTCAATAGATGGATGAAATGTATGAATATGCATTATGATGAAATTACTTTTTAAATGCTTTAATAATGCTTATGATATATGATGAATATGATTTATATGTTATCAGCTAACTAACAACATGTTGCTCTAAGTTGGATACAGGAAAGGTTCGAACCATCCAAAGGGGGAGGGAGAGTATCACCCAAGAGAGGAGGTTGGTATGGGAACCATTGGTATATATATATATCCGAGTAGACACACACACTCATTGTACAAGTTAGAAGAACCTTGTTGAGTTAGTCTAAGTTTTGTGAAGGTAAGTGTTAAACCTAAGTTGATAGTTTTTGGTTGATAGGAGAGTTAGGTTTGGTTGTCTATAACCCTCCTTGATGGCTTAGCCAATTTGAGTTAAATTTTTAAAACTCTTATGGTTGAGCATATGTTATATAGTGTCTATTTAAATAAATAAATAAATAAATATATATATATGTATATATATATATATATATGTATGTATATACAATGGCGCATACACTAGTAGAATTTAGAAAATAAATGACTAGGTGACTAAAAATTTTAGTCACAACAACTAAAAATGACTAAATTCTACTAATTTTTTGCAACTCAGCTATAATGAGTAAATAAATGATTAATTCGGTTGTGGACTAAAAAATTATTTAGTCATACAAATAAAAATGACTAAATAGTTAGTCATGCAAATACAAATAAGACAAAAAAATTAAAAATATTTTTGGAAACATAGGGTAGGAGTTTATTGGGCGCGCGATTCATTTTTTCGTTTAACCTGAGGCATTTTGAGTTATAGTAGTAGTTCATCTAATTCAGAGATAAATATTTTTTGGCCTGATTCATTATTCCTTTGAGAACTACATTGGCCTAGGTATTGCATATTGGGTGATAAAGATTATTTGGAGAGGACCTAGAGAGTTCTGAAAAGGTGGGCAAGGGCAAGGAATTCAAAATTTTCTTCAACAAATTTGAAGTCAGCGAGGCCCTTTGCAGCAAAGTCAGATTTGGGGACACCCTCTGTAGCGAATTTAGAGGTAATTTGAAACCCTCATTACATTAAACACAAAATCTATAGCTTTTCGATTGGCAACTTACAGTAGTTACAGTCTAATGCTCTTAATAATGTTCTTTTACAATCTTGCCATTGTTCTACTTCATAATGTGTTCGAGCTAAATATAATAAAATTTGGGTGTCAATGCCAAAATAGAATTTCCTCAAACAATTTTGATACATTTTCACTGCAAGCAAAAATTATCCTTGTGCAAAGTAAACATGTGCTAGATTTACCCACACATCAAGCATTTGAACAAAGATGTTTCTTGCTGTAAATTCTTGTACCTATGTAAAAAATTCCTTTGCAATATCAAATTGAACCCTTTCAGCTAGCACAATGGCCGCCCCATTTGCAACATAAATATTTCTTGGTCTCTGTGCCAACACTTTATAATATAGTTCTTTAGCCTTCTCAAGATTTTGTGCCTCCACCTTTGGATCCCTCCTCTCATTGTGAACAATAGAAAAATAATTCCAATTTCCAAGTGAAATGTCAACATAAGAATTCTTTGCATCTGATTCACTTTGTGTAGCTTTAATTGTTTCTTTTGCTTTAAGACAATCATCTGTTTCTAGTTCTATTTTTCCAAGCATAGATAAAGCATTTGATGAGTTTTTATCCACCTTAAGTGCATCCCCAATCAATTCTAGGCTTAGTTGGATCTCATTATGAGCCTGATCCATGGCTACAAGATGTAGATATGCATCCACATGATCAGGAAACTTGAACAATATTAGCCTGTACAAAAGATTTTATTTTTTAGTATCATGTAGTTGTTCAAACAACCTAGAAAGATTAAATAGTGTTGTGACTTTATCCCATAGTAGCTCAAGTGAAACACCACCTTCTTCTAGTCGATGGAAGAATTTCATATCCTTAAAGAGCATAGGAAAAACTGCAAAATTGACATCGGGGCTTTTATTTATGAATTCAACCCAAATGACATTTCCTAATGCCTCCATAAAATTTTGTTGAGCCAACTCTAGCTCATCACGCTCAAAATGAAGAACCCCAATGTTGGTTAACAATTAAATGGGTACTTCTTCTCTGCTCTTCTTCAGAAGAGACTTTGTTGTCTGAAGAGAATCTAAGGCTGCACTAGGGTTTGACAATATTGATAACTCACCCATCTTGATAAATGCATGGGCATCACGTGGATCTATGTGAGTTTCCTTTCTTAAAATTTCCAAATCCTTCTCTACTTGCCCTTGCTAAGCATATATATGGCCTACAATTTTTAAGCTTTCATAGTTCTCAAGGTGGACCTCTAGAACTTTTTCAAAATTTGAGAGAGCTCTTAAGATCTCCCAGCTTCAATTGAGCCTATCCACAAAATCCTGTGGCCTCTGGGATTTCTTTGACTAATGCCATGTAGTAGTGGTCAGTGGTTTGATAATCACCTTTAATATGAGAATATCATGTAAGATTATAATATGAATGAGATTGTAAAGTGCGAAACTCTTAAATTCAAAACATCGACAAAACTTTAAATAAGTTCATTTATATTCAAAAGAAAGTTGACACTTCATTCATTAGACTTCATATAATCCAAACAATTTCAAATCAACGACTTAAAGTCGATAGATGGATTTATAATATTTCCAATTAAGTTTATACACGTGTCATCTTACACGACATTGATAATAATACAAATGTATATGTAACATAAGTTTACAATTCGAGACTTAGGCATTCTGTCGCCATAAGCTCTACAATACATAATTGAAATGAATAAATAATACATAAATGAAGAAAACATCATTTGATCTTCAATCCATAGCTTATCTTCAATAATGAAGACGAGAACAAGAATCAGGCGCTTTTTCTGCCCAACCTCGAAGCTTATGCTTCCCCGAAATTCTTTAGTCAATCAAAGAATACCCGACCCTACACAAATCACTTTAGCAAAAAGTAGTCGACAAGCAAGATGGAATCTGGTGCATGCCTAGTATAACTAGTAATTCCACAAGCATTTTCATTTTTCTAATTCATTTAAGAAACAAGCAAGTTCGATACTAGGATATGGTAGAGAGTTACAAATATTTCATCTATTTCAATGGTCCTTAAGTTACTTGGCCAAGTAAAATGCCATGCACAACAAATAAAGCAGTTTTGGAAAAGCAAAACTACACTCTCTATAAACCCATATTCGGCACTCATCCCAGAAGGTAACTTTCCAAACACATGACATGCACATTCATTTATCAAGCATGCATGGTTCCAATCAAAATAAAAATAATCTTTCACAAACATTTTTAACTGCAATCTTTTTTCAAGCAAAATGGTTTAAATGCTAGATTTTCATCGTTTTTAAAACATAACCATCGTTAAATTAATATTTAAATCAAATAATTTTAATAACAAAAAGGTATATCTCAAGTATGTAACTAAGTACATATAAAACAAGAATAAATGAGCACACATTCTTTCGGTTCATTTACTCATATAATTTAACTACACTTCAATATAATCTTTGTCTAATTCGTTTCTTTTCGAAGTAATTATATTTTTAACTTGCTTCCTTCTCTTTTCTATTTTTTTTTTTCATATTTCCCTTAGAATAATAATATCTTTTGATAAACTACATAACACCTCACATTTACTTCTGTTTCATAAAAAAAATTTGGAATCAATCTTTGAGAATTATCAAATCCATTCTTTTGCTTTTCAAGCATATTTAAACACACAAAAATATTTAATCTTTCAAAAACATTCAATAATTTTAATGTTTGATATTTCAATATCTTCATGTTCTTTTCTTGCAATTTCCAATTCCCTGTTGTGTAGCTTAACGAATATAGTTTTCTTTGGGGGTTTTCTGAATCTAAAAACATGTTGTTTCCTGAGGAATCTTCACTATATTTAAATGGAATAAATCTTTAAACATCCAGTTTTCTATGCAAATCTTTAAACATGCTAAAACAAAATTCTTTAAATAAGAAATCTATTGTTTCTTAATAGCTTTCTTTTGCATGGTTTTCTTTACTGTTTCATAATAGTTTTCTGTTGATGCTCGTTTTGTCTCTTAATAAAAAAAATATGTTTTGGTGTTTGATCTTTCTTCTAAATTTGACAAATCAGCAATATGTTCTCCTCTTTACTATTTTTGCGAAAGAAAGAAAGAAATAACATAGACATTCATTGTTTCTAAGACTGGAAAATGTTTTATTCCAATGAACTTATCTGTTAATCTCTTGCACTTGTGTGTTTTCTTAAATCTTGAGATGAATATTTACTTCTCTATTCTTTCTGTGAGTATATATCCTTTAGTTGCTCTCTGACTGTCTTTTTCTTTCCCTCTGTCTACTTTCCTTCTGCAGTTCCTATGGTCTTTTATTTCTATTATGTGTTTGTGTCTCCTTTGTTCTCCAACTGTTCTTTCTTGTTCGTCCCTCCTTCTCTTCCCACACACTTCTCCCTTCTTCTGGCCGCGCCTTGCCTCTATCTTCCCATGCGCATGAAGGGTGGGAAGAACTTTGTTTTTGTATCCTTCTATAGCTGGTCGCGCACCGTTCACCAGTCCTTTTCTCTTCACATGTTGGTTGCGCCTTCCCTCTTGGACTCCTACTTACCTGCTCCATCTTGCCACACATTGGCTCTCCTTTATTTCTCATGCGCACCCTCTCTCTCCTTGCTCTCACGCATGAGGGAGATCATCAACATTTTTTTAAAATAACACCTGCCCCCCTCTTGGCTACGTATGGGAGATGGGTAGCATAAAAAGCAACAAAAAAGAAAAAATCCTCCTTCTCAGGCCGCGCGTGGAGAGTAAGAAAATAAAAGAATTTCAAACAATAAAAGCTCCCTCCTCGCATGTGTCTCTAGACCATCTTTTTTTCCTCTCTTCACATGCATCAGATGGAGTCTTCCACAAAGTTCCATCCACAAAATAAGCTTAGATCATAGAAAATGGTGGCCAAACTCGGAGTTAACTGCTGTGTTATTTTATTGATTGCATGATCAATTGATTGAGAAGAGGTTGTTTTCTATTTGCTTACTGTTGTTCTCTTTTAAATTCCAATTTCCATTTTCAAACATTTTCTTATTTTCTTATTATTTTAAATAACTAAATTTAATATCTATTTCTAAATAAACATGTATTTCCACTGTTTTCAATTCATTTTAAATTTTAAAAAAATGTATTTCATTTATTTCTTATTTACTTCTCTTCATTGAAATACAAAATTTAATATATATTTATTTAAACATTTATTTATACTCTCATTTAAATATGTTTTCACATCATAATTTAATCATATTGACTAAACTTTTCGCAAATATTCAATCTTTCCATTTCAAAAAACAACATATTCATTTTCACACAAATTTGAGCAAATCAGATAAACTTATTTAAAAATTTCCAAAATAATAATCATCATGAAAAACATATTAAAATACTAAGTGGTATGTGAGATTCCATCATCCTCATAAATGTCCAATGACTAAAACAACTCTACCTGATCAATGTTCTCGCCTTCATTCTCATTCACCTGTTCCTACGTTCACTTGCACTCGAATTTTCATCAACAATGACAAACCCCAAATTTAATAAAAATGCATTTCAAATTGTAGACATGGAAAATGTACAATTCGATCTGACACACTGGATCCTGATTTACTAACACCATTTCATCCTGAATCATCTCCTTTGCTAGTCATTTAATCGAATAATCTGTATTTGATTAAATTCATCACTCTTCATCTCTTAATTAAATAAATTAACTTTATCTAATTAAGTCATCATCTCCTTTTAATTAAATAAATAAATTTTATTTAATTAATTCTGTAAAACTCCTTTTAATTAAATAACTCATTTTATTTGATTAAATCCCTAAAGTCTTCTTATTAAATTGAATAAATTAAACCTTATTTAATTTAATCTAACATTACCCCCCTTAGTTAAATAAATCAAAATCATTTATTTAATTAAATCTTTCCTCTCATTTTGATTTAAATCAATCCTAAAATCTAAGTCAAAATTATCAAATCATCAAATCTCCTATTAAATTAATCAAAACCTTGATTAGGTTAATCCCTCTCACTAAAATCCTCTAGAGAATGCAAGTTGCACAATAAATCAATTACTTTGATTTATTTAATTCATCTATTTTTCCCTCACATGGCATAAAAGAGGAATATTCCCTCAAATTTGAATTCAAATTCAAATGGGCTTAGTCCTTCCAACAAGGCATTTAATGCCTCTTACATGTCCTTAGTCTTCAACCAAGTGACATTAACTCCATTTCCTTCTCCCTCCAACATGTGAGATTCAAATTTAAAATTTGAATCTCATGGCATTTATCATGCACATTGATCAAAATGTGCTCAACCTTCAACCATTCACATTTTGACAAGTGGCACTTGGCCATTGGATGTTGAATGATCCCACATTGCTCAATCTCACTCATTCTTCCAAATTTGAAATCTATAAATGAGAGACTCTTCCTCTCATTTAATCATCCACAATTTGAGTAAAATTATTATATTCAAATTCATCTTCAAGCATATCCATTCTCATCTCTTTTTATCAAGTTCTTAGCTAAGTTATGCAGGAATTCAACCAAAGTGGATCAAATCTTCATCAAATCATCAACAAGCTTACAAAGGAGTTGGGAAAGGGCCAATTTCAACATACCAATTGGCACCAATTCCCCCATGGGATCAAGAGTTTGCATCTTAGAATAGGATTTCATTTTTTTCTTTGTTCATTTATTCATTTTATTTCCTATTTTAAGCATTGCAAATGGATTTCATGGGGAATCCTTATTTTAACCTTGCATATTGATCTAACATTGTGCTTGTTTGCTATGTTTGTGTAGGTATGAAATTGGGGTTCACACAAATAATTTCAATTGCATTTAAATTTAAATTTAAATTTCTATTCCACTTTCAATTTCAATTTCAATTTACATTCCACTTTCAATTTCAATTTCAACTTCAATTTAAATAATCATTTAACATAATAATTAACAATCTCATGATTAATAATTGCATTTAAATAATCGACAAAATCAATACGTGACAGAGATTTCATGAGAGGGTGGTCAGTTGAAACAAGAGTTGTCTCAGTTAACTATTCCACAAGAAAATGCTACCCTGCAGTGAAGAAAAAATGGTTTGCTAAATGGTTCAATGACATTGCACAGTATGGGTATAATTCAAAGGCTCTACAAATATTTTCCATTCCTTTATGAATAGTACCTTTTTCACTAACTGTGAGAATGCTAAAAGTAAAAACTGAACAAAACTGACCAGAAAGATTTATGTAAAGGCAAAACATCATTTCCTAATGCCTCCATAAAAGTTTGTTGAGTGAACTCTAGTTCATCACACTCAAAATGAAGAACTCCAATGTTGTTTAACAATTGAATGGGAACTTCTTCTCTTCTCTACTTCAGAATATACTTTGGCGTCTTAAGAGAATTTAAGGCTGTGTTGGGATCTGACGATATTAATAACTCACCCATCTTGATAAATGCATGTGCATCATGTGGATCTATGCGGGTTTACTTTCTTGAAATTTCCAAAGCCTTCTCTACCCACCCTTTTTGAGCATATATATGGCCTACAATGTTTAAGCTCTCATAATTCTTAGGGTGGACCTCCTGAACCTTTTCAAATTTTGAGAGAGAACTCCTAAGATCTCCCAGCTTCAATTGAACTTGTCCAAAAATTCTTATGGCCTTCAGCTTTCCTTGACTGATGCCATGTAGTATCAACTAGTTGTGTCATAAGCACCTTTACTATGATAAGATCGTGCAAGATTATAATATGAATGAGATTTCATGAGAGGGTGGTCAATTGAAACAAGAGTTGTCTCAATCAACTGTTCCACAAGAAAATGTTGCCCTGTAAAGAAAAATGGTTTGCTAAATGATTCTGTCATTGCACAGTATGGGTATAATTCAAAGGATCTACGCATCTTTTCCATTCCTTCATGAACACTACCTTTTTCAATAACTATGAGAATCCTACAATTAAAAAGTGCACAAAATTGACCACAGAGATTTTCCCCATTTTAAACAACAAAATTGCTAAAAAATACGTTTAAAACCTGTAAAAAAATACAAATATAATCACGTTGATTTTTGTGCCAAAAAAACCATGAAACCATAGATTGTTGCATTCAATCACCATGAGACCATATTTCTTTGAGGCATTTTTTCAACCAATTCACTACCTTGTCTATGCTATTTCTTACTATTATTCTTTGATAGATCTTTTCCAAGCATCCATAGCTTGTTCGAAAGCACTTGTTTCAGGGTTTTAGCCATAGCAACAAGGCAATGAATTGTTTGATAAAATGCTTTGGTAGACATGTATGAAAAATATGGTAGCATAGACAAGGTAGTGAACTTTTTAAAAAAATGCCTCAAAGAAATGTGGTATCATGGAATGCCATGACAAGCAAATGCAATTGGCAGTTGCTCCTAGTTATTAGTTATGCAATGTGAAGTAATTGCATAATTTCTTAGGTTGACTTTGTAAAAAATATATTGTAATTGAAGTTTTATCATCTATCAACATCTAGTTATTAGTTATGAAATGTGAAGTAATGCTTTGATTTTGAAAGATGTGCAATGCAATGTAATCAATAATTTGAATATAAACTAAAAAAATATGTTTTTTACAATTCATTAGTTAAACTCTCTATTTTATTTGCTCTCTATAACTCTATTGCTATGGAAATTCCTTTCAATTTTAAAAAAATAGTTTTGTCTCTTAGTCTACAATTTTTTGTTGCTATGTGTAGAACATTACAGATGGATAAGTGTTGAAGGTTGACTACGAATCAATACCATACATTTGATGAGAGAGTAGTTGATGAGAGGGACATGGACAAATATCCATGTCCATGCAATGATTATCTTCATTGAAAGGTGAGAAAAAGAAGTCTGATTTATCGACATATGATAAGATATCGACATAGTGGTATAAGCCCTTGGAATTACAATTATTATGAATATATGATAGAATTGTAGAGTGTGGGAGATGAAGAGGCAAAAAAAATAGATGGAGTCGCACCAAACATAGCTGAAGAGGCATCATTGTTAGATAAAGGGTTTGAAGTTGATAGAATGTTGAATGAGGGTCTAAATGATGATTGGGCCAAGTTGATGGAGGATTCTTTCAATCCTGTGTATGCTAATTGCAATTTAAGTTGTTTGACAACAATCCTTAAAATTCTAACTTGCAAGTAGTGTTTGGTTGGACAAATGAGAGTGTAGATCAGTTATTGGCATTATTAAGTTTGTTGTTACCACATGACTCCACATTGCCAACAACACAAAGTCAATATAAAAAGAAAATCACTAAGCTAGGTTTAGGGTATGAAAACATCCACACATGTGTGAATGGTTTTGTATTATTTCACAAGAATCTTGCAAGCGAGAGTGAATGTCTAAAATTTCATGAAGCGAGGTATAGACAAGGGTTGAAATCAATTATGGTTCCTAGAAAGGTTCTTCACCACTTTATGGTAATCCCACGATTACTCTAAATGTATAGGTACAGAGACATTGATGAACTTATGCAATGGCATGCCCAAAATAAGAGCGTTGATGGAAAACAACATGTGCTTGATTCTAAGACGTGGATGGAGTTTGATAATAGATGGTCTAATTTTTCTCAAGATCCTTGTAATATAAGGTTGAGTTTGGCTCTTGATGGGGTGAAACCATTCTCAGATCAAAGTAATAAATGGTCAACTTCGCCAGTGTTTTTAATAAATTATAACTTGCCTACATGGTTAGGAACTAAACCATTTTCATTAATGTTATCATTGATTATACCAGGAAAGAAAAGTGTGACTTCAGATACAATTGATGCTTATCTAGAGAAATATATGATGAGCTAATAGAATTGTGGAAATGAATTGAAGCAATTTAATCTTTAAGGGGTGGTCATTCAATCAATTAAGAGATTCCTTATTGTTTATGGTTCATGATCTTCCTACATATGGCACATTGTCTGGTCTTAGTGTTCATGGATACCATGGATGTCCTGCTTGCAACTTTAAGGATTTTTTGAGGAACTCAAGAAGTTTGCATAAGTGTATTTATTATGGACAACATGCTTACCTTAAAATGGATCATTCATATCATCAATAAAAACCATGGTTCAATGGTCAAGAAGAGAATCGTGAAGGACCATTGCTAATAACAAGTGATTACATTGTTCATAATGGACCAAAAAAATGTCATTTATTGAAAATCATGGGATTGTTGGTAGTAGATATGATCCATGTAATGAAAGCGGTGTTAAAAGGTTGTGCATATTCTATAAGTTTCCATACTTTAAGGATATAGCCATTAGGCATACTATTGACTTTATGCATACTAAGAAAAGTATATCCTAGGCTATTATAAAAACTCTTTGGTGCTTTTCATACTATTTCATCATGTGAAGACTTTTGGCAACTAAAGATTCATCGAAATCTTTGGGTCAAAAAATATGATGATGAAAAATATAGAAAACCTAGTGCTCCTTATGTCTAGACAAAGGAACAATGTGCATAATTCTTACAGTTGATGTCTTAGAATCACTGTCCCACTGGATATGTAAGTAGTAGTATTAGAATCCAAGCTGACATTAATGGCTTAAGAGGCCTCAAAACCCATGACTATCATGTCATAATGGAGAATATTTTACTTATAGTGGTAAATATATTAAGTTTGGCAAAGGGGCCAAGATTGGCAGTTATAAGGTTAGGCCTAATATTAAAGAGAATGAGTTTACATGTATTAGATCCTTCAAAATTTGATAGTTTGAGGGAGGAGGTTGTTGAAGTCCTTTGTCTATTGGAATGGGAATTTCCACCAAAAATCTTTAACATTTCTATGTATCTTTTGATACATCTAGAATATGAACTAGAGCATTCTGACCCAGTAAGAAAAAGATGGATGTATCCTATAGAACGATATATGAAGATTTTGAAAAAAAATTGTTCGTACTAGGGAAAAACCGGAAGGCAGCATGTCTGAGGGATATTCAATGCAAGAGGCCATGGGATTTTGCATAGAATATATGAAGGATTTTAGGAATTTCAATCAACATGTATGGGATGATGATGAAGAAGAGAGAGTTGCAAGTGAAGTATTTTAAGGCAATGGATGTCGCTTCAAGTTATCACATCAAGAAAGAAGTGCGATACATGCCTATATTCTTCAAAACACATCTTTGTTTGATAATTTATTTACACATTTATATTATTAATCTTACTATTTGTATGTTAATATTCTATCTAGAAAATATGAGGAATACTATCAAGCTTGGATGCAACATCAACCTCAAAAGTGCATACGTCATGCTTATTTGATTAGAGGTGATTATTTTTTAAATTTGAAGAATGGATTGCTAATGCAGTTAGTGATGCAAAAGAAGAAGGTCAAGATATAACAATGGAGGAAAGTGAGCTTTCACAATCTCCACATTTATGGGCTATGAGTTTCAATGGAATGTGGGCCTATGGTAGTCATTTAAGAGTGGGAGAAAAAGAAAAAGGAAAGACAAATTGTGATTGTGTTGTTACTGTTGAATTTCTTCACGAAACTAAGAAGAAGTTTTATGTTGGATTCATCCAATAAATTATTCAAGTGGAATATGGTGAAAATAGTCCTATATTATTAAAATGTAAGTGGATCCAACTGTCCATAGTATAATTTGATGAGTATGGATTTGTACACACAAATACAAGACAATTTTTATCAGACACAGATGAATTGTATGTTTCCCCTCTTCAAATTAACCAATCATTTCTAATTGATGATGTAAGAAGCCCAAGAAGGTCATATTCCATTCAAAAAAAGTCTCGTTCAAAACAAAAATTCATGGAAGTTGTTGATATAATGCATGATGGGAAATATGTTAATTTACAAGAAATATTTGAAGTGGATGAAGATGATGATGAAGTGTTTGAAGAAGAGATTTTGATTACCAATGAAGAGATTTAGAAAGAGAATGCATTGCATGTCACAAATGAGGATGAGGAAGAAAATCAAGTAGATGCAGGCACGAGTGATAATGGTTTTGATCTTGCTAGCAATGCAAATGATTATGATGATGTTTTGTCACCTTAAGAGGTTAGCTTGCCACCTAAACTTTGGTTATATGTATGGTGTAATTTATTATTGAATGTAATAAAGATTTGAGTTTAGGTATGCTTATTCACTGTTATTTTACTGATACATTTCTAAATGTAATCATCATTATTCTTTCGGTACATTATATACAAAACCTGAGATGTCCACTATTGATTTGAAGTGCATTTAAAGTTAGGTTCAATCATTCTTCTTAGTTTTCTTACTTTGGTTGAAAATTTGAAATTAATTTTGTTTAGTTAGAATATAATTTCTTATATGTCCTATATGTTTTCTAGATGCAAACATATAATGAACATCTATGATTTAATAATATATATAGATATCTAAAAATTAGGTGAACTAAGCCTCCTCATTATAAACAAAGAAATGATCTGTTAGGTATGACTAACACTGAAAACTAAAACTGAGAGACTACAAAATTAGAAAATTGTTCAATCTTTTCAATAAAATGATATCTAAAATACTACATTCATAATAAAATCCAATACCGCACTACTGCAACAGTCAATAAAGGTATGTGTGGGATGGCGGGACATATAGATCAATGTACAAATGCTTACCATAATACTTCAATAACCAAATATGAATAGTGTAGGGTGGTAGTGAGGTCATGTTAAAAACTAAAGTAAACTGTAGCCCCACAAGGGGTAAACAGTGATACTGTGGTATGGTGGTGAACAATCACTCAACTGCTAGAATTAACCCGCTATCTCGTGGGAGTCTAAAGGGGTGTGCGCAGGGTGGCGGTACTGCTAACCCTACCATATCGCTACCTCGCAACAGTCTTGATATGACAGAGTAGTATAGCAATAAACAATCACTCAACCACTAGAATTAACCCGTCGTCCTACGGGAGTCCAAAGGGGTATACACGGGGTGGTGGTATTGCTAACCCTACCATACCACTACCCTGCAATGGTCTTGATATGACAGAGCGATACTATGGTACAAGCTGTCAAAGCATTTAAATCTTTGGTGGCAATGATTACACCTCTAAACATGAGCCGTTGTATTTCCCAAAGTAAAAGGCATGTATTCAAACTCGAAATATCAATAGATTATGAAATATTTTACACGAATTGATATTAATAGTGAGGTGATCGAGCACAACAAAAAATATTACTTGGGACTCAACAACATTTTTGCAATCATTCACACAACTTGACATACCAGAGTGAAGGGAGTTCAAGGGGGAAGACTCTGTAGCTATTATTTCTCCGGGTAAGTTCACATAAACCCTCTCTAGCAAGTGTATAAGAACTGAATTTTCTCCTACAAGTAAACACTTAAAATAAATCAAGTAGGAGTAAATTATTCATCATGCCACCCAAAAGAAGTCAACTTGCGAGTAAAAAATAAGATTCCATAGTTTCTAAATCAAATAAGAGATCCTTGTGTGGGTGAGCTGTTATGATTTTTTATGTCTTTTTCTCTCATTAACAATTGCTTTTTGATGTATTGGGTTCCAGGCCCCTTCAAAACCCATCTTTTACCTTTAATCAAAACAATCCATTTTAGATGTGTTATCTAATTATGTAGACAAAGGATTCAAAAGGGTGTTTAAAGATACAACCCATGGATGTAGAGACCCAATTATCCCTATCTCAGGGTGGAATATGTTTTGGACTTCTATGAAAAAAGGGATGACAAATTCTAGTACCAAAATAGAAAGAGATGGTCTAAAAGAATGTGTTTGAGAATGATTGATAAGGAAGGAAATAGGCTTCCTATACAAAACTGGTGTTATATTTGGGATAGTAGATGTAACAATAGTGATTATGTAATATTTTATGATGATTTCGTAATAAATTTCATGGCCTCTCTTGGTCATATTTCACCAAGATTGCATTAAAAAATCATGCAAGTATTAATAATTTTAGCATTGAAGCCAGAGCAAGGACACACTCACAATCTCAATGACTGGTTCTTCTTAGAAGACCAAATAGTAATAAGGGTCTATGGGTGTCCTCAAGCCCCACATGTTTTACCTAAATTTGTTTCTATTCTAATGGCATTTTTAGAATTTATGTGGAAAATGTTATGGATGGATTAGGATGTTATGAAAAGACAGAAAAAGGGGACATTCCTCCCTAACCTAACTGAATGTGAGGAGATATCCATAGGTTCTGACACTCTTGAAGAACTACATAAGTATTTGAAGATGAGGTATTCGTTGAAGTCATGAGGAGAAAGGGTCTTTGATCCTGAAGAGCATATTAATTTTATAAAGTAGAAACTTCTCACTAGAGCTAGGATTACCCATGTAATGGATTATGAAGAAGATGTAATAATAAATTGCTTAACACCTCATGAAGTTTTTCAGAGGAAGAGAAAGTGGGAAATCATAAAGAGGATTGAGGAGGAGAAGAAGAAAAGGGACACTGGATTCCAAGAATTCTATGTTGAAGAAAAGGATCATATCAAAAGGATGAACGTAATAATTGACAACTTTGAAAGATTATATGTTGAACCAAAAAAGAAACTTGAGGTTCAGTCATCAAAACCCTCCAAGCTACCCATAAAACCAAGTGGTATTTAAATCATAGAGCCCCTACCATACACTTCCACAATACAATCAAAAGCATCCCCTAAGTATCCAAGTCCTAAAAGGTAGAAGACACATGGAGTGGCCCCCTTAGTGGCATATGAAATAAGTGAAGGAGTAGGGGATACTGAAGAGGTACCCAATGTGCTTTTGAATTTTAAATATGATGAGGTTGATTAGACACCACCTAAGCTTGCAACTGATGCTCAGAAACGAGAAGAAAGAGTGGATGTACATGGGAAAATGATCAAGAAGTGCATGATGATGAAAGGGTGATTACTACTCGTAGATTTATTGAAGATGACTTTATTCAAACTCCCGAGTTTAAGAATTTTTGGATTAAGTTTAAAATTAAATAATTTGAGGAGAGACTCCAAAATAATAAGATGGGAACTGAGGAG